>CM038231.1:86121139-86475790 GCA_021442155.1 Cymbidium sinense | reverse complement strand
GAACATGACCGCCACTACCATGGTAAACACATCTCCCACAAGATCGATCAGCCACTTAGAGGTCAAAATACTAATCTCCTTGACAATGAAGTTCCTCCACTTCCAGACCGTGATGCCGATCTCCTTAACACTAGTTCTACTCATCCATCACGTCAACCCACTAATCCACCAATTATTGCCGGTAGCTTGACATTTCCGTCTGTTGACCCCACTGCCATGTTATACGTACAGAGTTACGACGCTTAATGCAAGATGAATTTCACCTTAGAGACCGAAATCATCCTCCCCCTCACCACTGCTATGAGGAGTCATCACCTTTAGGCAAGGTATTCTTCAACATCTTATTTTTTGGGTTTCAAGCTTCCGAGCATTGATTCCTATGATGGGGCAACTGACCCACATGAACACATCGACCATTACAGGACCATCATGCATATCCAAAGGGCTCCTGACACACTAGTTTTGTCAGGTTTTTCCCGTTACCCTCAAGGGGCAAGCTCGTACTTGATTCTACTCCCTTCCAAGGGGATCCATCCATACCTTTGACGAACTCGCCAAGATCTTTGTGGAACAGTTCATTGCAAATTGGAGGATCATTAAAGATTCCTCCCATCTCTCTCTCGTACGTCAAAATGAGATTGAATCAATTAAGGAATACTTCCAGAAGTTCTCCTTAGAAGCTCACCAAATACTTGGGGTACACCATGAATTACTAAGTGGAGTTTTCCCTGGAGGGCTCCGTCCTGGATCTTTTTACTCATCACTAATGTCACGAGATCGGTCTGCTCATATGCTGACTTGGTTCATCGTGTAGAAGCACAAATTTCTGCCGATGAGACTATTAATGCCCATCGCAAATAATTTGAATAATCTATAAGAAAACATAAGAGCGCCCCAGGGAATGCGGACCGATAGTCCCATCAAAAGAAGCAAGGCGTGATCTCCCCTCCACGGACCTCTCATCATGAGCGTGAACCATGACCAAAAAAGGAATACACACCGCTAAACACATCTCGTTAACCTCCTAATGGTCATTCGAGATGAAGAAACCATCAAGTGGCCATCCACTTAAACCAAATTCAGAAATCATGAATATTGTCCATCATGAGTCGTGGACATACCTAGAGGCATGCAAACAACTCAAAGAAGAAATTGAGAGGCTCATTCAACAAGGATATCTACATCGATTTGTGAAGAATCAATCGACCAAATATAACCCTAAATGGGGGGCAACCAGGAACATCACAGAAATAACAAAATAGTCATCAAACAGTTGGGGAAATTGAAATAATCATCAGGAGGACCAATACTATCTAATCGAGTTCTCATTACCACCTTTGAAGAGCTAGAGTCAAAGAAATCTCATATTGATCATTCCATAACTTTTAATGACTCAAACTTAGAAGGAGTCCATGTTCCTCATCAAGATCCACTTGTCATCAGCGTAGGGATCGGTGACCCATGCTATAATGTTAAGAGAATTTTGATTAACAATGAGAGTTATGTTGATGTCTTATTTTACTCCATATTTCTTAGCATGGGCTTGGCTAGGGAAAATTTTCAACCCACTGCATGACCATTATACGGGTTTGATAATCGCCTTGTGCGAGTAGAGGGGACAATCGCCCTTTATGTTGTGCTCGGAGAGTTCCCTTGACAAGTGGGTCATTCAATCCAATTCATGGTGTTCAAGACAAATTCAGCATATAACGCTATCTTCGGAAGGCCCCTCCAATCAATTTTCGTTGTCGTCACTTCAGGATCTCATCTTAAGATGAAATTTCTAACCCCATTGGGTTGGGGTGGTCTATGGAAATCAATAGATAGCACAATCATATTACCAAGCTCCATCAATGCCTTCTCGCCCCAAAGATTTTAATTTTGAAATGAAGAAGTACCGAAAGCTTCCTCAAGACTTGCTATATGTTGCATTATCGATGACCAACCGCTATGAGCAAGGTAAGTTGGATCTGCTCTCAAACGAACAAAGGGAAAAATACATAGACTGCTTGCACAGAAATCAAGACATCTTCGCTTGGAGTCTGACGGATATGCTGCGGGTCGACCCCAATGTGATCATGCACTCCCTTAAGATTGATCCAACATTCAACATCCAAAAGAAGTAGAGTTTTGCACCTGATCGCCTCCAAGCTATTGAACAAGAAGTTAACAAGCTCCTAGAAGCGGGATTCATACAAGAGGTACATTACCCTACATGGCTAGCAAATGTTGTTATGGTGAAGAAGAATGGAACATGAAGAATGTGTATTGATTACACTGACCTTAACAAAGCTTGCCCGAAAGATAGTTTTCCTCTCCTCTCGATCAATTGGTGAGGCCACTCCGACATCAAATGCTCAATTTTTTGGATGTTTACTCTGATTACAACCAAATAAAAATAGACCCAATGGATGAAGAAGCCACAACATTTCAAACATATAAAGGTTTATACTGTTACCAAGTTATACAATTTGGGTTAAAAAATACCGGTGCTACTTATCAATGCCTTATGAATAAGATTTTAAAGATCCACTAGGCATGGAGGTATATGTGGATGACATGTTAGTAAAAGTTTGAAAGAATCATAGCATATTTCGACTTAGAAATATGCTTTAACCTTTTGACGTTATAACATGTGACTTAACCCTACCAAGTGTGCCTTTGGGGTTACATCGAGAAAATTTCTTGGTTTATGGTAACCTCCATGGGATAGAGGTCAATCAGAAAATCAAAGCTCTCAAAGTTATGACTCCTCCAAGAATATCAAAGAAGTTCAAGCGTTTGAATGGATGAATAGCTCTTATCCCGCTTCCCAATTCGGAGATAAATACTTGTCATTCTTTAAAATAGGGAGCAAAATAATAACTTTCTGGGTGATGAATGTCATCGCTTTTGAGCAACTAAGGAAGTATTTAGCATTTACCCCTACTATCCAAGCCTATTCAAGGAGAGATGTTATACTTATATCTCATCTCTTCCCACATAAGCTCGCTTTAGTGCGAGAAAAAATGGGATACAACAATCAATTTACTATGTCAACAAAATTCTCTATGATATAGAAAGTCATTATCCACTTGCAGATAAGATGGCTCTAGCTTTAATTTTCTCAGAATTACGTCCATACTTCCAAGCTCACACTATCGGTGTTTACACTCATACCATTAAGGGTCATTCTATAGAAGCTAGAGGCATCAGGAGGTTAATTAAATAGTCTAGAATTGGGAGAGTTTGATATTCATTTCCTACCTAAGCCTGATATAAAGTCTCAAGTATTCGCAGACTTTATAGTGGAATGCACAGCCCCAACTCCAAATGAGTTATCCACGACATGCCTTTCATCTCCTCAATGGACCATCTATGTTGATGGAGCTTCAAGAAATATTGGTGCCAGAGTATGAATCTTACTTATTTCCCCCCAGCAGAATACCTCAGAGTATGGACTTCACCTAAAATTTCCTGCAACTAATAATATGGCTGAATATGAGGCTCTCATCACAGGGTTGAGACTCGCCATCGATTGTGAAGCTCAAGACTTAGTGATCCACACTGACTCTCAGCTTGTCGCCTCCCAGGTTGAGGGAAACTTCAATACTCATAATCCTCAGCTGGCGTAATACCTTAATTTAGTAAAGTCACTTCTTGCCCGTTTCAAGACACATCAAATCATTCACGAGAGAAGAATAATCATGATCCTCTCTAAGCTTGCTACATCTACTCGGAGATCTATTTAAGAAGGCATGTGAAGAAATATATCTAGTATCCAAGGGTCATGGGTAATTAAGTAATTAATGAGATAATGGAACCTTCGTGGATGGACCCTATCCTGTCTTTTCTTCAAGAAGGGACCCTTCTTGAAGACCCAACTACTGCAACTCATCTCCGAAGACAAGCTTCAAACTTTATTATTATCGGAGGTGAACTATACAAACGAGCTTTTTCATATCTCAAATGCCACTCACCGTCAGAGGCCGATTACACATTAAGAAAGGTTCACTCGAGGATATGTGGAGAACACCTAGGAGGAAGGGCGCTAGCCCTTAATATTATAAGACAAGGGTTCTATTGGCCTATGATGAAACAAGATGCCTTGGAGTTCACAAAAAATATGCAAGTTGTCAGTTGCACTCTAACCTCCCTCACATGCATACAGAGCTCTCATCCCTTCAAAGCCCGTGGCCTTTTATTCAGTGGGGAATTGATATCATGGGACCTTTTCCGATAGCATCAAGGCAATGAAAGTTTATCATTTTAGCTGTCAACTACTTCACTAAATGGGTGGAAGCTGAACCACTCGCCAAAATCACAGAGGCAAATGCTAAACCATTTGTTTGAAAAAATATAGTATGTTGATTCGATCTTCCTGCAAAGATCATCACTGATAATGGAGCCCAATTTATTGGAAAAGTCTTTACGTCTTTTTGCAAAGATCTTCACATTCAGCTGCTGCATACGGCTATAGCACATCCTCAAACTAACGGACAGACTGAAGCTACCAATAGGACTATACTCAAAGGACTAAAAACACGTCTTGAGAAGGCTAGGGGCAATGAATTGATGAGATTTCTAATGTTCTTTGGGCTTACCGAACTACATCACTGAACTCCGGTGAGACACCATATAACTTATGTTTACGCAATTTATTATACCGGTTAATATCAAAGTTCCAAGTCCAAGAGTTCAATTATTTGATCATGATGGTAATGAGAAAAACTCCAAGCACTTGGACCTACTCCCCCAAACTTCGTGACATGGCCCTACGGTTGCTTCCTATCACCAAAAGGTAGCTCGTCACTTCAAGAAGAGTAAAACCCGTCCATATCTATCTCGATGACTTGGTCTTGTGAAGTCTCAAGTTGTGCAAAGGCCCTCAACGTAATAAACTCTCACCTCTTTGGGATGACCCATATGTGGTTATAACTATGGTAAAGCCAGGAACATTCAAGCTCAAGGATCCAGAGGAAAAACTTTATCTCGAACTTGCAACACTGAGAATCTCCGAAAGGCTTGTTGTTGTTGTCATTTTCTCTTGAAACTCATATTCATGTTAAAATCGTCTTATGATTGTATCACCAAACTTATCAGAGTAATGAATTTATATCTTTTTCTTTCAAGCTTGTTGCAAATGAACAATCTCCTTCATTTAATTCTCCCACTTGAGAAATGCGTAACTCACGTTGTATCTCAGTCGGGGCATGATCAATCCCATGGGACTTGATCGGACCTCTTCCATACAGGTAAGAAGTCAAGTAACACTTTGG
Organism: Cymbidium sinense; assembly: GCA_021442155.1. Classification (NCBI taxonomy): domain Eukaryota; kingdom Viridiplantae; phylum Streptophyta; class Magnoliopsida; order Asparagales; family Orchidaceae; genus Cymbidium; species Cymbidium sinense. The sequence continues at coordinate 86,470,532 of CM038231.1, read as the reverse complement.
CTAATACCTAGGATAGGTCAAAAGGTCCTTGGTGGACATCTCACGGCCTCTTCCATATAGGTAAGATGTCAAATAATATTTTGACTAATACCTAGGATAGGCCAAAAGATCGTTGGTGGACTTCCTATGGCCTCATCCGTGCAGGTTAGCGTCGTCGAATAATATTCCGACCAATCACCCCGGATAGGTAAAAAACAAAATAAGAGTATATCACCTAAAAATAAAAAAAATTTCATTAACAGCACTAACATGATGACATAAGAAATAATCAATATTCTGATACAAAATAATACATAGATAAAAGAAAAAAAATGCACCCTCAAGTGATGCTACATGATATCAACATCCTCCTCACCACTAGGAGGTGCTCCCTTGAACTCACTCTCGACTCCTTCATCTCTTGAATCTGGCAAAGGGTCTTCAAATGCTTGGCTGCGCGATAGATTTTCAATACTAGCTCCGATTTTGTGATGTACTAAGTGGATTCCTTTTAGGAACCCTCAGATGAAACCCTTCTTTAAACATTGGTGCTCCAAGTCTTTTACTTCAACATCAAGAATATGATTACGAGCTTCCCGAATATGGTCTTGAGTGTAAGCGATAAGCTAAAGAGTTCTTAAAGTCTTCCACTGCCTTCAAGGAAATTTAATTTGCTTCTGCTTCTGACATTATAAGCTTCTTCTCAAAAAGATGAACTTGTAATGCTTTCTTCTCTAGTTCAAGAGCTTTCTTCTCCGCTACAAGTGCCTTGAGTCTTTTCTCTTTCTGGCGAGTCTCTGCCCTCACCTCAATCAGCTCATCACGGGTGCGCTCCACCTCCTGAGCTAGAGAGAGAAAGATAATTCGCTAGCTGTTCTACACCCATTTAGTCGATCCTCCGAGTCACCACTTCTTTGGACTTAACACTCATCTTTCGCTCATACTGCCTTGTAGATACTTCACCTTCACAAATTCAATTATTCCACTCATCTGGTGTGCCCAAATGAGCCCCTAATGTTTGAGTTACCTATAAAAAAATCATCACAAATATTACACAAGGAGGAAAAATAAGAAAAGGAGGAGGAAGATAAGACAACGTACTAATTCATCTGCTCGTTGACATCCAGTGCATACGTGCTTTAACACCTCTTCAAGAATCTATGACTTCAAGAATTGAATTCCCCCATTATGAGTTGAAACAGCTAAACTCTCGAGGGAGGCCTGAGGCAACATCTTCTCAGATATCGTAGTCACTTCGACACATGTCTTCTTTTTCTTTAAAGAAGAAACATTACTACCACCGTGATTTCGTAATGAGTTTCCAAAAGAATTTTGTGAATACGAGGAGACCTGTCATCACATTTACGATCTCTTCTGGAAGAGCATGAGATCTCCCTTGCATGGAAAGGCCAACCTTGAACATTCTATCTTCAATTATATTTTGCTAATGGCGTTGTAAGCTCCCATCGTGAATATTAAGAGTTGTTAAAATTTCATTCTTTTCAATCAGCATTGGATCTGGAAGGTCAATCAATCTTTCTCATCTCTTAGGAAGACCCCACTCATTTTTCACAAAAAAGAATCCATTAGACCAATTTCTAAATGGATCGTCTGAAAATTCTATCCAATTCTTTATAGAGATAAGAAACACGTCCTTGAGCATCACATGTGAATCTACACATTCGGCATAAATATTTAATGTTCAAAGTAACACCACGCTCTCTAAATAAGACAGTCAAACCAATGATGATCACTAGAGCTCGAAATGAAAATTGTGACAAAGTAATGCCACATATTTTAAAGATCTCAATCAACTCGGGAGCTAAAGGGAATCGCAGTCCCGCACAAAGAATCATCTCGAAGCGTAAAGTATCCACGGAGGTGAAGCAGCTCGATCGGACTTTCTCGCAACAATAGCCACCAACTCGTTAGAGAAGTAAAGTTTCTTGTGGAGCACCATTAAACTATCTAATGTAACAGTGGATAGTATATCGTCTGTAGCTATCACGCTATGGGTTTTCTTCCGCCATCACCCACATGAAAATACATAATAAATAAATAAAGAGATAATGAAATAACAAAAATCTGAGAATTTTTGTGAAGCAACTCACTCACCCTAATACTTGGGCATATCCTTTCCCGACTCTATCGCTCACGGACAGCTTGGGATAAAATTTTTTGCCGATGATCTGACAAAAAGAATGTACATACATTTGAGATCGAAAAAAAAGAGAGAGAAAGAGATAAGTTATTCCCCTCTAATGATGCTCTGAAATTACCTGCCAAACTTTCTAAGTCGTTTGAACGATGGTCCTTAACTAACGCTTCCTCACCATCTTGGCGGTTATCAACTGTTGAACCATCCATTGAAGTTGCAAGAGATCCAATTTCCAACAAGAAAAAAGTAGAACGGGCCTTGATAAACCCGGTCGGTCAGAGGCAGGTTGATGCCTCTTTTGAGGGAAAATCGACGGCGTATGTCATGAGGCCGGATCGCCTCACCCTGGTCCGAGGAGGTCGGTTGATGCCTCTTCAGAAAAAAAATCGAGCCACGACATATGTACCCACAGGATCTCCTCAAAGGTCGTCAACCCTGGGCATTGATCTCGACGACCTACTCTCAAGAAGAAGAGAAACACTAGAGCATATGAGGAGTATGCCTCCTCCCTTAGCCCTAGGGGGTTTTATAGACCCTCTATATGGGTAAAAAGGTCAAAAATTGCTGAAAATCGCCAAAAACTGTCAAAAACTGCCAAAATCGGGAGTTTGCACGCGGCGTGAGCCTAGCGCCTGCGCTCATGTGCCCGACATCCCATGGTCTTCTCGCGCGTGGCCAGCTTCGCATAGCCGGCCCTCAGCGCGTGCCCCTCAGCATAACCCGCAACCCACCGCTGCAACTGCGATGCTGTGGCCCATGCTGCAGCCTTGCTGGCGCCCAACGCATGCATGCATTACCGGATGGGTCCATAACGCCAAAATCTTGCATACGTGCCATAAACATTCACATCCACTTAGTAATCATAATATTGTGCTCCCACAAAAATCCTTTCTCTCAAAATATATGGTTAATGGACGCAAATTTCATTGAAGAATTTGCTATTTTTAAGTATTCGACATATATATTTTGGACGATTGAGATAATGTCATCTAAAATAGGTGGCCGATATGACACTTAAAATACCACTAGTAATAATCTCTTGATGTCAAAAGCAAGTTGATCCTAAGTTGAAACGGTTGAGATCAAGCACTTAAAATATCACGAAACTTTGGGATATCAATTAAATCTCTAAATAGCTCTTAAACATGAGTGTTTATAGTCAAATCGAGCATCTCGGAGCGGATCTAACAAGCCCAAGATCTTATAATCGACTTCATTTGGGCATTCAAATGCTTACATCAAATGATCAAAGGAATCATTTTGAGCCGTCAAGCGGAGAGGGGTTCAATTTTGCATGTATTTCAGGGGCGTCACTCCTTCAATCCATAAATAGCTCCTCATTCTTCATATGAGGGCTCAAGCAGAGAGAGAGAGCTCTAAAGCTTAAAATCCTCCAAGCATAATCATGCACCTCGGTCACCACTTGTTGTTTTCAACCCATCACCGCCGGTACCTCCGCCGTCATCTCCTCGATGGTCATCACCGCCACATCGCGTCAGCTGCGCTCATCGTCGTCAACCATCGTCACCAGTCACCATTGTCGACCACCGCCCGGTCACTCGCCATTTCTTCGCTCGCTGCGCGCCACCGTGATCCCATCATCAATCTCGCATTCAGTCACCCGATTACTGTCGTCGCCATTGGTCATATCGTCAACCATCATCGCCGGTCATCATCGCGGCGAATTACTATCGTCAATCATCGCCGACCATCACCACCCGCCATCATCACGACAACCTTCATGTCTCGTTGAGTTCACCATCATTTACTAACATTACAATGACATGACTATATAGCTGTTGTTGTCTGATTCTGAGATTCCCATTGTGAGCCCTTCTCATATACAATTCTGTAATCTCATTATCGGGAAGATTTTGTACTCTGAAACAGATACATAGTGGAAGATTTTTCTTGGCTAGTCTCGTGATTTTTTTTTCCTTTTTCAAGATTTTTTGGAATTCTCTTATTAATTCTTCAACATTACATGTGTCTGGATTCCATAATGCTAAAGGCGTAAACTTTTATTCTATCCTGGTTTTCTAACACGCAATTCAATGCACCTAAGCCTTAAATGGCAAAGCTCATTTTGTTGATATTAATAAAAATATTACAACCTATAGTATTTATAACTTCACCATCCAAAACATAGAAGTTGTTGATAACAACCATTGCACCTTTGGTGATTTAATTAACCCTTTATCACTCTAACAACTCCAATATTTCAATTAAAATTAGAACTTTTTCGAGTTCCCAAATAAACTTGTTGCATTGCAAATGAAGTAACCCTGGAAAAAAAAAGAAATTTTGTTGGAAATTCCATGCACAATTTCTAATGGAAATTCCCTTTCAAGTAAAGCAAATTACCACCGCCTCTTAGCTTGGTGAACGCGAGAACCCCGACCGAGTTTGAATCGGCCAGCCAAATACTGGGGAAAGTAAGATGGGACCCAACATGTGGTGATGAATGTGGTGCTAGGCCCCCGTAGAATTAGTCACAATGACATTCCCACCTATAAGATGGGTGGGTGTAGGGTGGATACCCATTGCAAAAAAAAAAAATAAAAATTCTGTCAAAAATTTCTAGCCCATTGGAAGCTGCCCCATAGTTCATAACTAGCCTAGCTTCAAGAAATTCATCAAAATCCTCCAAAATTTGTACAAATTTAAATAAAATTAAAAGAGCTTCACATATGTTCTAATTTTACACTTAGAAGAAAATTATATAATGACTACAAACAAAAGTACAAACATAGTAGTAATCCCATACAATTTATAATATATTAAAAGATGGCATAAAGTCTATTAAAAACAGCCATAAAATTTGCTCTAATAACAATCTCAATTTATTAAGCTTTGATTAACTAACAAAAATATAATTAAATGTTAATTTTTGTAATTAGATTTTGTTAAAACTCTAAGATATATTACTAATTCAAAATTAGGATCGGTAATAAGAAAATGTGAACTATAATTAATTTATGTTAATTATTATTATAAAATAAGTTTCAAATGTACTTTTATTTTTATTTTTATTTTTTTGGTAAGATTTTATTAACTCTAGACTTGTGATAAAGCTAATTAAGAAGACTTTAGAAGTCCATTATACATATTATTTCTTAGCATCAATATAAAATGAGCCTTATCGAGTAGTTAAATGAGTAGTATTATCGACCTATATGTTTACTAACTAAATGAGCTTTACTGAGTAGTGAAATGAGTAGTGTTTTTTTTTTTTTTAATTGTAACGAGTAGTGTTATCAAACTACTTGTTTGGTGAATAAATGAGCCTATTCAGTACTTTAATGATTAGTTTTGTTGAGCTGCTTGTTTGCTAAATTTAAAAGTGTATGAAATAGATTAATGAGCAGTCTTGTCAAGCTACTTGTTTTTAAACTAATCAAGCCTTATCGAGCTTGTAAATGTGCTATTTGTTGAACTTATAAAAATGAATAAATAAGCTTTTAAATGAACAAACAGTTAGAAGAAGTACTAAAATAAGTATACAAATGAACATAAACAAGTAAATTTTGTTCATGGATATATGAGTTTTTCTCCTTAGGGAATCTAAGATTTCCTTGCTAGATGAAGTGAAAGACATACAAAGACATTATTAATTATTGCAATATAAATATTCAAAAATATGTGTAACAAAAATAAATAAAATTTAACATCAATGTTTATCAACTAAATAACTGCTCATTAGTGAATAATAATTTACTTTTTCACTACTTCTAACGTAGTAATATAATACACAACTCCATTCTAAGTAATAATTAAATAACTATAGGAAATGAAAATTACCTTAATCAGCAAATAGCTTGAAAATATTAAGCGTAGTAGCTCTCCTTCACCTTCAATGAACATAAATCATAAGAAAGTGAATGCATAGGCCCAATAATTTAATATTGAATCCATATGCTCAATTATTTGATAATAAATCTATAGGCCAAGATAAAATGAATCCAAATGCCAAATATTGCATCAAACAAGATGCATATCAAAACACAAAAAAAAAAAAATCAAAAGTTACAGATTGCAAATTAGTCAAATAAGTTATAGTTCAAACAAATTCTAAAAGTCATAGATTATTTAATAATGAATCCATAGGTTTGCTAAAATGAATCCAAAAGTCACATAATGCATCACACAACTTTCAAAAGTCATAGATTGAATCAAACAAGCTACACAAGCTGTTTACAAATAGCAGATTTCAAAATCCACATTGCATTAAATAAAGTCACATATAACATAATCTAAAAAATATCACACATTCAAATAATTTAGAGAATTGGCTCAAGCTTTTAGTCAAATTAATCACCAAATATAATAATTATGATGGTTATTTTATATAATAGCTACCAACAACTCTAAAAGAAAAGGCCAACAAGCACTATATTAAAAAAATCTTGATCATCCAAATGCAACCATCATCACAAGTACATTATAACAAAACTTCAATATAATGGTTACTAACAATTCTTGAAGAGAATGGAAAGTGTAATTAAAATTTAGATCATTTATAATAACAATATATTTAATCTCATTTGGGGCATTAACGGCAACTCTTTCTTGCAAGATAAGCGGAAATAATTCCTTAATTAATTTCCTCATGTTCTATTGATACTATCAAAGTCAAATCTTTCTGGAATAATAATAGATGGAACTTTTCCAAGCTCATCGAGTATATCCCTTCTCCTTTTTTAGACAAACTTAATAATATACACATTACACCCAACAAAAAGATCAGATTCTCTTTAAACTCTCTCACAATGGCGAATTCAGTTTTAAAAATGTTTGGCTTAAGATCAAAGAAACACGTGATTATTCCAAAGTGTATGCTAGACTTTGGCATAACAATATCCCCACCTCATACTCTATTCTTACTTGGCGTATCTTAAAAAACTTTGTCCCTATTGACTCCTTGATGTGGGGTAAAGGTTTTCACCTTCCGTCAAAATGTCATTGTTGCTCCCATATTGAAAATGTTAATCACCAATTTGTGAATGGAGCGATTGCCTCTAAACTTTGGCTTTGGTACGATAATCTATTCTCCATTGACAAATTCAACGGCTCGCTTACTATCTATCAGCTCCTCGAGATATATTTTGAAAATAATATCAAAGGTCATATTAAAAACGTTACTTCTATCATTATTATTTGGTTTATTTGGATGGCTAGAAATGATGCTAACATATGATATTTCAAGATAATTGCTAAAACTAAATTCAAAACGTGATTTATTTAAAGCCAACCTTATTAAATATAAACATTTTAAAGGGTGTAATTTGTAGCCTCAAAATTGGGTTTGCAATTGCCGGATAAAGACACTTCTAATCAAGCCAAAATACTTTATTGGGCCAAACCACATGATAATTTCATCAAAATTAACCGATGGATCAGTATCTCCTAATGCTTCTGGATGTGGTGGCATCTTTAGAAATTTCAATGGTGATGTCCTCTTGGCCTTTGCTAATCCTCTTATTACTAACTCAGTTCCTTTTGCTGAACTTACGGCAGTTTATAATGCTCTTGACATTTCCTTACAGAAAGGTTGGCTTAATATCTGGCTTGAAGTGGATGCCTTACTACTAATCGATCTCCTGCAGTCTGAAAAAAATGGCAATGCTGAATTATATTATTTACTCAAGCGAACTAAAACTTTTCTCAACCAATTTAGTTACAAAATCACTCATATATGGAGGGAAGGAAATGCTTGTGCTGATTACCTTGCTAACTTAGGAACTAGATTGAATGGGCCCATTAATTTTGATAAACATTCTCTTCCTAAACACTTACAAGGATTGGTTAACCTGGACAAGATGGGTTTTCCTTATATTAGATCTTAATATCATTTGTAAGGCATTGCATCTTGTCTTGGTATTTCGAATGATGAAGCACCCTATGTTAAGCACCGTGTTACTTGCTTTTGTTAATCTGCTGGAGTCTGCTCCCCCCTATCTCTAATGGGGACTTTATTTTCTACTGTTATAATTGGTTTAATATTCAAATTAGTCAATGTTTTCAATGGTGTTTAATCTACTATTTGTTTTATCGGCCTGTCGCCTTTTTTTTTCATTTCGAAGCATCATCTCATCTCATTATCATGGTTGGTCTTCTCCCATTTTCATCTCAATGGATGGCTCATTCCTCGTGAGTAACTCTTCCCTCGCCAGGCTTCCCGGGCTTGGATATATTCTGCAAGTAGGGAGAGTTTGTCTAGTTATTTGTACAAGAGAATAATTGATTATTCTAATTTTATTTTCCTTCAAATTTAACTATGGAATTCATACTATTTGCTCATGCTGAGGTTCTTCTAATTTCCATCCGTGCTTATAGTTTGTTAGCTGGTGATATGGATGATCCCTTTCCATTTTGGTAGTAGCTTTATTTGTAACCCTTCTCTCAAGTGATGCTCATATCAGATCCCTCATGGATCCACCCAGCTTTCTGCTTCATCCCTTTTATTCTCATTTTCCCTAGGCTGCTCAAATCAACTTGTATGATTAACTTTCACCCCTTTTTCTTTTGCAGATGGTCTTCTTTTACTTAGCCTAATTTCTCAAGGTCGCTTGATATATCTCATCCGTCAGCATCTCTGTCTTCAACCCCAATGCCTCCTCTTCATGGTTTAGACTGGTCCTCCTTATTATGGATGATTCTCTTTTCTTTTACTTTGATCTCATATGTATTTATGTCTATAGGTTTATTGTAGCTCTATGAGTAGATTTGAGTTTATCTCCTTTAAGGACCATGTAACCTTTCTTTTGGTAGCAATAAAATTCCCCATAGGGTTTCCCAAAAAAAAAAACATTGCCTTCATCGCTAATTTCTCACTATTTGCCTCAAGTTTAATGAATGAATATCTCATGCATGAGAATTAAACTTATAGATTACAACAATAAACCAACAAAAAAATTTAACAACTATGTAATCTCACATTATAAAATATTCGTAATAGATATAATGATATTACACCAACTTAAAATAAATTTATAAAAGTTTCACAAATTGAAGTCATGATATTTCAAGGCAAAGGAATTTTCTTCATCTCTTCCTTGCCATGCAAAACATAACATATATAAATATGTATATCAAAATATTAAAATTTACTATATTCAATCAAATAAAATAAGCTACTACTCATTATTTTTTCTATTAATGAGCCTTAAATGATCATAATGGAATCAAGCATAGAGCTATTCAAACTTGTTTATTTAATAATCAGTATTTCTAAAAATGTTCAAGCTTATTCAATTATTTAATCGAATGATCATAAATGATTGATAATCGAGCTGAGCGAGTAGCATGTCAAATGCTAAGATCATTTGCAACTCCAAATAGCCCAATAAATAAGCTTGAAAAAAGAAAATGGCAAGACACTTCTAAACATAATTGAATTTTTTCATGATCATTCTATGGTGTCAAAAATATTTCCTTCCATAAGAGAACAAGTAATATATTTACAAGTTCCTTTAAATCTCCGTAGTTCTCTTTCACTTTTTAATATTTATCCAAATATTATAATATTGTTGCTTTTTCTACTCTAAAACTATCCACAACACTCTTGCATTATTTATCTTGGAATAACTAATTATATAATAAGTTGCTCACACATTTTTCTATGCAGTTAAATTGCTAACAAACAGATAATTAAATGCACAAAGAGAGGTAACATAAATGAGATTCATAAATTTATCATAAAATAAGTTATTTGAAATTTTTATAAGAATATATTTGAGTTTTATATAAATTTGAAGAAAATCTAAACCATAAGCTAAACAATCATATATCTAACTTCAAATAGAAAAATAACTATAAGATACATGAGTTTTATACAAATTTGAAGAAAATATAAATTGTAAATTGAATTTTTTTTAAAACTTCTTATACATTTATATGCTAATTATTTATATTAACATCAAATGTAACAAACAATAAAAAAAATTAACATAAACAAAATATTATGTCTAATGCAGAAAAATTGACCATTAAGATTTAAGTAATGCATGATCACCAACTAACACTAATTTAAGCATTCATACTCTAAGACATTTGAATAGAATCATTTATTGCATAATATTATTGGAAATCATTTGGATATGCACCAAAGACTAAAAGATGGACATCAAACCAATAATCTTTTGGGAAGATGATATAAAAAATAAAAATAAAAAAGTTAATGAATGTAAAAAAAACTATTAAATGTCGTTGAAAATATCAAATATTTGTGATATAAAATTTTAATACAAAATTCTTTGTGTGTGTAATATAATATTGTATTGTTAATAATATTTTTAGAGTGCTGAGCACATGAAGTGAAAATTTTCTATTTGTTAATTGTTCATATGTCTCAAGGGAAATTGTTAAGTAATATAATAATAAGCATAAATAGATGTTATGGGACACAACTAAAATTTCCTTCATTTTCTTATTATTTTAAGAGCTCTATTTTATGTTAATGTTTTCTAACTTTCTTCACAATTTATCTTTAACATTCTTCAACGTACATTCAATATCTTACTTTTCATACTTCAATATCTTATGGCTGTGAGATAAATGTTTATTGTTGTTATTGTGTTGTTGTTGTTGTCTTGATGAATACCTATGAAATGCTTTGAGATGATTACATGATAATGAATTAATTTAAAAATTAACTGATTGTTTTATTCCAAAGAACTCTTCATACTTTTAAATAAATTTATAAGATAGAAGTCAAATTAACATCAATGCATTCAAAATAATTATAATTATAATAATAATTGCTTAATCCTTAATACGATTTATAATAATTTTATGTTGTAGATTTTTGATCGAGTTTTATTCATATTAATTTTTTACTTTGATATGAATTATAAAGAAGCTTGAATCATACTAATTTTATTTTGATATAAATTATAAAGAAACAAGTTGTCCGTCTAAATGGCACCTTATAATTTTAATAAGGGCCTTTTGGGTACCAATTTTGTGTGTTTTCATTTTTTTTTTTTACTTATTTTAGAAGCCTTATTGGGATCACTTTATTTTTAATTTTTGTTTATTGTTTTATATTTATATTTTATTTTATTTAAGTTTTATTTTAAAATTAAACATATTTGGTGATACTTGTTATTTTAAAACACTTAAAATATCTAAAAAAAAATTTGAATATTTTTTAAAAAAATAATATTATTTATTTCTTAACATAAAAAAAATTAAAACACTTGAAAAAACACACTAACAAACATGTTTTAAAAATAACATAAAATAAAAGTTAAAAGTTAATAAAAATTTTAATGTCAAACAACTCCTATATTTTTTCTTTTTGAAACAAATCATGTTATATTTAAAAGTACTAAAAATATATTTTTGATATTTTAAATGTTTTTTAAAATAATTATTACCACCAAAATATATTATATTTCAAATTAAAGCATTTACGTTGAACTGTGGTATAGAAGGCAAAATCATGCCGCAAAAATTATACCAGCAATGAACTATGAGTACACCCCAAAGATTTACGTAGAACTGACTCCGACGAGAAAGAAAATACAGCATCCTTCTATCGGCAAAGAATTCAAAGAAATTCATATAGGAGTCAGTTCTAAATTCATATCGAAGAATTTACGTAAAATCAGGTTCGTGCTTAATCCTTACATATGCGAAAGACCTGACAAAGGAGCACATTAGAAGCTTGTTGAATATGCATGATGACTCTATAGTGATCACAGTGCTGATAAGGATCAGTTGAACGATCATAAGAATTAATTTTTGGTAGTTTAAATCCCACTGGAATGGGATGTTATGAGATTGCATCAATCAAATGTAAATATTACTAAAGGTTGTGTCGGGGAGTGGGTTGAGTTCTTTCCCATAGAAGAAATTCCTCTTAAGCAGTCGGAGGATTGTTAGTTGGTCCAACATAACGGGAAGGATAAATTAAGTTAATTGTATCTGCAAGTTCTGGATTAAGTAAAGAAACGTTGCCATGGTGATGATGTGGTTCTACACAGGTACCCTCAACTAGATTCACTATGTTTTGTTGTTGATTTTGTGGCTAGAGTTGCTGTGGTTGTATTCTATGATGGCTTGTCTCTTATAATAGTTGGAGAATTTGGGTTTATTGATCCTCTATTCTATATATTCAATTTTCTGTAGATTGGTCTCGAGAACCCACACTTGCTCGATTATAACACCTGTAATTTCTAGAGTGATTTCGAGTTTGATGGGTTAGAAAAACTACTATCGGTATTATTCCTAGTAGCCATTAGGTTGATATTAGTGTAGTTTTCTACATAAAGGCGTCAATCTGTTGCATGCTAGTAAATTCTCAACAATAGAGAAAAAAATAGGTCATAGTTTACAGAAATGCCAAGCACACACATCAAATAGACAACAATAGTCTTTTTCCAATACAGGAAAAAACCATTGGGCCTTTACCCAGTAAAATTAATTCATTATATAATTGAAAATACAAGATTCAACTCTTCTCTTTCGTTGAAAAATATGAGATTACAAGCTAAAAAAATTAAACAATAACAGCCTCTAGAAAATAAATAGATTACAATAGTCTTTGACGTTGATCAACGATGAATGCTGGTAGTGAGCTTCAAGCTTTCTCAAGATCTTTAAATTAAATTCTCAGGCTATTTATAGTATTTTGAAATGAGCATTTGAATAATTTTAATTGAAATCTCAAAACTCCTTATCGAATGGCTTGTGTCCATTCTTTTCATCTTAAATCTTCTTGAAATTGATTGATGATAAGCTGGTTAGATTCCTCTCATCGAATTACTTGATTTGATGATAAATATGTTGGATTTGGAAATTAGTTTGACTCTTCAATTAATACTTTAAAACTTCTATTTTCCTTCCATGGATTAATTTTATTTGAATAGAATCACTCTTAGTGTCAATGAATTCAACTTGAAATGTTCAATTCAACTATAAATTTATAAAAATCTAAAATAAAATGATCTCTAATTTTTTTTTTTTTTTTTTTTTTTAGGGAAACCCTATTATACGGTATTTTATTGCCACAAAAATAAGGTTACAAGATCCTTAAAAGGGTTACACTGAACTAATCTCAAAGAGCTACAATCAACCTAAGGAGAAAACCCCAATCTAAATACATCCAAAATCCAAAGAAAGCATTAAAACAATTAAAAGTAAAATAGTAACTCGAGCAAACCATTTGAAGCTAATGAACGAATTAAGGTCAAAGTAACTGAAGGAAGAGAGAGTCCATGACACTGCGAAGCAACCTACAAAAGTAGAGCTAAACACCGCAAGTTTTAAATCAAAAGAGAAGTTTGAGCCAATTAGATGCACAAAATGTAAACTGAATGCGGATAATCTGAAATTGATAATGAAGAAGAGGGATAAAGAATTCCGCTCATTCACGAAGTTGGGGCATGCAAATATGAGCATCCAAACTTTAGTCGAAGGGTTACATCAGAAATGCTACTACCAACCAAAATGATGTGAATTCCTCACAGCCATCCTAGCCAACAAACCTGTATAGGAGCTATTGGTGATTTTCATTTGAGACATAATATATGCTGTCTCTGAAGGACAATAATCATCAATGAAGGTATCCGGCCCTGAATCAATGTTAGTGTATAGAATAATGCATAGAAATGCAGCCTTCCAAAGATAAGGGCAAGACATCAAGGCAACAGACAATGCCCCAACAGAGTAAAGATAAGAGAGCAAAATGAAAGTTATCCAATTCCAACACAATCCAAATACTACTAACAGCCAGGCGCAATGGGATTAATAGCAGGTGCCGAAAGAGCCACCAGATTGGGAGCCAACAAAAATTCTGCAGAACAAACCGCAATCCCCAAGCCTAGTAGTCAAGAAAAAAACCAACAGATTCCAAATTTAATTTTGAAAGATTCAACCACCTATATTATCTTTAGATTCATGCTTCATCTATTATATGTTTGCATAATATATCAATTTCAAAAGAAATAAAAAACTACTACCATAATTTCTTGCCATCTTTACAAGTCATTATGCTCTCCAGTAACCCAAAGTTTGAGGGTTTAGGACAGACGTGTCAACTTAGAAATTATGCTTTGAAATAAAAAAAAAATGATTCTTGAGAATAATATTATCAATTTTTTTATCAGTGTAAATTTTAAATTTATTGATATTACTTCAAGAGGGTAGCAAAATAAAATTTTGATTTATTTCTCGGATATTTCAATCATCCCAAAATAAATTTGAACACCTTGATGCCTATCCTAACTCAAAAGATTTTAATTACGACTTAGTATATATTTTAATTTAATTTTGAATAGGGGCCATTTGGGATCACTTTTGTTTTTTATTTTTTATATTTTTATTTTATTTTATTTTATTTTATTTTGTTTAAAATAAAACTTATTTGATTATTTGTTATTTTTAAAGACACTCAAAATATCTTTTATAAGTTTAGAGTGTTTTTAAAAATAATATTATTTATTTTTGAGAACAAAAATTAAAACCACACAAAAAAATACTGTAAACAAATATGTTTTCAAAAATAACATATAGATAAAAATAGAAAAATAAATTGATCCTAACAGCCCCTTAATAATTTAAATAAGTTGTTATTAAAAAGCCCTACAATATTTTAGTTTAACTAGTTGACAAATGTAATGCATGCAAGGCATCTTAGCTTTGTGGTTGAGAGCTTTGATTTCAACCAAAAGGTCTTGGATTCAAGCTTTGCATATGTATTGTGTAAGGCTATCAAAAAAGCTTGTTGTTTACGAATAGCTCATGTTCAGATCGTTAAGTAGCTCATGTTCAAATCGTTCGTTAAGCCAATGAGCGGAACACGTACATATATTTTAAGCTCGATCTATAAACGAGTCAAACACAAACATCACTCTATTCGATCGTGTTTGGCTCGTTTTAACTTGAAATAAAAAAAAATTAAATAGATATATATAATCTAATGAATCATAAATAATATATATAATTTAAATAATTACATATTTATTTATTTATTAAAATTATTTAAAGAATTATTATAAATCATAATAATATATTAGATTTGATATAAACAAACAAAAGTCCTAAATAGCTTAAAATGATATAAGCCAGATCATCATATATACAATCTAACAACTAGATTATTTACCTAATCCCAAATTGATGTAAAACCTTGAATCGAAGGTTCGAGCAATGGATCCCTTCATTCATCCACAGCAAGTCGGAGAGAGAGCTAAAGGGCTCTAGGATTTTGTGTGCTCCATTTTTGATATCTCGTCGGTCATCCGATCATCCCTCACTTTTCTAAGATTTCTCACATGCCTCTTTCTGAAAAAAAAAATTCTATTTTTTCTCTCTCAGCTCTCTCTCGAGTAGCATATCTCTTATTTCTCACATTTCTCTCTCGAGTTTGGGTTCTTGTCCCTACAGGTTCGACTCTTAGCTCTTCGCTCTCAATTCTTCATTTAATTTTATATTCTTTTGTTAGTATACTAACACATTTTTTATGTGAATTAACCTTTTTATGGTTTATCTATATTTTGACTTTTCAAATGAAATCTATTTTCTATATAGAAGTTTTGGCTTTTACTTTTAGCTCTCGGTTATTGGTTATTTGGCTAATCAATTTCTTAGTTTAAATTAGTTTTTAAGATTGTTTAGTTATTGCATGTAATCCGATGTTTTATCTATTACTTTTGTAGGTATAGATCTATATTTTTTTGCTCTTTCTTAAAATACGTTATGCTCTTGATATATTGAAATTAGATTGATATTTTTTTAGTTGTGACTTAACCCTTTTAGGGTTTGTCCATATTTGAACATTTGGGATGAAATCCTCTTCCATACGACTATGGAGCTTGTGCTCGGTTTTGATTATTTTGCTAATCGGCTATTCTTAGTTTAAATTTGTTTGTAGGCTTGTTTAGTTATTTTGTGTAATTCTATCTTTAATCTATTATTTTTTGTAGGTATGGACCTCATCTTCTGGCTATTTCTTAAAATATATTATGCTCTTGTTAGTTTAATATAATGTTAATAAATTTGAGTTATTTTCTTAGAGTTTGTTCGTATGTTGAGATAAGATCTGATATTTTCTTTTCTTAGTCTTAAGTGATTTTATGGGCATACTTATCTTTTGTAAGATATGTAGTTAGTTTTAATTGGACATAAAAATTTATGTTAGAATTTTAACAGTTTATTTTAGGCTTTTATTTGATTTATTATTTAGTGCTCCATGTAATAAAATTATGTGTTATGTTTGATGTTTACACTTTCAATTGATATCTAATGAGAACTCTAAATCATCTCAGCTTCTAGGTATTTTCTTAAAATATATTATGCTCTTGTTAGATTAATATAATATTAGTAAATTTGAGCTATTTTCTTAGAGTTTGTTCTTATGCTGAGATAAGATCTAATATTTTTTTTTAGTCATAAGTGCTTTTTTTATGCGCATGATTATCTTTTTTGTTGGATACATAATTAGTTTTCTATTTTACATATAAATTTATGTTAAGATTTTAGATGTTTATTGTAGGCTTATATTTGATCTGTTATTTAGTGCTTCATTTAATAAAAGTATGTGTTATGTTTGATGTTTACACTTTCAATTGATATTTGTAGGCTTGTAGGCCTATGTAGGATATAACATAATCTAATATTTGTTTGCTTAATAGTTATGTGCATCATAATACTAACAAAACAAAAAATATTGCCCATGCATTTAAAATAGAATTGTATCTACATAACATATTTGTAAAGCAGATTTTATTTGGCCATTATTTTGTTGTCTTAAAGAACCTTTAACAGAGTTTGATGTTGTATTTTTTTCCTTTTGATTGAGATTGAGGCGGTTGGAATTATTTTAGAAAAGCTTGCACTTTTATTCACTGTTTCAGGTTACCTCTTTCGGATCCAGGGTGGTTTGATGGGGTTATCTTTCTTTCTTATGCTCTTTTAAATCTAACTATAATTGATGGCGTCGAGAAAGGGAGGTGGTTTTGACTTCTAGTAGTGGAACTTAATACTTTCTGTTTTGTGGTCATATCATGCTGTTGAGCTATATAATTTTCCTTTGGTTAGATGGTGGTATCGGTTTTTCTGACGGGTGGCAAATTAATTAATTGGTAGTAGCATATGTGTGGTACTCATGGGATGCATATGGTCCCCAAATTGTGGATTAGTTGCTGCACCACTTTCTCTCTATCTTATGTTTTTCGAGTATAATTTTCTCTTTTTTTTTCTTTTTTATGGGCTCTAATTGGCATCCAAGTTTTGTTCGCAGGTTTCTTTTCTCTTAATGCAGATTCTAGCAGATTTTTCCTTTGGATGCAAAGTCTCCTCTTCTACTCCCATTTGGTCGCAT
Source organism: Cymbidium sinense (assembly GCA_021442155.1). Lineage (NCBI taxonomy): Eukaryota > Viridiplantae > Streptophyta > Magnoliopsida > Asparagales > Orchidaceae > Cymbidium > Cymbidium sinense. The sequence goes on along the minus strand of CM038231.1, from coordinate 86,453,067 downwards.
GGTGAGTGCCTAGATTTTCTTTGTATTTGGGTATTGTATTTGCTTTTGTTGTGTGAGTTTTGTATTTAGATAGGGGTTTTACTCTTTAGGTTGATTGTAGTTCTTTGGTAGACTTCGAGTTTAACCCCTTCTTTTAGGATGTAACATTTTCTTATGAGCAATAAAATTTCCCAATATGGGGTTCCTAAAAAAATAGTGAGTTTTAATACTATTTTCATTTCTTTATTATGTTTAGAGTGTAATGGTATTGATATGTGATTTAGACATGTACATATAGGTAAGTTTTTAATAGCACTTTCATTTTATTATTTAGTGAAGTCTCATATGATGCCTTAATTTTAGTATTTTAAAATGTCATCATCGAGCAATCATAAGGTGCATCAGGTGATTCACAACCATTTGTAAAGAGTAGGGATAATAGCCTTCAAAATATCTCTTAATCTATTAATGAACATAATGTTGAAACTAATGATATAGACATGCAGCTTAGAAAAGGTAGGAAAAGAAAATCAACAATTTGAGAATACTTTATAAAAGTTAAAACCAATTTTTAAGAGGATTGAAATTTTTATGGAGCAATATATTTACTGTGGGGTTGTGAACGATTTATTAAAATAAAAATTGGCACAACTTTATAATTACTTAGGCACATAAAAGAATAGAAGATAAAAGCTAAAAATCACCAACTTATTAATTTATCAAATAAAAGGTAAAAGTGATTGAATTTTTTACCTTTTGATGTTGATGTAGAAGTGGGATGCTAATATATCATGATCCAAAAATTATGATCAATAATTAATTAGAGAGATAATTATGAAGATGATAATTGTACATGAATATACTTTCATGATAGTAGAACATATATGATTTAACATTTTATTGAAATTGATGAATCCAAACTTTCAAAGTATTTCAAAGAATACTATAAAAAATGATTATATGAAAGTATATAAGTGTGAGAAAGAGAACTTGAAATGTTGCCTTAAGGATATTCCTAAGGTAGCATTGATAGCATATTGTTAATTTCTAATCAAACCATAAGATTTATGTGCCTACTGTTCATTATATTGATGAAGTGTGGAAGTTGCAAAAAAAATATAAAAAATTTATCAATTTTCTTGAGCTAAAACCCCCACATAGTGTGGAAGGATATACCTATATATGTGATATTATTTATGAGTGTTTGTTGGAGTGGAAGCTTCATGACAAAATTTCCATCATCATTTTAGACAATACAAGTAGCAATGATGTCGTTGCTAGCTCTTTGAAAATAAATTTACAATCAAGAGATATGTTACATTTTCATGAATTTTTCTTTCATGTTAGGTGTTCTACACATATCCTTAATATAATAGTACTGCATAATTTTAAAGAAGATTCATGATATATAATTTAGAATATTAGAGAGTTCGTGAAGTATCTTAAGAAATCACCCATCATATTACATAAATTTGTAGAAGTAGCTAAATAGTTAGTGTGCCAATATCAAGGATTGATGTTTCAACAAGATGGAATTCAACTTTTAACATGCTAGAGTCTGCATTTATTTGTCGTAATATTTTTAATCATTATGCAATCAGAGATAGTAATTATAAATTGCTACCATCAGACATTAATTGGTTAAAATATGAAAAAATCAGAAAGTTTTTTTTCAATTTTTAATAATATCACAAAAATTATCTTTGATAATCATACATAAAAAATATTCTTACCGACTATTATGCACGAAAATATTTTATTGGAAGTGTCAATATCAAAAATGAATATATGAGGAAAATGGTATCAATTATGCAAGTAATTTTTTATAAGTATTATGGTGAATGTAATCTTCCATCATAAGCTCGATCCTGACGAAATTCATGTTCATTACTTTTATAATTTCAAAATATATTTACCAAATGAGATTGATCATCATTTTTGGTCAGCTCAAGATAGCTTATGAGTAATATATACAGATTATGTTGCTTATTTTACTTCTTCAAGTTCTATAGCTACTATTCCACAAGAGGCATTGTCTTCCACAAGTGATTTATAATGCTTTTTTTTATCTCAATTTGATTCCATGTTTGAGTTCAGAGATTTCTAGTAGCATCTAGATCTATGGAACCATTTAAGCCTAATTTGCATGTGTATCTTGATAAGGGATTATTTATGTATAATAGTGAACATTTTAATGTCCTGAGTGGTGGAAGATGAACACACTTAAGTATTCATGTATGTCTATCATGACCCGAGATATTTTATCTATAGAAATTACTATAGTTACTTCAGAGTTTGCTTTTAGTGCTTGTGGCAGGATTTTGAATGATTATAGTAGTTGTTTATCAACTAAACCTATAATGCATTAGTCGAAATTGGATTCATTTACTCAAAAGATCAAAAAAAACACATTTGTAATTGCTCTATAGTTTATATTTTTATTTCTATTATTTATACAATTAGTTAATATTTTTATTTTATTTGATTATTCTTTTCAGCAAGAGATATTTGAAGAGAAAATATTTTTATTCAACTTCTAGAAATTTAAAGTAAAAAAGTCAATATGCAAACTAAATGCACTTTATCTTTTATCACTTTTGTGTTAATTATCCTAATTATATTTTGATCATTTTGTATTAATTTAACTATGATATTTACTTTGACATTACTTAGTTATATGCTTAGCTAACTCTTTATAGTTATATGTTTCATGTCACTCTTTATATATTACAGATTTATATATGCTTCATGGAGGATATGATTATTTAAAAGATTAATTAGAGAGGTTGTGATGGTTACACTAAATTTTGATTACGCTTGAAGTTGGTATGGTATAATTGTATTGTGTAACCCTTCAAATTATATATTTTTTCAAGCATCCAAGTTGGCATGGCATAAAATTAATATTCAACTCTTTAGATGATAAGTAAATGGAATATATAATACAAATTTGAGCCTCCATGTTTCAAATGAATAATTTTGAAATAGTTGTTTGTTGTTATTCAATTGAGCAATATTTGTATATTGTATTTATAGTTTTGTTCTCATACAAAACTAACCATTCAGTTTTCATTTATTTTTTTTTTTTTTTTTTTTTTCTTGCTGTCACTTTATGCTCCTTTGTTGTCTTGTTGTTCTAATGCTATCACTTTTATCATTCTGCTACTAGCATGTTATTCAGTTCTATTGTAAACCTATAATTATTGTATTGATGTTATTTAATTCTCCCTTATTGTTGCTATGATGTTCAACTACTTTCTTTTTTGTCATTCCATTGTCATTTAATTTTGTTGTAATACAGATAAACTCCAGCCACGTGCTTCCCGTTATCAAGTTTGCTCACAAACCCTGACGCGCGTCCTCTCTGCTAGGGTTTTTTTCGTCTCCTTGCGCGTGCGTTTAATGGCCGCCGATTTTGCTACCTGTCCGTGGCTTGCGGCTTCAAATGTTCATCCCAAGATTCGCTTGATGGCGAAAATCACCTTTCCGCTAACTCTCCTGGATGGATTTGACGAAGGCTGATGCCCCTCTTGGTAAGTTTGTTCCTTCATCCAATACTCCAGCCCCCGCTGTGAAATCCTTCAAGGACGCTTTATCTGGTAACAATCATTCCCCTTCTGAATCGGTTAACTTAATTGCTACTGCTTTTCGAGGAATGCCCGTGATGTGTTCAGACATGGATGTAGAAAAATTAGCTAAACCATTCAATATTCACCGATTGGGAAATTTAATTTACTGAGACCTCGTTGATAAGATTCGCTTTCTTTCATAGTCTAAAACTTTCGTTCCTTTTGATAGATGACCGGCATGTGCTTATCCAACTAACTAATGATCCTATTCGAGAGTGTTTGCATTTCTTACTTAGTTTATAATTGTCAAATGCGTCTCCTTAAGTGGTCGCCTAGTTTTGATGTTAAGGAAGAGTCCCCGATTGTCCCAATTTGGCTATCTTTCCCTAACATGCGCATTCATTTTGTTACACATCAAGTGCTATTTGCCGTGGGGGCTATATTTGGTCGGCCATTACAAATAGATCAGGCCACGGCTGTGAAATCCCGCCCTTCTGTTGCTCGGGTTTTAGTTGAAATAGATATTACCAAAAAGCACCCAAAAGAAGTCTGGATAGGCTCTGAAAAACTAGGCTATAACCAAAAAGTTGAATTTGAAAACTTTCCAGTTTTCTGCTCCCATTGCAAAATTCATGGGCATGAAAACTCTGATTGTTTTATTCTCCACCCTCAGCTAAAAAAGAATAAGTTATCGACTCTAACTCCTCCTTACCAAAAGATCAACCTACTAAAATGGCCTATGTTCCCAAAATCAACCACACGACACAAATCAATAAACTTATCGCTTTCTACACCTATTAAAAGGGCTTCATAATGAATTAGTGGAATATCATGATGATATGTCCTGTGAGGGAAAGGGTTAACCCGCTTGAAATTTACCTAAAGACAACTTATTTCCCAACCCAATCTTGACATTTACCCTATGACACAGCTCAAAGAGCAATGGTGATGACCTTGTTGGGGAAAACAAAGAGATACTCATGGCTCTTTGACATCCAGAACAAAACAAGCGGATTGAGGAACCCTAGTTTTAGAAAAACATCCAACTCATAATCACATGGAGATTGGAAAAATCACCACCTCCCACTATAAATCATTATAGATACTGGGCTAACTATCCTCTCAACAAATTTGGACACAAGAAGGGAAATCTCTATCACCATTCCATTAATTGAAGCTAACATGAATTTTTTAAATTATTCTCTTTCGATGGAGATACACAGAAAGACCTTTCCAAACAGTTTCCTACAAAAAGAAGTCAACAAATCCTAGAAGCTCCACTAGATCTACCAGATCCGCCTCCACATCTCTTAAAAAAATGCAATTAGGTTTTCTTTTGCAGACTTTCCTTATCCATATTCCTTATTATGCTCTTCAAATTTCTTTTGCATCATCGTTATGATTAGGTCTATTATTTAGAATATTCGTGGTATTGGGACCCCTAATATGTAATAGGGTTAGAAGCCTTGCACTCACCTCTCACTCCTTATTATTATAGAACCTCTTATTCATTCTTCCAAGATTGCTAATGTTGCTCGTAAAATCGGTTTCCAAAATTTTTTCACAACATTAGCAATAAAATTTGGTGCTTCGAAACCATCAATCACTATCACCATCCTAGAAGATCATAATCAATTGATTAATGTTCTCATCTCTTTAGGGATTTCTCCTCGGGCTCTTTTATTTATGCCGCTTGTATGTGAGGCGGGAACATCCTCTGGAATAGCTTAAGATCCTTTGCCTCTGTCACTTTACCTTGGCTTGTTGGAGGTGATTTCAACACTATTCTTACATCCGAGAAGGGGCTCCTCCCTAACACTCCATGGAAGATTTTGAATATGATCCTTGATTGTAACTTAAGCACATCGGTTTTGGGTTCTAACTTCACTTGGAACAACTCGGACTTTGGCAACGCGATCTATTTAACTCACTCTGGATTGACCAATGGCCAAACACCACAGTGGAACATTTGAGTAGAACACTTTGGATCACGCTCCACTATTTATTTTATGAACCCCCCACCTCTTAGGCAGTCTCCTTCCCCTTTAGATTTCAAAACATGTGGCCACATAATGACTTTTTGAATGTTGTCTCTATGAACCGGATGGCTCCCATTCACCACGACAACTCTGTTAAAGGTATGATCCGTTTTGGCTCAAACTTAAAGCGACTCAAATTCTAAATTGGTGGAACAAACATCATTTTAAAACATTTTTGCTAATTTAAAAGTATGGAAAATTTGGTTTGTTCTCTTGAAGAAGCATCAGGACTCGAGCAAACATGACCAACTTAAGGAAGCTAAGGATGATTAAATTTCAAAATATGGAAGAAACTTATTGGCGTCAAAAGCGCTAGTAAACAAACAAATATGGACGTGACAAAATATTTTCACGCTCTTTTCAAAAAGAAAAGTTCTAAACTCTATTAAAAAAATTAAAATGAGAATGGCGGTTGGATCATGGAAGAATTACAAGACTATTCGGTAACCATTTTAAAATTTACTTAATACCAACTTATTGATATCTCCAATCCTCAGATTCCCTCCTTGATCACCTCGAGCAAAACAATTTACTCACATTCACGGTGAGATTGGTGATACCCTTAATAGCATGAACTGACTCTATCTGATGGGTTTACTACCCATTTCTTCCAACATTCTTGGTCCACTATTAAAATTTGATTAATGCGGTTTTGATTTTTTGAGGGAAACCCCTTCCTAGAGCCTCGCTAGTACCTCCATCATTCTTATCCCTAAAAATTCAAACCCGAATCTGGGTGATTTTAGACCTATCGGTCTTTGCACCTTTTCAATAAATTAATTGCTAAACTAATCTCTCTAATCAATTAGGCCCTACTTCCCAATATTATCTCTCCTAATCGGTCATTTATGAAAGGTAGAGCTATTTACGATAACATCCTCCTTGCCCAAGAATTAATCCATGACATCGCGTTCCCAGAGGTGGAAACATTATCTTCAAACTTGATATATCTAAAGCTTTTGACAATCTATCTTGGGACTTTTATTTAAGATTCTTCCTTTTGGGTTCTCACGATTATTCATCTTATTAAAAATTGTGCCACAATGCTTGGTTTTCTGATCATCAATAGTGAGTCGACCGGTTTTCACATCTACCATGGCTTGAGACAAGGAGACCCTCTTTCTCCTACTCTTTTATCATTCTTTGTTGACTACCTATCCAGTGTTTGAATGATATTTTCTTTTATAAACCTAACTTGCTTTATAAAACTCGTGGTGGCATTCCGTTTCTCATCTTAGTTTTGCGATGATTTTATCATCTTCGCAATGCTTCTATCCCACATATAAAACAATCTTGAAATTGCTTAATAATTTTGGAAGGAAAGTGGATTATTTCTTAACAAGACAAAATGCTGCTTTATTCCTTCATCCAAAATTGCCATCAATAGGATTAACCATATTCAATCACTAATTTTAAGCAACATCGTGGCCTCTTAAATACCTTGGTGCTCCTCTTTTCAAAGGACATAAAGGTCACATCATTTCGATGATATAATCCAAAAGATCTCTAATCGTATTTCTTCTTGGGAATATAACTTTCTCTCTCTTTGGCGGTCTTACCCGATTAAGAGCACCCTCAATTACCTATTTATCTCATTCAATCTATTGTGCCTACAAATTCTATCATCAGATTGAGAGGCTTATAAATAAATTTTTTGGGGCTCTAACACTTCTACAAAAAAAATGCATTGGTCCTTGGCAAAATGTTGTGGCTCCTTCAAGGAAGGCGGTCTTGGCGTAAGACTATTAAAGATACAATCAGCATTTTCATACAAACTTTGGTGGAACTTTAGATGCAATAACCTTTGGGCTAACTTCATGAATGTTAAATATTGCCAAGCACCCTATAACTTGTTCCTACAATTCTAGAGACTCTCCACTTTGAGAAGATTATGTAGCATTAAATGGATGGTCAGTCACAAATTACTTGGGGCATAAATTCAACTCTTATTTTTGGCAAGATAACCTGGATTATGCGGGTCCATTGACGAATTACTTTCTTAGCATTCTCGATACCATTAGAGTTAACTCATTCGGCATAATAATAAGTGGAATATGTCTAAACTCCTTGAATACATCCCTCCTCTATAATAGATAAGCTTAATTTCATTGGATCTCCTCGCAACAAGGATCGGATCATATTTAAACTATCACATGGTGAATTTAATTTAAAAATGTTTGGATATATAATAAAAGAAATGTTGAAATCTCTAATGTCTATGACAAAATATGGCATAACAATATTCCTACTACTTACTCCATTCTTGTTTGGTATTCTTAAGAACTTTATCCCGGTTGATTCCTTAATGTGGAACAAAGGCTTCCACTTACCCTCTAAATGTTATTGTTGTTTTCACATGAAGAGGTTAATCATCTTTGTTAATGGGGCCATTGGCCAGTGGTATGATGATCTTTTAACAATGACCTTTTCAATGGTTCCTTATCCATATACCAACTCCTTGATATTTATTTTAAAACATCCCTAAAGGTCACATCAAAATTACAACTAGTATTATTATTTGGTTTATATGGATGGCGAAGCGAAACCAAACACAACGGTATATGAATCCGAAAAATTATGGCTAGAATAAAATACAAAATTAGTGAGCTATTTAATGCCAACATAAGAAACACTTCAAAGGTTGTATTATTGTGGCTGCCAAATTAGGTCTTCATCTACCTATTCGAACTATATGTCATTACGAAAAGGTAGTTTATTGGGTTAAACCCAAAAACAATCTTATTAAAATTAATACGGATGGTTCGGTGCACCGTAATGGTTACGGTTGTGGTATTTTTAGAAACTACACGGTAAAGCTCTTTATGCTTTTGCTTTTCCTCTACAAACCTGTTACATTCCATATGAACTTATGGTCGTGTACTATGCCTTGAGATTTGCCTTCAACAAGGCGGTTTAACATCCCGGATTGAAGTGGATGCTTTCGATTATTGACCTCTTAACTTCTGAAAGCTAGTAATGCTGAATTGTTTTAATGCTCAAGCATATCCAACCCTCCTTTCTAAATTATAAGATCTCCCATGTTTGGAGGAAGGCAATGCATCTACCTAGCAAACTTAGGTGCTAGACTGAACAATAGAGCTATCTTTGATAACTTAACTCTACCTCATCATCTGAAAGGCCTAGTTAACCTTGATGATTTGCTACCCTATTCCAGTATAACATGTCATCTTTTGGTATTGCTTGGACGACGGTCCAACCCCTTAATTTATTTTCATGTTCTTTGGTTCTATCCTAATAGATGTTTCGATTGTTCTTTAATTATTTTTCGGCTGGTTCCTTTAATTTGGGATTGCGTTGTTTGTTTGAACCATAGCCTTCATTAGAACTTATATGGAATTTTAAATGGGTTGTTGGTGTTGGATTCTAATGTATATGCACATTAACCTATGGTAAGTAAGCTTTTGGTATTGGTTGATATACTCGTAGGTATATGTTATCTTGGTTTTGTTGGGCTATCCTATTTGAGTAATGTCTAATGTTGGCCAGTACTCCAACCTAGATGTTTCGATTTTCCTTGTTTGTTTTCTTAGGTTCCTTTATTTGGGGCTTGGTTGTTTGGCGATCCGTGGAGCCTCGATTTTTTCATGTTCTGGTTCTCTAACTAGATGTTTTGATTGTTCTTTAATTGGTTTACGGTTCCTTTAATTTGGGCTGCGGTTGTTTTCGAACCGTGGAGCCTTCCTTAGACCTTTATGGAATTTTAAATGGGTTGTTAGTGTTTGGATTCTCTTGTATATGCACGACCTTGTGACAAGCTTTTTTGGTTGGTTGATAATAATCTGTATATATGTTATCTTGGTTTTGTTGGGACTACCCTATTTCATAAACATGTCTTGGTGGTATTGTGGATTCTTTCCAACCCCTAAATTTTTTTTTTTTTCATGTCTCGGTTTGTCGCTAGATGTTTTGATTTTCTCTGTTTGTTTTGGTTTGGTTCCTTTTCTTGCGGTTGTTTGTTTGGCTGATGGAGGCTTATTTTTTAAATGGGTTGTTGGTGTTTGGGATTCTCTCGATCCTGCAATGTATCTGTTGTTTGGGATTCTCTGTATCGGTGGCTCTTTTATTTTCTTAATCCCATTGCTTAATTTAGTAGTATTTGGATTGTGTTGGAATTGAATAACTTTCATTTTCGATTCTCTCTTATCCTTCGTGTTGGGGCATTGTCTTGCCTTGTCTTCCTTCCTTATCGAAGGCTGGCTTTGCTTTTTTTCCTATACACTAAATTGATTGATGGATACCTTCATTGTTGAATTTTGTAAGATATATTATGTCTCAAATGACAATCACCAATAGCTCTATAGTTTGTGGGATGGGATGGTGAGGATTTCACTTTGGTTGGTAGTTGCATTTCTGTGGTATCCTTCCGATGTTTGGATGCTCATATTTGCAATTGCCCCAAATTGCTGTGAATGAGCCGGAGCCTTCTTTATCCCTCTTCTTCACTAACAATTTCAAATTATCCTGCATTCAGTTACATTTTGTCTGCACTATCTAATTGGCTCAAACTTGTCTTTTGATTTTAAACTTGCAGGTGTTTAGCTCTTTTTTTGTAGGTTGCTTCGCAGTGTCATGGACTCTTTCTCCTTCCGTTACTTGACCTTAATTGCTCATTGCCTTCAAATGGTTTTCGAGTTACTATTTTACTCTTAATAGTTTTATGCTCTCTTTGGATTTTGGATGTTTTTAGCTTGGGGTTTTCTCCTTAGGTTGATTGTAGCTCTTTGAGCGGAGTTGAGTGTAACCCCTTAAGGATCTTGTAACCTTGGTTTTGTGGCAATTAAATACCCCAGATAATAGGGTTTCCTTAAAAATTAAAAAAAAATAAAAAAAAAAAAAAATTGTTGTAATATTGTTCCATTGATGATTATATTGTAGATTTGTATGTGCTTCATGGAGGTTATAATAAGTTAAAATGTTAATTGGAGAGGCTATGATGATTTAAAAGATCATGTGTCTTTAATCGCTTTAAATTAAATTTTGATAAGCATATAAAGTTGGTATGGTGTGATTATATTATGTAACTTTTCAAATTGTATTTTTGATACAATTAAAGTTGGTATGATATGATAAAGTTGGTATGATATGATAAAATTATGCAACCCTCTAGATTTTGAGTGACTCAAATACTTAATGTTAAATTTAAGCCTCGATATTATAATCTTGAGTGAGAGACTTAGAATTGATGTGTCGTTGCTATTTAGTTATGACTTATGAGCACTTTTGTATATTATATTTACAAACATTCTACTTTCAAGTCTTCCATTTGATTCTCATTTATTGTAAACTTATAGTTCTACTGCTATTTAGTCCTACTTTGATATTATTTTGTTGTTATCTAATGCTACTATGTTGTTTTGTTCTTAGCTGATTATCCTTTATTATTCTACTATCATTTGGTCATGTTATAATTGCTATTATGATTTCATTTATTCTTAATTGATTTTCTTTTGCAATTGTTCTGATGTTAGTTAAATACTTATTTATTTTGCTGTCACTTGATTCTCATTTATTATTCTACTGCTATTCAAATTTCCTTTGATGTTGACTTATTGTTCTACTGTTCTTTCGATTCTCCTTTATTATTAACACTTGCTATGTTCTACTAATTTGGTTCTCCTATTGTGTTGAATATTTGCAATTGCAACTATGCCTACATTAGATTGGATTGCAAGTTTTTTTTTTCGTTATTTCAAATATTTTCTTAGATATAAATGACACTATTTGATTGGTTACTTTTCAAAATTTGAATATATAGACTACAAGTTATATTTTCATTGAAGAGATTTTTTTGGAAAGTTTATATGAGATTAAAAAGCATCAAGAAAATTAATAGAAGTTTGATGTATCAATAATTATATATTTTGTTTTCCTTATATTTTAGAATTTAAATTGCAATTTTTGGAGATCAATAATGTTTAAATGTTTTTTATATTATTTTTGGTGCATTCATTTGAAGGATTTCACAAATTTTTACAAAAATTTTGAGCGAATTCGAGCTAAATCAAGCTGAACAAGCTCATTATGAACATTTTAAATCAAATACAAACTTTACATTAATGAGTCATTCCGAACACAAACTGAATTCGAACACTTTCTATATTCATATAAGCCGAACATGAACAACTTCTGAGATTTCTCATATTCGGCTCATTTACACCCCTAATTGTGTGTGAGTTTACTATTAAATTAGCTCAGATGTCCTGAAAAAAAACACAGATATAATTTCAAGCTAGCTCAAGAGCTAATTCAAGTTCAATAATCTAGTGTAGATGATATAAAAAAATATTTAGCAACATATCTTAGTCAAATGAATATTTTTTTGAATTTAAGGCAGCTTTATCAAATGATCATAAAAATTCCTCAAATTTTTGAGATTATGCATAAGTAGAGTTATATTTGGGGTGTAAGTATTTTTTGAGTTATTTTTTATATAGTGCTTATATATTACATTTGAGATATTTTGCTTTGAGACACTTATTTAGAAGAAATAATAAAAGCATTCAATTTTTAACATCTTAAAGTAAACTCAAATCTTAATGTTTGCATATTTTGTTAGAAGAAATAAATCGATCAAGATATATCAAGGGCTCAATTTTGACCTCTTGACAATTTTTTAAATTTGAATAGAGTAATTGATTTAAGTAATGTGTAATTTTGAGATGGAATAGTAGATAAGACACTACCAGAGATTTACCTAATTTTGTGACTACTTTAGATCTAATTTCCATAAAGAAGCCCTTATTGTTCAAAATAAGTGAGAGAACTTGATTAAGGCTAGTCGTTAGATCTTAATGCTGGCGATAGTGAATATGGAGTTTTAAGAATTTTAGATTATGATGAAATTCATCATTTAAGCTAACGATGGTTGGGAATGATGGCTCGATCTGATCCCATGGTTTGTTATCCCATCCCAATCTACTTAGTGAGAGGAGGTAGTACCCGGCTACGAAGGATCTCATCGGAACACCGGTTACGTCGTCAAGAAATCCTTGTAGACTGGTAGTATTTGTGTAGAGCATATTCACCTTATAAAGAGGTTATTTTCCGATCAAGTATATCTATGATTCACTCAAATGGAAGAGTCATTGGGCATATTAGTGATCATATAATGGAGCCTGGCCAAACCACCATGGGGACTCGTCGTCGCTTCATCTGTGGAGCCCTGGCCAAAGCTGATCAGGACACGAGTCACGTTCTTACTGACAAGAGATTGATTGAGAGTGAACATAGAAAAACACTTGATTTGATATTAGCTCATTTGTGAGCTAGAGTTTTTTTAATTTGTCACCCCCGATAAATATTTATAGAAGGTGGATAGATTGAGTTTTAATTTAAGCTTTCAATGATAGAATTTCATTTAAGTAATTTCAGATTGCTATTTAATTTGATTTCAAAAATTGGTTAATTCAAATATGTTTAAGAGCTTTAGATCCTGTCTTATTTAGCTAACAGAATTAGATCTACTATTTAATCAATTTCTCGGATATTTCCGATTTGAAACTCTTATTATAGGTTTTATGTTTTGTTAACCTGGACCCATCTAAGACTAAAGGAGAAAAGACAACATCCTCAAACACTTAAATTTAAGCATTCAACACAGTGTCGGGGCTCATGCGGGTGTATAGTAATTTTAGGTAATTTTATATTTGAATTATGAGATTGATTTTGTACTTTTTATTTTTTATTCCGATTTAGCTTGCGCAGCCTTTTCAAACATTAAAATTTGCATTTGAAATCTCTATGTCCAGACATATGCCCAGCTAATTTCATCTAATTAATGAAATCGATTTTGAAAATCATAATTAGAATGAAATTTCTTAATTTTATCAAAATCCTATGATTTCGTAGATTTTGATTTAGTCTGCTTTTCTTTACAAAATTGGATCAGGTGGTGAAAAGCGTTGTAAATTGATCTAATATCTTATTAGATTTTCCAGATTACTATTTAATACATTCTAATTTAGTCTGCGCAGCCTTTTCAGACATTAAAATTTACACTTGAAATCTCTATATCTGAGCACATGTAGGTATTTATAATTTAGCTAATTTCACCTAATCAGTGATTTCATTGAATTTGAAAATCATAATTAGAAGGAAATTCCTTAATTTTTTGATTAAAGGAACATGATTTTGTGAATTAGATTTAGTATAATATTCGTATTCTCTTCTGAAGAGTTGTCGGTGGCAAAGAAGGCATTGTAAATCGATCTAATATCTTATTAGATTTTTTCTTAATATTTAATACATTCCAATTTATCCCGTACTTTTTTTAAAATTTGCGCAAATCTCTGTCAAGTACATGGATATTTCTAATAATTTCATCTAATTAATTAAATCACTAACATTAAAAATCATAGAATGAAATTTCTTTTATTTTGGATTGAATGAAAGTTCTTTCATTCATAATTTAATTTCATTCTGCTGCTTTATAAATAGTTCATCAGGAGAGAAGGCGTTAAATTGATCTAATATCTTATTAGATTTTTTATATTTAATACATTTCAATTTAGCTTTTTTTTACATTAAAATTTGAAATCTACATGTAAACGTAAAGTATAGTTTAGCTAATTTCACATAATCAGTCATTTCATTGATTTTGAAAATCATAATTAGAAGCAAATTCCTTAATTTTTTTTTATTAAAGAAAGCCCTATGAATTTTGTAAAATTGGATTTAGTAATCTTACTATAAAGAGTTAGATCCAGGTGGCAAGAATGTAAATTGATATAATATCTTATTAGATTTTCGAGATTAATATTTAATACATTTCAATTTGCTTTTCTTATTTTCATTAAAATTTACACTTGAAATCTCTATGTCCGAGCATATGTGTTATAGATAATTTCATCTAATTAATTCACTAACATTAAAATCATAATTAGAATGAAATTTTTTTATTTTGGATTGAAGGAAAGTCCTTCATGAGCATTTAATTTAGTGTCGGCCTATACAAAGAGTTCGATCCATGAAGAAGATGTTGTAAATTGATCTAATATCTTATTAGATTTTCCGGATTATTTACATTCCATTTACCGCTTTTTTTTGTAAAATTTGCACTTGAAATCTACATGTCACATATGCGGTATATATGTTTAATTTAATTTCACATAATCAGTGATTTAGTTGATTTTGAAAATGTGTAATTAGAAATTCCTTAATTTTTTTGATTAAAGGAAGCCTTTAGGTGAATTTTATCATCTCTCTGAAAGAGTTTAAAATCAGTGAGAAGGCATTGATTGATCTAATATCTTATTAAATTTTCTTAATATTTAATGTTTTCAATTTAATGCTTTTTATATTAAAATTTCTTGGAATCCTACATATGAAGCACATGCGGTTTTAGCTTAGATAATTTCATCCAAATCACTAACATAAAAATCATAATTATAATGAAATTTCTTTTATTTTGGATTGAGTTCATTCATTTCATTTAATTTAGTCGTCTTACTGACAGAGTTAGATCCGGTGGCGAAGGTATTTTTGATTTAGATTGTAGTTAAAATACTTACTTAGTTTACTTGTTGAGTTTTGCAATTCTCTCAACTTGATTATGTTCAATTCGTCACTTTTGATAAGTTATGCCGATTTGATGTTTATTGCTTTAGCCATATTAAGCATAGTAATCACCTATATTCATTGTAAAGGTTATTAAACTCAATTTGGATTTATCCCTAGACTTTAAGTTTATTATAAGTTTGTTATGAGTTTGGCATTAGTCCCTCCCCCCTCTCCCAAAATTCCAATTAAAGCATGTTTAATTTTGAGAAATTTGCAAGAAAAGGAACTCACTTTATCGCTTTAATTTAAGTCATGGAGAATTGCAATTAGAGTTTGTGAGTTTAATATTAGCCTCCCCAAAGTTTCACTTAGATTTTAAATGAATGTTTTATTCTTTCCAAAATTTTCTTTAAATACTCCCCTTTATTTTTTCTTGTTTGACGCTTTTAGTTTAAAATTAGCTGCAAGTTTCCTTAGCGTTCTTAAGTCAATTCATTTCACTCTTCCCTTTTTCTAAGTCAAAAGATTTGATCAATTTTTGGCGTATCCCTCATGTGATATCAGTTTACTTACAGATTTGCGTGTGAGTGATGTCTTCGCGACACATGCGATTTTTTTTCATCTCGTTCGTCTGTTGAATTTAGAGGCCTTTGACGAAGACAAATGCAACATATATTCAATGTTGGCTTACTTAATATGCACGAAGCATAATGCGGCGGTGTTTTTTCCTTTCATTTCATCTTCGCGCCTCGAATAGTCTTTAAACCCAAATAAACTCAAGCATGTACATATATTCAAACCATACATGTTCGACTCATTTTCGAGACCATAATGATATATCGACAGGAACAAGATTGGGTATCTGAATTGAATGTAAAGAGGTGATGCAATCAAAAGAAAAATTCTCTTCACGATGTTCTTTTTAACAGGCTAAATAGTGGGATCGAATCGAAAGGACAATTCACTTCTTGACAATGTTCTTCTCCCGATTGTGGCAAAGCGAAAACAGGAAGGCTAAAGCGAGGAGACGAAATCGAAGAATTCATCTGACGATGTTCCTCCATTGCGAAGAGAAAATCGTAAGGGTTATCTGAAATCTGACGTCGAAACCGAAAAGAAGATACTGTCGATATTCTTAGTTCAATGAAGTGAAAATTGGGCGAATAAAATGAGGAGGTTGCGGGCTGCGTGACAGTGGGCTAGTGGGATGCACAGCAGGCCAAACAGCGGAGGGAACAGCGGAGCGGGCCGGCTGGATTGCGCAGAACGGGCCGGAACAAAGCTTGCTGCGGTGGGTTTGCGGATGAGGTCGCGCTGGCAAGCCGGTGGGCCGTGGAACGCGAGAAGCTTTGCGGAAACGGGAAGGCGCGGCGCAGCTTCACGGGAAACCGGTCGACAGCGGGTTCAGGTCAGTTGCGCGATGCGCAGGAGCTAGCGTGCGGGACGGAGGAACGGCGGGACGGCGGCGGGCTTTGCGGCAAGTCGCAGCCGCGGGACGCGTGGAATGCGGAAGACAAGCCGGTGGCGGGACGGTGTGTGCTTTTAAGGCGTGTCGCGGCTGTGGGACGCGAGATAAGATGACAGGCGGATTACTGCCGCAGCACGGTTTTGGGAGACGCGCCGACAGGAGCAACAACAGGGGATTGAGAGAACTGAAGAAAGATAACCTGTGTTTTTTTTTGGGGATTTACCACGCTTATGCAGAGAGGGAAGAGGAGGGAGAATGTGGACTTTTCAGTTTTTTTTTTTTTTTTTCTTTTTTGTTTTTCAGGATAAACTGAAAAATAAAATGAGAGGAACGGTTGTGCATGAGGAAAATAATTTAGAAATTTTTTAATAATTTTAAATTAATTAAACAGTTTTAATATAGTTTTAATATGAACATAGATAATATATATATATATATATATATATATATATATATATATATATATATATATATATATATATCAATCTAAGATAATTTCGTTGTTAGAATCTGATGGCGTCCGTTTCCGTCAAATCAGTTTGATTCTCGGCAATGAGTCATTTTAAAATGGTCGTCACTCGACGCTCGATTTTTAGTGCGACTCGTCCAATTGAATGAGCTCTTTGATATATTTTCGGCGTTTGAAGCTAACGACATGATCAATTTAGAGCGTAAGTCATTTAATCCTCGTCACGATTATATGCCGCATTGACTCGGCAGCGATGGTTTACTCATCAAGTGGTGTAATATTTACCTAATCAATTTTTTAATATTCAACATGGTAGTCCGTTCATCGATCGAAGCGTTGGATTGATTTTGGCGGCGTTTAGTATATTTCACTCGATTTAGCGCTACCATTTATTCGACATCGCACTCGTCATGGCCGAACGGTTTCATTTGATAGTTTTCGATGTTTTGAAGCTAACGGCATGATCTATTTCATGAACGGAGGTCGTTTGGTCATCGTCGCAGCTTCCTGACTCCGATATGCTCATCGACACTTTGATAACCAGCTTAAATTCTTCGTTAGATTTTCAATATTTATATTGATGAATTTTGATGTTAAACGTAATGGCGAAGTCCGTTCGCCAATCATTGTTTGACCATTTTATGGCGTCATCATTTTATTCGATCTGTCAGTTCAAGTATGTAAATTCTTGACTTGACTTTGGCTAAGTACATATGGAGGTCAACAATATCATATTTGTGATTCATCAACATGAATTATTAATTTGGAATATTATAGCACTCATACGAAGTCATCTAAAATTTATTCTTTTTTTGAATGTTATAACATAATTAATAATCAAATAATTTTGTTAGTCTTTTAAGAGTTTTATATTAAATTTGATAATCAATTAATATTAATAATTTTTTAAATAATTTAATGTAATAAATAGTAAATTAAAAAATTTTAATGAAATTTTTGTATGCTGAAATCAAGGTTATTTAATCATTAGTTGATTTTCCATTACCTCTCTAAAAATATTTAAAAATAGGATGAAAAAAATAATTATTTTGCCATTGTTAAGTTACAATCCACAAAGTCCTCGTAAGAAGTTGTGGAATAGCATCTTCTTTTCAACGTAATAAATTTTATAAAAATTTTTTAAATATATTAAATTATATAAAAATTATTATTATTAATTTGTTAAAAAATTTATTATATAAGTTTTAAAAGGTTAATCAAATTGTTTAATTATTATAATATTTTTTACTGTTAATTATATTATTATTATTATTATTATTATTATTATATATATATATATATATATATTTTAGGGAAACCCCATGACGGGGTATTTTATTACAAAAAAGATTACAAGATCCTCAAAGGGGTTAAAATAACTACTTTCAAAACAATCACTAAGGAGTAAAACTTCAATCTAAGTACATCCAAAATCATAAGAAAGCATTAAAACAATCAATGGGTACATGATGATTGACATAATAAGGTAAAATAGTACTAAAGCCAATGCTCTGGAGGACATAGGAGTACGTGATAAACAGGAGCAAACGCAAAAGAGAGAAGCGGAAAAGATATATAGTTAAGGTAATACAAACAACAAATAGAGGAAAATAACATAGAGTGAGAATGATAGTAAGGAAATGTGATAGAAAGCTCGCACAATCACATCTGTTGGGGCAGATGCAAATAAGCATCCAAACTTGAGAAGGGTTACATCACATACTACCAACCAATAGAAAGTGAGGTCATCACATCATCATAGCCAACAAACCTTAGAGGGAAACATCCAGTTGTTGATAGTATTGTGAGCTTTATAACCCTCCTAATCAAATCATATCAAATTATATAGGTAGCTGGTAGTGGCTGAAAGGTGGAGAGTCTCATTCAAGAAAATTATCATCAAAATAGCTTTCTTGACATGAGAATACATAAACCTAAGAGAGTGAGCCAACTTAGTCAGAATCACATGAGTAGCCGTATTCAAGAAAGAGATTAGATCAGCATAGAGACAAGAAGCAGAAAGCCTATTAATATAGTCAATGAGCTTATAATTAACACCATCCCAATAGAATATATCGGTCAAAACGTCCAGAAACCCTCCCTTATAAATGTCCTTGGGAGCGAGTAAAGGAAAGCATCATATCTCAACACCGAGAATGAAATGCCAACATCAAAATAAGCACCAGATATTGCATTTAGAGCGGCGGTACCAATAGCGGCATTCGAGTGCCATTTAGATAAGTCATAAAGCAGGCAGGAGCAGTTAGTAATCCAGTAAGGATATCATAGTCAGCTGCTGGGAACATCAACCACAAGTAGAAAACTGGTGAGGAATTATTCACAGCCGGGACATATTTTTCCAACCGAGAGATGAGAAGGCAAAGATAATACATTAATGAAATCAAAGCCAAAGCCAACCGATGCGTTCAAAGTGACAAAAGGCGCAAGGTATAATGAGATGAAGCCAATTGTAACAACCAACCAAAATTAAAACCAAGAATGCATTTAGAGCAATTCCAATAGCAACATTCAGTCGTCATTCGGATAATCGGATAAATCGATCCAGATAAAATGATAATATGTGCACCATAGTCACCTAAAAGGAACAGCAGCCACAAGCAGAAAATAGGGTAATATTTACTCACAGCTAGAGCATACTTTTCCAATCGTGGGATTAGAAAATAGCAAAACCAATACAGATGAAATTAAGAGCCGAACACAACCCAGAACACAGCGGCAAGGCCTGAAATGCATCCGGTTGTAACAACCAACCAAAATAATTATCCGAAAATCGTTTAGAGCGGCAGTTCAAGCGAATCGGGCATATATGGTGATCAGATCAATATCAATCCAGAGAACATTATAGTATTTATTTCATAGGCAGCTGAAGTTAACATCAAACACAAGCAGAAACCATAAGGCATCCACTTCAAGCCAGACATTAAGCCAACCTTTCTGTAAGGAAATGTCAAGAGCATTATAAACTGCCATAAGTTCAGAAAAGGCGTTAGTACTAAGAGGATTAGCAAAGGCCAAGAGAACATCACCCTTAAAATTTCTAAAGATGCCACCACATCCGTAAGCATTAGGGGTGACTCCATCGGTGTTAATTTTGATGACATTATCATGTGGTTTGGCCCAAAAGTATTTTGGCTTGATTAGAAGTGTTTGTATCGAGCAATTGCAAACCTAATTTTGCGACAAATTTACATCCTTTTAAGTGTTTATATTTAATAAGGTTGGCTTTAAATAAGTCACGATTTTGAATTTAGTTTTGGCAATTATTTTGGAATGATTCATAGTTATATATTTATGCTTAGCATCATTTCTAGCCATCCAAATGAACCAGATAATAATGATCGCAGTAACATTTTTAATATGACCTTTTATATTATTTTCAAAATATATCTCGAGGAGCTGATAAATAGTAAGCGAGCCATTGTATTTGTCAATGAAGAATAGATTATCGTACCAAAGCCAAAGTTTAGAGGATCGCTCCACTCACAATTGGTGATTAACATTTTCAATATGGGAGCAACATTGACATTTTGAAGATAAAATCTTTACCCCACATCAAGGAGTCAATAGGGACAAAGTTTTTTAAGATACAAGTAAGAATGGAGTATGAGGTGGGGATATTGTTATGCCAAAGTCGAGCATACACTTTGAAATAATCAAGTTTCTTTGATCATAAGCCAAACATTTTTAAAATTGAATTCGCCATTGTGGGAGAGTTTAAAAAGAATCTGGTCTTTTTTGTTGGGTGTAATGTGTATGTTATTTAGTTTGTCTAAAAAGGATGAAGGGATATAATCAGAGCATGGAAAAGTTTCATTTATTATTATTCGAAGATTTGACTTTGATGGTATCAATAGAGCATGAGGAATTCATCGAAGAATTATTTCCAAGCCGCTTATCTTGCGAGAAGAAGTTGCCAAGTTAATGCCCCAAAATTAATGATTCCGCCTTCCATTTGATATTACAAAGTCTTTTCCAAATAGGAGAAGCGTTAGTTTTATAAGAGCAATTCAATGCTTAGATAGATTTGTTTGTCATGAAGTTAGCCCAAAGGCTATTGTTGCTTCTAAAATTCCACCAAAGTTTATATGAGAATGTGTTGATGGTGTCTTTGATAGATTTACATCACCAAGATGTCGTTTTGTGCCAAGAGGACCGGTGTATTTTGAGGAAAGAGTATTAGACCCCAAAAAAAATTTATTAATTAGCCTCTCAATTATATTAATGCAAAAGTTGGTTGGAACGATAGTTTGAATAAGATAAAGAGGCATCGAAGTTAAGGGTACTCTTAATCGTGTTAACCTCCTTCAAAGGATAGAAAATGGTATTCCCAAGAGGAGATATGGTTGGATATTTTGTGGATTAATTTAAAAAAAAGATCATCTTTTATGACCTTTGAAAGAGGAGTACCTAGATAATTGATCGGAAGTTGTTGTTGATGAAAGTTAGTGATCCTCGTTATATGATTAATCCTATTATTGTTGATTTTATTAGCGGTTATGAAACAACATTTATTTTTTTATTAAGGAGGAGACCACTTTCTTTGCCAAATTTTTTAAAGAATTTCATAATGGTTTTGGCGAGGTATAGAAGCATTGAAAATGATAAAATCGTCGAAAGCAAAGATGAGTAATGGGAAATCCACCTTGAGTTTTGTAAATCATACTTGGCTTATTATAGAATAGATCGTTGGACTCGGATAAGTAATCTGATTATAATAAAAAAGCAAGGGAGATAATGGATCTCCTTGGCGTAAGCCATATTTAGAGTGAAGAAACCAGATTTTCCATTAATGATAGAGAACCAAACATTAGTGACACGCTTTTAATTAATGAATTCTTTTGAGAATCCGAAAAGTTGAAGTATAGAAAAGAGGAATTCCCAAGAGATTGTCAAAGGCTTTAGAAATGTCCGGTTTGAAAGCAATGTTACCGCTCTAATAGGAACGTCAATATCATGAATCATTTCTTGAGCTAAAAGAATATTATCTATAGTTCTCCCTTTAATGAAACCAGTTTGATTGGAGATAATGTTGAATAGAGGATTGATTGGTTGGTGATTATTTTGGCAATTAGTTTGTTAAAGAAGGTGCAAAGACTAATCGGTCTAAAGTCATTCCAAGTTTTCGGATGGTTGTTTTTAGGGATAAGAATAATGGAGGTACTAGAGAAGGATCTAGGAAGGGGTTGCCATTGAAAAGTCAATAACTTCAATTAAATCGACTTAATAATGGACCAACATTGAAAGAATATAGTTGTGTAACCATCCGGTCCAAAGAACAATTCATGCTTTGGAGAGAATACTAATTTCGAATCCGGACACCTAATAAGAGGTGTTTTGGTCGAAGTAATCTTGGAGGAATCGATGAGGATTAGAAATAGGTTCCGTGTTAATGTTGTTGTTTAACAAATTTTGAAAATGTTGGATAAGAATCTTTAATATCATTTTTTATCGATGTCCAATTATCATTATTGTTTTAATTTTATAAATCGAGTTTAAAACTTTTCTTTTGTTGAAAAGAGGGTGGAAATATTTTGTGTTTTCATCATGCAATATGTTTAGTAGCGACTTTTGCCGCCAATAAGTTTCCTCCATGTTTTGATATTTAATCAAGTTATCTCTAACCGTTGAGTTCATCATTTTTATTAGGTTACGAAGCTTCTTCAAGAGAGCAAACAAGATCTTCCATAGTTTTAAGATTTGCAAAAATGTTTTTAAAATGATGTTTATTCCACCATTTCAGGGTTTGTTTTAATCTTTTAAGTTTAAGCCAAAAACGGATCATGCCTTTAATGGAGTTATCAGGGTGAATAGGGGCCGTCCAATTAGTCGAAACAACAGACATAAAGTCATTGTGTTGCAACCACATATTTTGGAAACGAAAGGGGATAGGTGCGGGTATTGAAGTAGGGGGCTTTCATGTAATCAGAAGAGGCGTGATGGTGGTTCTACTTAAGTGTTCTCTGAGGTATTAGGCCATTGATCAATCCAAAGATGGTTAAAAGGATACGATCGAGCGTTTCCAAAGTCTAGAGTTGTTCCAGCATGTAGTTGGAACACCCTAAAGGTTACGTTCAGAATCATATTAGTGAAATCTTCCATAGAATTAGTATTAGGAGAGGACCCTCCCCTTCTTTCAGAAGTAGAGAGGATGGTGTTGAAATCTCCGCCAACCAACCAGGGTTGAGTGACAGAGGAAGCTAAACATCTTAAGTTATTCCATAGGATGTTCCTAATTACAAGATGCATAAATAAAAGAGCTCACCACGGTGAAAACACCCACAGAAATATGTGCATTAATCAATTGTTGTTGGTTGTCAAGGATATTGATGCTGATAGAATTATTCCAAAATAACCAAATTTTGTTGTTAATGTTGTAAAAAAAGTTAGGAAAACCTAGTGTTCTAGTAGGCAATCTTAGAAGAGTGGATAAGTGGTTGGTGATAGTAAGGAGAGATATGTTATGAGTCGACAAAGGCTTCTAACGTGAACTAGAGTAGTCCCAATACTATGAATGTTCCAAATGATAAAATTAATCATAATTGTTGGATTGGAAAAAATTTATTGGATGAGAATGAGGAGAAAGGAAATTATGTAGGGTTGATGAAGATCTTGTGATTACGGCGCATTTTTTGTTGTTTTGATTTTGAATGATTTCTTTTCTTTAGAAACTTGAAAAGGTTCGTGTCCAAGGTGTCTCCATCGAAAGGAATAGTTAGTGTGATCCAAAGTTTCATTATTAAGCAAATCGTGATGGTAATTTCCCCTTCTTCCATATCGATTGGTGATTAGTTATGCTATCATTTTGGCCATTCAAAGTGTTAGGGAGGTAGGAATTGTTTCATCTTCTTTTTCTAGATTAATGTTACGTATTTATTTTTTTTTGTTCTGATCCAAACTAAGATTTTTTGGTGATGTTCCCAAGCCTAAGTTCATCGAATTTCTTTGTTTTGGATCATTAGTTGTATGGGCTGCATGTTACTAGAATAGTAATAGGCATATTTTCTAAGTTCCCAAAACCAACTATGTCATTGTCATTGTTCAACAGATTAGTTTCCTTTTGCAAATCAGACGGTATAGTTAAAGAGAGATTTTGTGGAGGAGGATTATTTTGGTTTACTTTTGGCACATATGCCATTTTAGTGGGTTGTTCCTTAGTCACCGAAATAGTAGGAATAGGAATTTTATTTTTTTGAGATGTGGATGTAAGATAAAACAATCTGTATGTTCATGCCCATGGATTTTGCGGTGTAGAAGAGGAAAGTTTTCAAATTCTACCTTTTGATTATAACCCATTTTTTGAGATCCAATCAGACTTCTTTTGGATGTTTTTTATATCAACTTCAACAAGTATCCGTCTATCGAGAGTCGATCTCATTAGGCATCAATTTGAAGAGGTCAAAGATAGCCCCAAACAAACAAAACCGATGTGTAACAAAGTGTATCGCATGTTGGGCAAAACAAGCCAAATAGAAACAATTGGTGATTCCTCTTTAATATCAAAACTAGGTGTCCACTTAAGAAATTAGCATTTGGCGTTAAAATAAAATAAGACGGCGTGCAAAAACTCTTGAATAATCCAAGTCATTTGATAATTGAATTAGCACATGCCTGGATCGATCAATTCCCAAAAGGTGCGTAAGTTTGGACTATGAAAAAGGAGCGAATATTTTCTAAGTTAGTTTAAGGGTGAATTTACCTGCGAGAATTCAAATGGCTTAGCAAGAATTTTCACATCGAATCCAGAATTACAGCATACCAGACATTAGTTTAACCAAGCGAGTGGGAGCAGTTTACCGAGAGAGCATCCTTGAAAGATTTTAAGCCCGGTAAGGTGGTTTATATCGTCGTCCTCGAGCTAGCGTCGTGGTCTCTCCCCATTATTGGCGATCGTACACAGGATTCCTTCTTCTCCTTTTACTCTTACTTCTTCTCACTTTGTCGCCCTTTTGGTGATTTCGATGCTTATGGATTTTGATTTCATAAGGTGTTTGATGCTTGTATATCTTTAATGGATTCATCTCAGGTGGGAAACTCATCTCATCTGGCGATTTGGATTCATGAGGAAAATGGTACTAATCTTATCGATCTTCTAAATCATTTAGATGTGCTTTATAAAGCGAAATTGGTGAGTCTTTTGATTTTGTTTCTACTAGATTTCGGGGTGTACCCGCTGTTATGTGTTCTGATGTTGTGGTGGAAAAATTGGATAAACCTTATGAGTTTGCTTTGGTTGGTAAATTTGCTCGTCGATGAAAAATATCAGTTTTCATTTCTTTGAAATTGGCGGTGTTTTATTGGGTTTAATGATTCGACATATTTTGATTCAATTGGCTAATGATTTGGATTACTCTCATGTTTTTACAGAAGTTCTTATTATGTGTTCGCCAAATGCGTTTATGAAATGGACCCCCCATATTAAAGAGGAATCTCTATTGTTCCTTGGTTGTCAATCCCTTCTTATGTGCATTTCTTTTTAATTCCTTTATGTGGTGGCGGTCTATTTGGTCTTCCTCTCCAATTGGATCAAGCTACTGCTTCTAGCTCTAGACCTTATGTTGCTCGTGTTCTTGTGGAAGTGGATATTACTAAAAAATATCCTAAGGAAATTTGGATAAGATCAAAAAAATATGGCTATTTGCAAAAAATAGAATTTAAAAATTTTCCTATATTTTGTTCACATTGCAAAATTCATGGACATGACTTTGTTGACTGTTTTATAGCTCACCCACATTTAAAAAAGAATTCTTTGGTCTCCAATTCTACCCTTGGTACTAAGGACATTGTAAATGAAACATCAAAGGAGAGGGCCGCCCCAATAACTGATAAAAATGAGCCCCAAACTCTTTGGCATAAACATCCCAAGTAGAAAATTCTAATCCCTCATAGACACAAATCTAATGAAGGATCAATTTCCTCATGGTGGAGCCAAGTCTCAATTCCAAAATAGTGATATTAATGTTTCCAATTCATTAGGATCTCCTTTGTTTTGATTCTCAATAATGCTAATTGTATTGCTATATGTCTCAGAGCTAAAGATCGGTTAAATGATAAGGTTGATTTGGAGGAGGTATAGTATTTAGAGATAACCTCCACCACGGATCTAGGGGTTTGTATTCTCCCCATCCACCAATTCTACAACGTGGACCAAAATTCAAAACTAAGATGCACCAGAGGAACAATGAGTTGGAAGAAGGAGAATTGATAGCTAATCTTGCATCTCAATAAATAATTTGAATTTCCTTATCGATGGTGAGGTCATGGTTTGGAAATGATTTTTATAGTCTCAAAAAGGAAAACCAAATCACATAAATCTAAATCTCCTATCATTCCCAGAATTACTAGATCTGGCTCTTCTCGTCCTAAGTAATGGTCTCTTTCTTGATTTAGAATGCGAGAGCGATAGGCTCTCTCTCTATTCACAAAAGACTTAGCAATTTAGTTCGTATTCATAACATTTCTTTTCTGGCAATTTTGGAACCCTTTATCCTTCCTTCTAACATCCAAGCTATTGCTAGAATGATTGGCTTTAGTAGACTTTTCGTGAACTCAATAATAAAATTTGGATCTTTTGAAAAAATCCTTTTACTTTCCATATTATTCAGGACCTTCACCAAGTGGTGAATACTCAAATCTCCTTTAGCAATTGGTCCTGCTTTGGATCTTTTATCTATGCTTCTTGCAATAGGTATGGTAGAAGGAACCTGTGGAATGATTTGATTAATTTCTCGACCTCGGTTAATGCTCCCTGGTTCGTTGGTGGGGATTTTAATATTATTGCTTCCTCTCGAGCGAAGTGGAAATCCTCTAACCCTTTATCTATGTTAGAATTTAATAATATGGCTCTTGATTGTCACTTATCCGGGCTTTTGGTGGCTCCCAATTGACCTGGAACAACCACAGAATGTGGCAAAGACTTGATAGGATCTTGTTTAATGATTTATGGATAAACTCTTTCCCTAATACATCGGTTGAACATCTTAGTAGAACCCTAATCGATCACTCTCCTTTGCTTATTTCATTAGTTAATCTGACATCCCCTCCCCTCGTACTTTTTTTATTTCAAATATGGTTGCTCGACCAATTTAAGGAGGTGGTGACTATTAGGAGACCCTCTTTATTCCATTAGTTAGATGGTGGTATCAGTTTGCTTTCTCGGCGGGTGGCAAATTACTCGCTAATTTGGGTTGATAGTAGCATAGCATATGTGGTCCCCGGTGGATGTATGTATGTTTCAAATTAGTGGATTAGTTCTTTTCCACTTTCTCTATCTTATGTTTTTAGTATAATTTTCTCTTTTTTCTTTTTTATGGGCTCTAATTGGCATCCAAGTTTTGTTCGGTTTCTTTTCTCTTAATGCGATTCTAGCAGATTTTCCTTTGGATGCAAAGTCTCCTCTTCTACTCCCATTTGGTCGCATGGTGAGTGCCTAGATTTTCTTTGTATTTGGGTATTGTATTTGCTTTTTTTGTGTGAGTTTTGTATTTAGATAGTTTTACTCTTTAGGTTGATTGTAGTTCTTTGAGCGGTGAATAGTTTAACCCTTCTTTTGATCGTGTAACATTTTCTTATGAGCAATAAAATTTCCCAATATGGGGTTCTCTAAAAAAAATAGTGTGAGTTTTTAATACTATTTTCATTTCTTTATTATGTTTAGAGTGTAATGGTATTGATATGTGATTTAGGCACATGTATTATATAGGTAAGTTTTTAATAGCACTTTCATTTCTTTATTATTTAGTGAAGTCTCATATGATGCCTTAATTTTTAGTATTTTAAAATGTCATCAGTCGAGCAATCATAAGGTGCATCAGCTGGTGATTCACAACCATTGGCTGTAAAGAGTAGGGATAATAGCCTTCAAAATATCTCTTAATCTATTAATGAACATAATGTTGAAACTAATGATATAGACATGCAGCTTAGAAAAGGTAGGAAAAGAAAATCAACAATTTGAGAATACTTTATAAAAGTTAAAACCAATTTTAAGAGGATTGAAATTTTATGGAGCAATATATTTCGATTTATTAAAATAAAATTGGCACAACTTTATAATTACTTAGGCACATAAAAGAATGCGAGAAGATAAAAGCTAAAAATCACCAACTTATTAATTTATCAAATAAAAGGTAAAAGTGATTGAATTTTTTACCTTTTGATGTTGATGTAGAAGTGGGGATGCTAATATATCATGATCCAAAATTATGATCAATAATTAATTAGAGAGATAATTATGAAGATGATAATTGTACATGAATATACTTTCATGATAGTAGAACATATATGATTTAACATTTTATTGAAATTGATGAATCCAAACTTTCAAAGTATTTCAAAGAATACTATAAAAAATGATTATATGAAAGTATATAAGTGTGAGAAAGAGAACTTGAAATGTTGCCTTAAGGATATTCCTAAGGTAGCATTGATAGCATATTGTTCGACTTCTAATCAAACCATAAGATTTATGTGCCTTACTGTTCATTATATTGATGAAGTGTGGAAGTTGCAAAAAAAATATATAAAAAATTTATCAATTTTATTGAGCTAAAACCCCCACATAGTGTGGAAGGATATACCTATATATGTGATATTATTTATGAGTGTTTGTTGGAGTGGAAGCTTCATGACAAAATTTCCATCATCATTTTAGACAATACAAGTAGCAATGATGTCGTTGCTAGCTCTTTGAAAATAAATTTACAATCAAGAGATATGTTACATTTTCATGAATTTTTCTTTCATGTTAGGTGTTCTACACATATCCTTAATATAATAGTACCAGATGGCTTAAACGAGATTCATGATATAATTTAGAATATTAGAGAGTTCGTGAAGTATCTTAAGAAATCACCCATCATATTACATAAATTTGTAGAAGTAGCTAAATAGTTAGGTGTGCCAATATCAAGGTTTTTATGTATTGATGTTTCAACAAGATGGAATTCAACTTTTAACATGCTAGAGTCTGCATTTATTTGTCGTAATATTTTTAATCATTATGCAATCAGAGATAGTAATTATAAATTGCTACCATCAGACATTAATTGGTTAAAATATGAAAAAATCAGAAAGTTTTTTTTCAATTTTTAATAATATCACAAAAATTATCTTTGATAATTTGTATCATACATAAAAAATATTCTTACCGACTATTATGCACGTGAAAAATATTTTATTGGAAGTGTCAATATCACAAAATGAATATATGAGGAAAATGGTATCAATTATGCAAGTAATTTTTTATAAGTATTATGGTGAATGTAATCTTCCATCATAACTGTTCTGGATCCCAGACTGAAATTCATGTTCATTACTTTTATAATTTCAAAATATATTTACCAAATGAGATTGATCATCATTTTTGGTCAGCTCAAGATAGCTTATGAGTAATATCTACAGATTATGTTGCTTATTTTACTTCTTCAAGTTCTATAGCTACTATTCCACAAGAGGCATTGTCTTCCACAAGTGATTTATACATTTTTTTTTATCTCAATTTGATTCCATGTTTGAGTTCAGAGATTTCTAGTAGCATCTAGATCTATGGAACCATTTAAGCCTAATTTGCATGTGTATCTTGATAAGGGATTATTTATGTATAATAGTGAACATTTTAATGTCACAGTGGTGGAAGATGAACACACTTAAGTATTCATGTATGTCATGACCAGATATTTTATCTATAGAAATTACTATAGTTACTTCAGAGTTTGCTTTTAGTGCTTGTGGCAGGATTTTGAATGATTATAGTAGTTGTTTATCAACTAAAACTGTTAATGCATTAGTTTGTGCAGCAAATTGGATTCGATTTACTCAAAAGATCAAAAAAACACATTTGTAATTGCTCTCTATAGTTTATATTTTTATTTCTATTATTTATACAATTAGTTAATATTTTTATTTTATTTGATTATTCTTTTCAGCAAGAGATATTTGAAGAGAAAATATTTTTTATTCAACTTCTAGAAATTTAAAGTAAAAAGTCAATATGCAAACTAAATGCACTTTATCTTTTTATCACTTTTGTGTTAATTATCCTAATTATATTTTGATCATTTTTGTATTAATTTAACTATGATATTTACTTTGACATTACTTAGTTATATGCTTAGCTAACTCTTTATAGTTATATGTTTCATGTCACTCTTTATATATTACAGATTTATATATGCTTCATGGAGGATATGATTATTTAAAAGATTAATTAGAGAGGTTGTGATGGTTACACTAAATTTTGATTACGTTTGAAGTTGGTATGGAATAATTGTATTGTGTAACCCTTCAAATTATATTTTTTTCAAGCATCTGAAGTTGGCATGGCATAAAATTAATATTCAACTCTTTAGATGATAAGTAAATGGAATATATAATACAAATTTGAGCCTCCATGTTTCAAATGAATAATTTTGAAATAGTTGTTCTGTTGTTATTCAATTATGAGCAATATTTGTATATTGTATTTATAGTTTTGTTCTGTTACAAAACTAACCATTCAGTTTTCATTTTTTTTTTTTTTTCTTGCTGTCACTTTATGCTCCTTTGTTGTCTTGTTGTTCTAATGCTATCACTTTTATCATTCTGCTACTAGCATGTTATTCAGTTCTATTGTAAACCTATAATTATTGTATTGATGTTATTTAATTCTCCCTTATTGTTGCTATGATGTTCAACTACTTTCTTTTTTGTCATTCCATTGTCATTTAATTTTGTTGTAATCTGAGATAAACTCCAGCGTGCTTCCGTTATCAAGTTTGCTCACAAACCACGACGCGTCCTCTAGGGTTTTTTGCTTTCGTCTCTTTGCGGCCGCCCGCGTTTAGCGGCTTGGCGATTTTACCTGCGGGTGCGGCTTCAAATGTTCATCCATCTGGCTTGATGGCGGAAAATCACCTTTCCGCTAACCTAAACTCCGCTCCTGGGATGGATTTGATGAAGGCGATGCCCCTCGTAAGTTTGTTCCTTCAATACTCCATGAAATCCTTCAAGGGCGCTTTATCTAGTAACAATCATTCCCCAATCGGTTTAACTTAATTTCTTGCTTTTCAGGAATGCCGTGATGTGTTCGACATGGATGTAGAAAAATTAGCTAAACCATTCGAATATTCACGATTGGGAAATTTAATTTACTGAGAGACCTCTTGTTGATAAGATTCGCTTTCTTTCATAGTCTAAAACTTTGGGTTCCTTTTCGGTAGGTGATTGACCTCGGCATGTGCTTATCCAACTAACTAATGATCCGGACTATTCGAGAGTGTTTGCGTCGCTCTTACTTAGTTTATAATTGTCAAATCGTCTCCTTAAGTGGTCGCCTAGTTTTGATGTTAAGGAAGAGTCCCCGATTGTCCCAATTTGGCTATCTTTCCCTAACATGCGCATTCATTTTGTTACACATCAAGTGCTATTTGCCGTGGGGGCTATATTTGGTCGGCCATTACAAATAGATCAGGCCACGGCTGTGAAATCCCGCCCTTCTGTTGCTCGGGTTTTAGTTGAAATAGATATTACCAAAAAGCACCCTAAAGAAGTTTGGATAGGCTCAGAAAAACTAGGCTATAACCAAAAAGTTGAATTTGAAAACTTTCCAGTTTTCTGCTCCCATTGCAAAATTCATGGGCATGAAAACTCTGATTGTTTTATTCTCCATCCTCAGCTAAAAAAGAATAAGTTATCAGACTCTAACTCCTCCTTACCAAAAGATCAACCTACTAAAATGGCCTATGTTCCCAAAATCAACCACACGGACACAAATCAATAAACTTATCGTTTCTACACCTGGATTAGCAAAAGGGCTTCATAATGAATTAGTGGAATATCATGATGATATGTCTGTGAGGGGAAAGGGTTAACCCAGTTGAAATTGTACCTAAAGACAACTTAACCCAATCTTGACATTTACCCTATGACCTAGCTCAAAGAAACAATGGTGATGACCTTGTTGGGAAAACAAGAGATACTCATGGCTCTTTGACATCCAACAAAACAAAGCATTGAGGAACCCCTAGTTTTAGAAAACATCCAACTCATAATCGAAATGGAGATTGGAAAATCACCACCTCCACTATCGCTCATAGATACTCAGACCTATCCTCTCAACAAATTTGGACAGAAGAAGGAAATCTCTATCACCATTCCATTAATTGCCACTGAAGCTAACATGAATTTTTTAAATTATTCTCTTTCGAGATGGAGATACAGAGGCGAAAGACCTTTCCAAAAGTTTCCTACAAAAGAAGTCAACAAATCCTAGAAGCTCCACTAGATCTACCAGATCCGCCTCCACATCTCTTAAAAAATGCAATTAGGTTTTCTTTTGCAGACTTTCCTTATCCATATTCCTTATTATGCTCTTCAAATTTCTTTCGCATCATCGTTATGATTAGGTCTATTATTTGGAATATTCGTGGTATTGGGACCCCTAATGTCCGCAATAGGGTTAGAAGCCTATGTCGCACTCACAACGTCTCACTCCTTATTATTATAGAACCTCTTATTCATTCTTCCAAGATTGCTAATGTTGCTCGTAAAATCGGTTTCCAAAATTTTTTTCACAACATTAGCAATAAAATTTGGTGCTTCTGAAAACCATCAATCACTATCACCATCCTAGAAGATCATAATCAATTGATTAATGTTCTCATCTCTTTAGGGATTTCTCTGCTCGGGCTCTTTTATTTATGCCGCTTGTAGGAGAACATCTACGGAATAGCTTAAGATCCTTTGCCTCATCGTCACTTTACCTTGGCTTGTTGGAGGTGATTTCAACACTATTCTTACGACATCCGAAAGAAGGGGCTCCTCCCTACCCACTCCATGGAAGATTTGTGAATATGATCCTTGATTGTAACTTAGCACATCGGTTTTGGTTCTAACTTCACTTGGAACAACTCAGGACTTTGGCAGCATCGATCGTATCTATTTAACTCACTCTGGATTGATCAATGGCCAAACACCAGTTGAACATTTGAGTAGAACACTTTGGGATCACGCTCCACTCCTTATTTCATTATGAACCCCCACCTCTTAGGCAGTCTCCTTCCCCTTTAGATTTCAAAACATGTGGGCCAACATAATGACTTTTGAATGTTGTCTCTGATGGTTCTCATTCACCCTCGACAACTCATAAAGGTATGATCCGCTTTTGGCTCAAACTTAAACACTCAAACAAATTCTAAATTGGTGGAACAAACATCATTTTAAAAACATTTTGCTAATTTAAAAGTATGGAGAATTTGGTTTGTTCTCTTGAAGAAGCATCACATTCGAAAGCAAACATGACCAACTTAAGGAAGCTAAGGATAAGCTGATTAAATTTCAAAATATGGAAGAAACTTATTACGAAAAAAAGTCGCTAGTAAACAAATAACGACGTAAATATACAAAATATTTTCACTCTTTTCAAAAAAAGAAAAGTTCTAAA
Source organism: Cymbidium sinense (assembly GCA_021442155.1). NCBI lineage: Eukaryota > Viridiplantae > Streptophyta > Magnoliopsida > Asparagales > Orchidaceae > Cymbidium > Cymbidium sinense. The sequence goes on along the minus strand of CM038231.1, from coordinate 86,419,586 downwards.
CTCTATTAAAAAAATTAAAATGAGAATGGCGCTTGGATCCGGCAAAGAAAGAATTACAAGACTCTGGTAACCATTTTAAAAATTTACTTAATACCAACCTCAACTTATTGATATCTCCAATCCTCACTTGATTCCCTCCTTGATCACCTCCGAGCAAAACAATTTACTCACATTGCCCCACGGAAGTCGAGATTGGTGATACCCTTAATAGCATGAACTCGACTCTATCGGCCCCCGATGGGTTTACTACCCATTTCTTCCAACATTGCGGTCCACTATTAAAACCGATTTGATTAATGCTTTTTGATTTTTTGAGGGAAACCCCTTCCTAGAGCGCTAGTACCTCCATCATTCTTATCCCTAAAAATTCAAACCCTAATCTCGGGTGATTTTAGACCTATCGCCTTTGCACCTTTTCAATAAATTAATTGCTAAACTAATCTCTAATCAATTAGGCCCCTACCCAATATTATCTCTCTAATCACCGATTTATGAAAGGTAGAGCTATTTCGATAACATCCTCCTTGCCCAAGAATTAATCCATGACAATGCTCCCACCGAGGTGGAAACATTATCTTCAAACTTGATATATCTAAAGCTTTTGACAATCTATCTTGGGACTTTTATTTAAGATTCTTCTTTTGGGTTCGTTTATATTATTCATCTTATTAAAAATTGTGCCAATGCTTGGTTTTCTGTGATCATCAATAGTGAGTCGACCGGTTTTTCACATCTACCCATTTGAGACAAGGAGACCCTCTTTCTCCTACTCTTTTATCATCATTGACTACCTATCCGTGTTTGAATGATATTTTCTTTTATAAACCTAACTTGCTTTATAAAACTCGTGGTGGCATTCCCGCTTTCATCTTAGTTTTGTGATGATTTTATCATCTTCTCGCAATGCTTCTATCCCACATATAAAAACAATCTTGAAATTGCTTAATAATTTTGGAAGGAAAGTGGATTATTTCTTAACAAGACAAAATGCTTTATTCCTTCATCCAAAATTGCCATCAATAGATTAACCATATTCAATCACTAATTTTAAGCAACATCGGCCTCTTAAATACCTTGGTGCTCCTCTTTCAAAGGACATAAAAGGTCACATCATTTCGATGATATAATCCAAAAGATCTCTAATCGTATTTCTTCTTGGGAATATAACTTTCTCTCTTTTGGTTTACCCCGATTAAGAGCACCCTCAATTCTTACCTATTTATCTCATTCAATCTATTGCCTACAAATTCTATCATCAATAGGATTGAGAGGCTTATAAATAAATTTTTTGGGGCTCTAACACTTCTACCAAAAAATGCATTGGTCCAATTGGCAAAATGTTGTCTCCTTCGAGGAAGGTCTTGGTCGTAAGACTATTAAAGATACAATCAATGCATTTTCATACAAACTTTGGTGGAACTTTAGATGCAATAATAACCTTTGGGCTAACTTCATGAATGTTAAATATTGCCAAGGGAAGCACCCTATAACTTGTTCCTACAATTCTAGAGACTTTGAGAAGATTATGTAGCATTAAATGGATGGTCGAGTCACAAATTACTTGGGGCATAAATTCCAACTCTTATTTTTGGCAAGATAACTGGATTGGTCGGGTCCATTGACTAATTACTTTCTTGCATTCTACCGATACCATTAGAGTTAACTCATTCGCATAATAATAAGTGGAATATGTCTAAACTCCTTGAATACATCCCTCCTCTATAATAGATAAGCTTAATTTCTGATCTCCTCACCAACAAGGATGATCATATTTAAACTATCACGAATGGTGAATTTAATTTAAAAATGTTTGGATATATAATAAAAGAAATGTTGAAATCTCTAATGTCTATGACAAAATATGGCATAACAATATTCCTACTACTTACCATTTCTTGTTTGGTATTCTTAAGAACTTTATCGGTTGATTCCTTAATGTGGAACAAAGGCTTCCACTTACCCTCTAAATGTTATTGTTGTTTTCACATCGAAGAGGTTAATCATCTTTTGTTAATGGGGCCATTGCGTCAAGTCGTACGTGGTATGATGATCTTTTAACAATGACCTTTTCAATGGTTCCTTATCCATATACCAACTCCTTGATATTTATTTTAAAAACATCCCTAAAGGTCACATCAAAATTACAACCGCTAGTATTATTATTTGGTTTATATGGATAAACTAAGCAAACACAACAGTATAGCTATGAATCACGTAAAATTAAAAATTATGGCTAGAATAAAATACAAAATTAGTGAGCTATTTAATGCCAACATAATTAAGCGTAAACACTTCAAAGGTTGTATTATTTGCCAAATTAGGTCTTCATCTACCTATTCAACTATATGTCATTAAAAGGTAGTTTATTGGGTTAAACCCAAAACAATCTTATTAAAATTAATACTGATGGTTCGTAACCGTAATGGTTACTTGTGGGTGGTATTTTAGAAACTACACCGGTAAAGCTCTTTATGCTTTTGCTTTTCCTCTACAAACTGCTCGCTCCATATCAACTTATGGTCGTGTACTATGCCCTGAGATTTGCCTTCAACAAGGTCGGTTTAACATCCGATTGAAGTGGATGCTTTCGATTATTGACCTCTTAACTTCTACAAAGCTAGTAATGCTGAATTGTTTTACGTGCTCAAGCATATCCGAACCCTCCTTTCTAAATTCAGTTATAAGATCTCCCATGTTTGGAGGGAAGGCAATGCATGCGCCGACTACCTAGCAAACTTAGGTCGAACAATAGAGCTATCTTTGATAACTTAACTCTACCTCATCATCCGAAAGGCCTAGTTAACCTTGATGACCGGCTACCCTATTGCAGAGTATAAACAAAGTCATGTTGGTATTGACTGTCCAACTTAATTTATTTTCATGTTGCGGTTCTATCCACTAATAGATGTTTCGATTGTTCTTTAATTGTTTTCTGGCTGGTTCCTTTAATTTGGGATTGCGGTTGTTTGGTCAACTGCGGAGCCTGTTAGAACTTATATGGAATTTTAAATGGGTTGTTGGTGTTGGATTCTACTGTATATGCACGTGCAACCTATGGCTGGAAGCATAAGCTTTTGGTATTGGTTGGTCTGATAATACTCTGTAGGTATATGTTATCTTGGTTTTGTTGGACTGGGCTATCCTATTTCAGAGTAATGTCTACTTGGCTGATCCCACGCTAGATGTCGATTTTCCTTGTTTGTTTTTCGGTTCCTTTATTTGGGGCTTGCGGTTGTTTGGCTGATCCGTGGAGCCTTCTGATTTTTTCATGTTGCTGGTTCTAACCACTGCTAGATGTTTCTGATTGTTCTTTAATTGGTTTCTGGCTGGTTCCTTTAATTTGGGCTTGCGGTTGTTTGGCTGAACCGTGGAGCCTTCTGTTAGACCTTTATGGAATTTTAAATGGGTTGTTAGTGTTTGGATTCTACTGTATATGCACGTGCAACCTTGGCTGGCAGCATAAGCTTTTTGGTGTTGGTTGGTCTGATAATAATCTGTATGTATATGTTATCTTGGTTTTGTTAGACTGGGCTACCCTATTTCAGAGTATAAACTACATGTCTCGCTGGTATTGCTTGGACCTTCGGCCCAACCCTTAAATTTTTTTTTTCATGTCTCTGGTTTCACCCCTAGATGTTTGATTTTCTCTGTTTGTTTTTGTGGTTCCTTTAATTGGGGCTTTGTTTGTTTGTCGATCCTGGAGCCTGCTTTCACCTTATATGGAATTTTAAATGGGTTGTTGGTGTTTGGGATTCTTGTCAGAAGTGCAATCTATGCAGAATTGTTGTTTGGGATTCTATCAGATGCGGTTCTTTCTTCTGTTAATCCCATTGCTTCTGGCTGTTAGTAGTATTTGGATTGTGTTGGAATTGAATAACTTTCATTTTGATTCTCTCTTATCCTTCTCGTGTTGGGGCATTGTCTCTTGCCTTGATGTCTTTGCTCCTCTTTATAAGGCGCTTTTTTTTTCCTATACACTAAATTGATTGTGGATGATACCTTCATTGTTGAATTTTGTCCTTCGACAAAGATATATTATGTCTCAAATGACAATCACCAATAGCTCCTACTGTGTTTGTGGGATAGGATGGTGAGGATTTCACTTCACTTTGGTTGGTAGTTGCATTGGTATCCTTATGTTTGGATGCTCATATTTGTATTGCCCCAAATTGTCGCGGAATGAGAGCCTTCTTTATCCCTCTTCTTCACTAACAATTTCAAATTATCCCGCATTCGCCATATTTTTTGTCACTATCTAATTGGCTCAAACTTGTCTTTTGATTTTAAACTTGGTGTTTAGCTCTTTTTTTGTAGGTTGCTTCAGTGTCATGGACTCTTTCTCCTTCCTTACTACCTTAATTCGCTCATTGCCTTCAAATGGTTTGTTCGAGTTATTATTTTACTCTTAATAGTTTTATGCTCTCTTTGGATTTTGGATGTTTTTAGCTTGGGTTTTCTCCCTTGATTGTAGCTCTAGTTAGTGTAACCCCTTTAAGGATCTTGTAACTTTAGTTTTGTGGCAATTAAATAAAGATAATGGGGTTTCCTTAAAAAAAAAAAAAAAAAAAAAAAAAAAAAAAAAAATTGTTGTAATATTGTTCCATTGATGATTATATTGTAGATTTGTATGTGCTTCATGGAGGTTATAATAAGTTAAAATGTTAATTGGAGAGGCTATGATGATTTAAAAGATCATGTGTACTGTAATCGCTTTTAAATTAAATTTTGATAGCATATAAAGTTGGTATGGTGTGATTATATTATGTAACTTTTCAAATTGTATTTTTGATACAATTAAAGTTGGTATGATATGATAAAGTTGGTATGATATGATAAAAATTATGCAACCCTCTATGACTCAAATACTTAATGTTAAATTTAAGCCTCGATATTATAATCTGAGAGACTTAGAATTGATGTGTCATTGCTATTTAGTTATGACTTATGAGCACTTTTGTATATTATATTTACAAACATTCTACTTTCAAGTCTTCCATTTGATTCTCATTTATTTCAACCAAACGCCGAGATTTTTAAAACTCCTGCATTTACTTTATTTTACTTTGTGTTCCAACCAAACAGCCCCTTAATTGAGTGGGCTAAGCATCAAAGAAACTCAAATCATAAGAATCAATAAAAAAATAATAGCCTAAAAGTAATATTTAAATCCTTCAAAATATTAAAGAAATCTCACATTATATTGGTTACACTGAATCACAATATGCCATATTCTAACCTCAATACTTTAAACCAAATCATAGAGCTTTCTTAATAAATGATGGATAAGAAGAAGCAGCAGTATCCTTTAAGGATAGTGGCAAATAGCGCATAAAATAAACAGCATTAGTTAAGCAGACATACCGTGGCACAATCCGACTGAACCCGGTTCAATCCAATCTACATACAGCCGTTTTCAACCATGAACCGGCGAATGGTCTGCATCAGCTTATCAGGTTCAGACCGTGGTTGCATGGTAAAAACCCATGCTGGCCCTCGAAATTCACCACGTCGACCGGCTTCCCCATTCCTTCAACCTCTGACCATACTCCACTGCTCGATCCGTTAACAAATCCTCGCCGCCGACCACCACCAGCGTCGGTCCAAATTGAACCTCCCTCAAGTCCGATGCACCCGGCCCGAACGGGTTCGAAATTGGGTCATCTGCTGTCGACCCGACCGGCAGTGACAGCCTCCAGAACCTATCATTGACCTCCAGATTCAGGAAGGCCTCCCGAGGACAAGTTTCTTCGGATCTCGTGCGCTGGGTCCCACCGAAGAACGGCATCAAAAGAACGAACCCTCGGATGGAGACCGTTTCGAGCTCGGCCCGGCCGAGATCTGAGCCGAACCGAACCGTGATGCGCGATGCTCCCGGCGGAGTCGCCGGAAATAAACACGAGAGAAAAATCCCCATCTTCGAGAATGGGATTGGGATCGGGGGAGAGAGCTTGGGATCGGAGCCAAAGGATGGAGGCAAAGGAATCGTTGATAGCGGCGGGAAGGCGATCTTCGAGCGAGGCGGTAGTCGGGGAGACGATGATGCGGAGATCGGCGGCGAGGCGGAGGCAGTAGTTGTGAAATTAGACCATGTGCGGGATCCGATGCAGAAGCCCCGCCAAATAGTAGAATATGGGGAGTTTAGGGGATCGGTGGGGAGGCGGTGAGGGCGGTAGGCGGAGATGGAGGTTGAGGTTGGCGTCGAAGACGCGTCGGAGAACTCTGGATCCATCGTCATCGACGGGACGTTGAAGCTCGGAGCTTCGGAGGATGGAACCGTCGCTGAAGACGCGGAGGACGCCACGGCACTCTTCGACTTCGAAGATTTCAACGCTGGGTGCGGCGGAGACATGGCGGCGGTTGCGATGGGATTGGCAGGAGTGGTGTCTGGCTTTTGTAGGAGGAGAGAGTAGTTGAAATAAATTTAAGTAAATTATTTTAAAATTTAAATCGGGCTCAGATTTATTTGAATGACTCAAAAAAAAAAAAAAGATTTTTGTCATCTATCAAATTTGGGTCCATCATAAAATAATTATTTAATTTTTATTTTAAAAAAGTAATTTAATTATTTTTAAAAATTGTATTATAAATTTAATTATCATATATTTCTGATCAAGTTAATATTATTCGATCATAAATTGAATAAAAATCTCGCAAAATTCTGATTTTAAATTATCAACCCATTTATTAAGAAATTAAAATGACGCCCAACTAGAAAGAAGAGGACGGAGGAAGAGATCATCAAACGGCCGGTTGCTGTATTTATTTGGCAGTTTCGAAGCGGCATAATAATTTTCTTGGCAACGAGTGTAATTATTGTTATTATTATTATTATTTTATTCTTTTGCATTTGCATTATTGATGTGAAGGAGCTGATTTGGTAAAAAAAAAAAACACCTTTTTAATTGATTTTAATTTTTAAAATTTTAATCGGCTCATTTTTCTAGGTTAAATAGAGGATTTTAAGAAAATATATTAAAAAAATAATATGTAATTTAATGTCTCAATTATGACCATTAAAATAAAAAAAAATTATGTAAGTTAAAGTAATTTTATATTGATCTAATAATATAAATAGAAAAATATTTATTATATATAGACATGTATTATTGTGTATATAGATATTATATATTACTGTATAATTAATATTACATCAAAATAAAGCGCTTTACAACTAATAATAACAACTATCGAGGTCAATAATCTTATGATTATGTAACTACATCAAACACAAAAAAAAATCACGAACTAACAATCACGTGGGGACTATTAGGTAGAAGTTTTTGAGCAAGATTTAAAGTAAACTTTAAGTGTCTTGTTTGGTTGATTTTTAATAAGAGATCTAGTGTGTGAGTTTATCATTAAATTGATTCAAATATTACAAAAAAATTCTTAAAGTAGTATAAATATGAGAATTTAAATATGTTTTTATGTATAAATTTTAGGTGTACAGCTAAACATTAAAGGAGAAATCTTAAGCTGACATTTACATAAACTAACCTAATTAGAGCAAAGTATTAAGTTGGTGTTGATAGTGATTTATAATTATTTTCAATATTCAATCATTTACTTTTATTAATTGTAACTAATCAGATTAATTAATTACAGTTAATATGTTTATCAATTTGTTTAGCACTTATTTCTAAACCATTTTTCCTACATATCATCAAAGCACCACAGCATGAAGTATAATAATCTGATTAAGCATATAACTACTCTTTCAATCTTTTAATCAGCCATTATAGCTTCTATTACTTCCTTAAGTTTGAATTCTGCTACCGGCACTCAGATAATTTATTCATATAATCCAAAATTGCAAAAATTCACGTCTATGTGTTCCAATACTATAATAACCCTACTTTAGTTTTATAAGAATTAACAATTAACTTGGCTGTTAGGTTGTAAAAAAAGAATATAGTATGAAGGAATATATAAAAGAATACAAAAGATATTTAGACTATTTTAGGTTATTTGGTTGAAAATTATAAATACACGAGTTTATTTTTTTTTATGTGGTAAAAATAAATATAATAAAATATTTAAGATTTTGCACGCTGATCAGTGACTTTTGAGAAAGGTCATACAACAGGCGGCATTTTGTTATGAGATAGAATGTCTAGTTGCTTATAAAAGTTTGCAAGAAAAGTATTAGTAAATTTTAGAGAGATTTCCTAAACAAAAAAGAAGACTTCTCGGCATGGTGGGGCAAACAGATGAAAAGCAATAGCGAGACAAACGATATGCTTTTGAAGAATAAACATAAGTTTAGTATGATTGAGACAACAACTATAAAAAGCTAGAAATTTCATCAAGAAAGCAGAAAAGCAAAGCCAAAGCTATGACTACTGATGTTTTTTTATACTAATGGTAAGTAAAGAAGGAGAATTTGAGAATCTAAACAATTTTTTTTTAAAAAAAAGAGAAAATATCTAAAATAAATAAGATAGTTCAAAAGAGATTGCATTAGATGTATTAAGAGGAAAAAAATAGAGAATTTATAGAATGTATTTGTTTTGGAGTACAAGTTTTCCCGATACGGGATTACAAAATTGTATATGAGAAGGGCTGACAATGGGAATCCCAAAATCGAACAACAAACAAATAGTAATGGTGAACAATAGTCAATGACGATGAAGGTCGTCGATGATGACCACAAGATGCCGTCAGGATCGGCATGACGATAGATCAGGTGACCCGGCTTGGTCAGCGATGATGACCACGACGATGGTTAACGATGACCACGACGAGGTCGGCGGTAGCAAACGACAATAACGAGATTGATGATAAGAAGGATCGGCGGGCCGATGGCCAGCATGAGTAAGCAGAATCAATGGCACCGTCGAGTGGTAACGATTATGCTTGAGGATTTTCAAGCTTTAGAGCTCTCTCATCTCTCTTGCTTAGCCTCCTCTCATATGAAGAATGAGGGACTATTTATAGATTGGAGGAGCGACGTCTCTGTAAATGCATGCAAAATCCGAACCACTCCTCTCCATCGGACGGCTCAAAATCTGTATTTTGTGTATTTGAATGCTCAAATGAAGTCAGAATTATGATATATTGGGCTTGTTAGATCCAACTCGTCAAGGCGCTCGATTTGACTATAAACACTCCATGTTTAAGAGTCGATTGATAATAAGCGCTTGATCTCAGTTAATCTTAATTCAGAATCAGATTGCTTTCGACATCAAGATTCGTGCTTCGACTAGTAGAATTTTCAGCGTCATATCAGTTGCCCCCCTATTTTTAGATGATAGTATCTCAATCATTCAAAAATATCTATGTCGAATACTTGAAAATAGTAGATTCTTCAATAAAATTTGCGGGTCCATTAACCATACATTTTGAGAGAACATATCTTCATGGGAGCGATTATGATCATCGGAGCGGATGGATGTGTAATGTACCGCAGCGTTTCGAGGTTATGAACGCGGCCGAAGGCGGAGCGGCGGATACCGCGACGCATCCAGGTCGGCATGAAAACATTTTCGCTGCCCGCCAGAGTGGTTTTGAACGGTTTTGGGTAGTTTTTAGTAATTTTTGACCTTTTTGCCCTTATATGGGGTCTATAAAAACCCCCTAGGGTCAAGGGAGAAGACACTCTCCTTATATGCTGGAGTGTCCCTCTTCTTCTTAAGAGGAGGTCGTTGAGGCGGCCGCGCTGGTACATACGTCATGGTTTTGCTCAAAAGACGCCACAATCGGCCTCGTCGGACCAACTAGGTTCGGAGGCGATCAAGCCCGCAAGACATACGCCATATCATGCTTTTTCCTCAAAAGAGGCGTAACCGATCATCGGACCACCGAGTTCGAGGCGAGGGCGTATTGCATATACGCCATGTTCAGCTCTCGAAAGAGGCATCAACTGTACTCGTCATACCGATCGGGTTCGGAGGCGATCAAGGCCCACGGTACATACGGCGTGTCTACAGTTTTCTCTCGAAAGAGGCGTCAATTATACTCATCGGACCGACCGCCGGTTGATCATCGCAACGACCGGAGACGGGTTGATGGCGAGCTTCGACGATAGCCCGGCGTCGGTGGCGGCGGTAGGGACGGTGTTCGGCAAGGATAACCAGCGACGATGGTGGCAACCGGCAGATATGGCGGTGGCGGCGGACCGCAGCGGTTGGCGGTTAACGGGTGGTCGGCAAAGAAGCACGGCGACCGGTGTTGGTCGGGAGGACAAGGCAACGATGGTGGTGAACCGTGAGATTGCCAGGGTCCACCAGAGTCAGCCGACGGTTGGCACGGGGTGTGGCGGCAATGAACCGCACGCAACACGGGCGAATGGCGCCTAGTCAGCGGGATGACCGGCAATGATGGTGGTGACCAGCCAGAGGTTAACGATGGGGTGGTCGGCACGGCAATCGCAATTGATAGTCGACGGCAGCTCCGGTAATACGGGGATGACCGACGATGATGGTGGTGACCAGCGGAGATTGCCGGCGATGGTAGTCGGCGGCGGTGACCGGCAACGGTATGATTGTGGTATTTTGTTTTGTGTATTTGATAGTTTGATGGTTTATTAGTTTTGAGTCTTGCAAATAGTTATTGTATTATGGCATGAAATGATTATTTCAAGAATGCTTTAAAACTAAAGAATTGGAATCATTGTTTATAAGGCATGCAAGAAAACTAACAAAATGCCATCATCTTCTCTCTTTTTTTTAATATCTTTTATCCTTCAATTAGTGCAATAAAGCATGCATCATACTATATATAAATCACATATTAATATTTTAGTGTAATTGGTTTTATAATATTTGGACATTCCATAAACCAAATGATTTCTCAATTTTACACTAATAGATGAGATTCCAGTGGTGTATGGATGGGAATATCAAATTTATCTAAAAGAGTAACTATATTATATATATATATATATATATATATATATATATATATATATATATGATATGGCTCTCAAAATACCACTTGTCAAAGCACAAATCTTGATGTCGCGATATGATTTTGAGTCAAAACCCGTCAGATCAGAAAAAATATCATTGAAATCTTTGGGACATCAATTAAATCCCAAAACAGCTCTCAAATATAGAGTGTTTATAGTCAAATCGGCGTCTCGACAGCGGATCTAGAGCCTAAGATCTCATAATTCGACTTCATTTGGGCATCCAAATGCTCAAAATACATCAAATGATCGAAGGAATCATCTGAGGTCCGAAGGGAGTGGGAGCTACATGAATTTACAAGAATGCCCCTCCTATCTATAAATAGGCCTTCATTCCTCACATGAAGGAGGCCAAGAAAGAAGAAGAGGAGTCAAAACAAGTAAAGAAGAGGAGGTGCAAAGAAGAGGAAGAGTCAGCGAGAAGAAGAGGAAGAGTCAAGCAAGAAGAAGAGAAGAGTCAAGCAAGGAAGAAGAGGAGGAACCCAAGCAAGGAAGAAAAGGAAGAGTCCAGCGGAAGAAGAGGAAAGCTCAAGTGAGGAGGAAGAGAGAACTCAAGCTTGAAGATCCTCAGCAAGATCGCACCCCAAGCAAGATCAGACTGCGCCACATCAACCACCGCCACCACCGCCACCAATTGTACCCCGATTCCCATTTACCCGATCTCCACCATCGAATCTACAACTGATCATTGTTACGGTTGTTATTCTCTCATATGCAATTATGTAATCTTTATCGAACACTTTGTATTTTAAAAGCATACATAGTGGAAGCTTTTTGGCTAGCCCTTTTTCCCCTTTCGAGATTTTTCACGTTAAAAGTGAGTGTTTCTTGTTCGCTCTTTAATTATGTGTGTGTCTTTGGACTTCACACAAGGCTAAGGCGAAACTTTCACTCCCGGTTTTCTAAGATAACAATATATATATATATATATATATATATATATATATATATATATATATATATATATATCTTCAATCATATAGCATATTCCTTGGGAATAAAGAATATAGCGATTAAAACATTATATCATTACTAAAGATATTAACTATTACTATACGCAATACTAAAACTTTCATATCTTAATTATTGTTGAAATAACTACTTCAATTATAAATATTAATATCCATTTTTAAAATTACTATCATAAAATGTAAATTATATATATATATATATATATATATATATATATATATATATATATATATATGATTCACATGCACTTGAATCATGATCATAGCTAGTTTTAAATATTTCTACAACATCTGAGTTTGTTTTTCACGCCTAGTTTGAGAGACACTGTTTATATAAATTCTCTTTTAAAAAAATACCCATTATGTATGATATATTTCTCTAAAATTTATAAATAAAGCACAGATCTCAAGTTAAAGCATGTATACAATTAAATTAAATAATTCAGTAAGACTAATTCAATAATACTAGAAGCGGGTCAAATCGAGCTCAAATGAGCTCAAATCAAGTATAAAAGCTACATATGAAAACTTCAAAATACCGACTGGATGATCAAATGACTTCCAAGTTTAACATGCTTATAGTCAAATCAAGCGACTCGACAAGACAAATCCAACGAGCCTAAGATCACTCAAATAGAAGATCGTTTGAACGGTCAAATCACCAAAAAAACTATTTATGATCAAATGAATCGATATACACCGTCCGATGGAGTGTTTTGAGATTTTAAAAAGAGAATTCAAAGTTATTATTACTGTATATTTATTATCGCCAATCGCAAACAAATGTTAAAAATAAAATATTATTCTGAATTCTCATTATCAAGATTTCTTACATATAATCTTGTAATTCTGTTATCGAGAAGATTTAAACTTTATACTCTAAAGCATATATATAGGGGAGCATTTTTACTGGGTAAGATCCCGTGATTTTTTTTCCTCTTTCTGGAATTTTTTCACGTAAACATTCTGGAATTTCTTATTCTTTTTTTAACTATTTGTGTGTGTGCTGGATTTACATACAAACTAAGAAAGTTTTATTATACACAATGATTTTCGACGCATAGTTTGACGTCGTAAAAAATATTCCCTTTACATCTTCATAATATAATTCAAGAAGAGTTAAAGAATCTATATGATGAAGAAATCCTATTTGGGAGTAACACATATGAAGAATGAAAAAATATCAAATGCTGATCCTTTAATTCTTATCAGAAGCTCGGGGCAACCAGACGTGAAGTTTTATTTTACCACAATTGATTTTCTGGTACGCAATAATCTATAAGCTATTACTCCAACTTACATATAATAACCACACACATAATGTATAATTACCACATAGAAATAATTACGCATTAGTTTGATAATGAGAGGCACTAAGACTATGGTTTTCTTTTAATTTTAAAGCAAACTCTTATTAAGATTGTGAATAATGTGACTAAAAGACTTGATAAGGATGAAGTGGAAAAAATACATCCTTACACGTTAAGCAAAGAGAGATAATTATCGGTCATAAAGTAGTGGTGAACTATCTGCCAACTTTGTTAGACTACGGCTCATGCTTTTATATTTTCGCCCTTAACTAAATTCAAACTAATGAGGATTTAGCTAAATGTATTTTAATATCATTTTCTAATTCTTTTATTTTTTTTCTTTCTTTTATTATATATAATAGTATAATATATTTTTCTAATCTCTCTCTCTCTCTCTCTCTCTCTCTCTCTCTCTATATATATATATAGTAGATCATTTCAATTTGGCTAAACCCGTGGATTTTTTTTTTTTCAAAATTTTCTACCTAAAAATTTTGATCTTTCTTATAACATTTATTTATTGTGTGAGTGCAATCTTTATACCGCTATAAGAAAATGGCCTACTTTCGATGAAATTTTCGTCGAAAACCTATTTATAACCTAACTGATGTCTCCCTTTCTCCCATTTCTTCTTCTTCCATCGACTTCCTCTCAGGTCAGCTGTTGGATATCGTCTTTTAGCTCTCCACTCCTCAGTTCACCATTAATTTCTTCAATTTCTTTGTAGAATCAAAGATCAAAATCTTACACTAGATTCTAGAATTATTTGTTTTTTTTTTTGTTTTGAATTATTTATTTGTTTTTTTTTTTTTTTTGAATTATTTATTTGTGATTTCATATATATATATATATATCACTCTTTCTTTCTCACATAATTCCATACATTTAGGTTTAAATCAAAAAATTATTTTTATATGAGTAATATTAAATATATGAAAATAAAAGTAATAAACTTGTGGTGATTGCTAGAAAAGTTGTATTAGATTATTAGAAAGTTTGAGGTAAGAATATATAGCTTAGTCTCACATCTTTTATGAAAAAATGATGGAAGCATTTATTTGAAAGTGATCCTTCTAATGAAAAAAATAATTAGCATTTTATTAAAAGATCTACTTACATAACCTACTTGTAAGCTCATTAGGTTATATTAAATATTTATAAGTAAAAAATTAGACACTTTGACATTTATGTAATATTAGGGCTTGATTATTTAATTAATTAATTTTATAATTTATATAATATAGGAATCTATTTTTTATTGAAAAAAGGGAATCCTTGTAGTTCTTCAATCAATTTTTCTCTTGATGATTGAAATGTGTAATTATTCTCGTCTGTCTTAGAAAAGGTTTATAACCTTAACATAAGTTTAAGTTTAAGTAATGTGTAATTAATGATGGAGAATAGCATTATACTGATGGAGACAAGGTTTACGTTAGATGATTTTGAAATATTGTTTATCCTCATATGATGTATGAATATTTATAGCAAAAAATCATGGATATATAATAAGTTGCATTTGGATAAAAAAGGATAAATTGATGAATTTTTGAATGGGGTAGAGTATTTCGTACATGTGGCATATTAACTTTCAATTTATCTTTCAAAAGAAAGTTTCAATGACAATGTGCGAGGCACAAGAATCAAGCCTCTTAACACTTGATGAAGTCAGATTGACTTGTATCACAGAGGTTTTCAACCAAATTACTGGCACTGGACTTCACATGATAAGTATATGTCACATATTGATATTAGCGTTGGTGCTTCGATAAATAATGCATCTTCAACTAAATATGATTTTGAATGATATAAAGAAATGGTCTTCGATATAACAAGGAATTTGTAATGAAAAAGAAACCACCAAACAAAGAAACTTAAAAGTTATATGACCTATTGAAAGCATTACATCGCCATTGTGGGAAGGTTGCATAAATCACTTTGAATTATTTATGGCTATAAGCATGTTGAGGATCAAAACTGAATATAATATATCATGAGAATGTTGAAATTAATTTGCATGATTGCTTAGAAAGACTACAACAACAACAACAACAACAACAATAACAAGCCTTAATCCCACTAGGTGGGGTCGGCTACATGATTGCTTAGAAAGACTAATCCACAAAAAAACTTAATTTCAAAGGACTTATATAGAACAAAGAAATTAGTTTCAAAATTAAATTTAAGCTTACAAAAATGATTATTGTGCTAATGGTTGTATGCTATACTATAAAAATGATGCAATGGACGTTGAATGCAAATTTTGTGGAGCACTTAGATTCAAAATAAAAGTAGAAGATAATACAAATAGAAAAATGTTTCATGCAAGTGTTTATTCTACTTATTACTTATTTTGCGTCTTCAAAAAACTATATGTATCTATATGTTCTACTAATCATATGAGATGTTATCTTGAGGAAGAAAGTAAATCAATTTTTTTAATTCATACATCAAATTGATATGTATGGAAGCATTTCAACTATACTTGTCCTAGTTTTGCAGCTAAGCTATGCAATGTCAAACTTGGTTTATGTGTTGATGGTTTTATGCTATATAGTCAGTCTGTATTACCTCATTTATGTTAGCATGTGATAATTATATCTTATAATCTATCTCTAAAAATATGCATGACCACACCATTTTTATTTCTCACACTAATTATACTTGGACCATATAGTCCCAAAAAAAAATTTGATATCTTTTTACAGCCTTTGATAAATAGCTAAAAATCTTATGAGATAGTGATGTCTTCACATACAATATCACTGCAAAGCAAAACTTTCAATGAAGGCAACATTATCAAGGTAGAGTACTAATGGAAAGTTAGCCTATTTATACTACATGAATTTATTAAAGGCATTCACTTTATAAAATAGTAGAAAAATTTATGGTTTGATTATCATTTTATGTTTCTACCCGTTGATCACTTATTCAAAAGAAATAATGATGCCTACATCAAAAATAGAGTAGTGATAAGTGTTAAAATTGTGAAATTTCCATGTAATTTTAATGCATTTATCATGTATTTTTATATTAAAATGGGTTTATTTTAAGTATATTTTATGTTATAATAGAAAATTATCAAAAAAAAAAGAAAAAAAAATTTAGACTCAACGCCTAGTTAAAAAAGCAAAGACTGGCACTATAAATGACCTAAATTGGGGCAATTTTACAACAAGGCCAACATTTGTGCACTATATCAATGACATTGTTGTGTTAGATCAGACTCATTCTGGGATAATTTTACAATAAGTACAACACCATGACATTGTAACAGAGGAAAAATATGAGGCAAAAGCAACAGCATAATCATGGTTACATCAATAGATACATTACATTACTGAATAGATTTGTGATGGTTCATTAACAATTTCAAGCAATTTTGATATATTTATGGTAGGAGCATCGGACAACCGGTTGTATCTAGGCTACATATATGGGACATTTCCAAGAGAAAGAGATCTTTTATTTTTCGATTTTTTTCTTTTTTTACTTTTCTTGGCAAGAGAGTGAGTGTGTGTATGTGTTCTTTGTAAAGCACTTGGAGAGTGACACTCTAAGTGCTATGAGAGTGTATAAGTGTGTGGTGTTTAATTTGGAGTTGTACAAATATCAGTAAATCTTGGGGTACTTATTGAAGTGATCGAGTGTGACATTAAGGTATGATGTACTATCTCAAAAAATAGAGGCATCACTCTACAATGGACTCAATCACCTACTAAAACTCATATGGCAGATGTGTCTTCATATATACCAAAGATTTTTTTCCTACATTATAAGGATATGTAAAGCATGGTTTATTTTAAGCTAGGTTCTTTAGTTCTCTATGGAGGCAAGCCCTCATAGTTAATTACATCCTAAGAAATGAAAGTTTTCTAAGAACACTCTTGATTAAAATAGTCAATAAATGTCTCCAAACATTTCAAGGCTAGACTATTAAAGGGTTAATTTTTTGGGAATC
Source organism: Cymbidium sinense (assembly GCA_021442155.1). Classification (NCBI taxonomy): domain Eukaryota; kingdom Viridiplantae; phylum Streptophyta; class Magnoliopsida; order Asparagales; family Orchidaceae; genus Cymbidium; species Cymbidium sinense. The sequence goes on along the minus strand of CM038231.1, from coordinate 86,402,438 downwards.
AAATGAGATTGTTGAATAAGAAGACTTCTTCATGGGTTCCAAAGGATAATAAGTAGGAAGTACACATGATACTAGGAAACCTAGTGAGTGCATCAATCACCTTATAATGAGGCTTTATATTTTTGAAGAGAAAATTTTATGTTTGTTTAAGTTGAAATTTTTATTAGAGTGCTAGGACTTACATTTCAATAATACGAGATTGTAGAAATATCTAAGAGGTGAGGATTTATACTCGTAGAAAGAGAGAAATAAGTTGCCTCAGAACTTATATCTAGAGTGCCCTAGCACATGCTAAGAGCCCGACTTAATTCTACTCAAGGGAATGAGATATAGTGGTTCACCTTCATAAGAGAGAATAAATACATCCCGACTCTTCTACACTTACAACCATCTGGAGTGGCTTTCAGCTAACACCTCTTACGCTTTAAAATCATGTAGACCAGTCTTATGTAGATGCAAGATAGTTAGTCTATTTAATAGGAAGGAAGCTAGAATCCTAAACTCATTCCCTGAGAGATTAAATAATGTTTAGTACACAAACATGACTTAGCCTAATGTTAAAAATTTATAAGTTCTTGGATCATTTTAACACATTAATTTATACTAAGACTTGGGATAATTATGCCTAAATGCAAGATGAAATTGAGTTGTGGGATAAATCGAGGGAAGTGTTCTCCTTATAAGGGTCTACTCAAAGGCCAAGCTTGTCTCTTATCGTAAGAGTGTATCATCTAATCAAGAGTGGAACAATATGACATGCATGTTGTTATAGCATACAACCATTAAGGGATTTCTAAATCTTTTATTATCTTGTTTATATGCCTAAGCTTTACAGTGAGGTTGTGAGTTATATTAAAATTTAGTTATGAGTTATTTAGTTAGGATAATAAATTTAACTTTATCTTAAAGAGCCTACCACATCTAAGCCACACATTAAACATACACACTTAAGAAACCTATGAAAAATATGTTATTTCTATTGCACAATCTAAACATAATAATAAAGCTTTTAGGTTTTATAAAATAATAAAATGCTGATGTGGCCGGGTACTACCGTACATCCCGGAAAAGAAAAAAAAAGTTGGGTAGTCTAGCTCTGCCCTTATACAGTCCAAATTCTAATTAAACTTTATAAATGAAATAAATGCTATGAGGATCTTCAATTCTTATTCTTCTTTCCTTCTTTGGATTATTTTGCTCCAGGCTTCATAAAGCTTCCCAAGTCTTTGCCTTCTAGCCATTCATCCTAAAGCCAATAGCACTAATCCCATCCTATTACACAAATTACACATGTCATATTTATTTCTGGATGTAGGGGGGAGGGGGACACCACGCAAATCGTAGGAGGTATTTATTGAGGTGATCGGGTACAACTTTGAGGTATGATGCACTATCTCAAAAGATAGAGGCATTTCCCTTTAATGGACCTAATCATCTAATAAGAGCTCCTAAGGCATGATGGATCTTGAATATACCAGATTTTTCTCTGCTTATATGGATGAATAAATGGGTTTATATTAAATGTTCTAAAGTTCTATGGAGGCAATCTTTCATAATTAATTATATCATAGGTAATAAAATTTTCTAAGAATACTCTCGATTAAAGTAGACAATTATCAACCCCAAAGACTTCAAAGTTAGACTATCAAAGAATTAATTATGTTTGGAAAAATTAATTCAGAAAGTTGAAAGAGAAGACTTATTTTTGGGTTCTAAAGGGAGGAAGCAGAAAATTCTCATGATACTAGGAAGCCTAGTGAGCATTCCAATCTATCATATAATTAAGCTTTATATATTTGAAAGTGAAGAGATCTATTCATTTTAGTTGAATTTTATTAGATTGTCAGGGCTTATAATCCACCAATACAAGGTTGTGAGAATGCCTAAGATATGAGGATTTATGCTTGTAGCCTAAAGGAAACATACCCTGGATCATCCTAGGAGCTTTAGTAAGAACTAAAGCATGACTTAAATCTAAGTAATATATGGATATAAGGGTTTACCTCCACAAGAGAGTAAACTCATCCAACTTCGGACTTATACGCTTGAGTGGCATTAACTCCTCCTATGATTTTAAAATCATGTAGTCCAATTTTATGAATTGCAAGATAGATAAGGTAGTTATTTAAGTTGAAAGAGACTAAAGTCCTAAACTCACTCCCTAAGAGACTAAAGAATAAGTGGTATGAGCATATGACTTAATATACAAATGCAAAATCTTTTCAAATTTTATTTCATTTTTTACACATCATTTAGACAAAGGCTTTAGGATTTTTATATGCCTAAATGTATGATGAAATTGATTGTTGACCAAATCAAAAGAGAAAGAGGGTGAAGCTTCATTGTGAGGGGTTTCACCACACACATTAAAGAACCAAACATGAAGAAACTATAAAGAACATGACATCCTAATGTGCAATTTAAATATAACATCAATTAATTTTATAAACTAACACAAAAGAATAACAAGCCGGTGCAGTTGGATACCGTCGTACAACCCAAAAAGAGAAAAGATGGGTAGCCGAGCTCTACCCTAATACAACACGGTATATGAAAGAATAATTACAGTTAGAAATGAATACATGCTATGGGGGTCTTCACTTCTTCATATCTTCATGTTTTCCTCCTTTGATTTGGTTGTGCTTACTAAATGCACATGGCACTGGACAAAGCCTTTTGGCCACTACTCATCCTAAATCCTCGATAGCACTAATCTTAATTCCTATTGCAAAATTACATTTATATATATGAAAAATAAATCTAACTAAATACACCTTTAAAATAAGTGTTAGCTAAACACATACAATCCCATGTAATTATATTTATAATTTGGACTTAGCACCCTACACATGGGTAACCAAGCCCACTCTAATTTGAATTATGCTTAAGGGTTTAAGCAACGCAAAGAGCATTCATATTTATTTTAAGCATCCCCTTAAGCACAATCTCCTATAAAAAAAGCGCTGCTAACTAGTCTACTGAGCATACACCCTAACATCAAGTCTAAAATAATACATCATAAAAAAAATATGCATCACATCATACACCGTCCTAACATAGAGCTAGAAGTGGTGACTTAATTCTAATGTATATGTTAAGGATTGCGTGGTGTGTCTTAATTAAGCATTAAGGTTATGTTTTCTAAATGTAAGAAGATTTAATTTAACATGAAAGGTTGATTTCACTTTAAGTGATTTAATTGATTTGAGAATTTTAATTTGTATTTTTTTTATATGACTTATACTTAACAACTAAGTGTTATAAAGAGAAGGAAGAGGATTACTCTCTTCCATCCCTATCTTAAACCAATTTTTAAAGCATATTAATTTGATTTAGTTATCTTTAGTGAATGGCTTATTAAACATTTTAATTAATCCTAAATTTAAGTTAACTTTAAATAATTCTATTCAATGTAAAAGGCATCTTAGGATAATTGAGTTGAATTACTATTACATGACACATATCAAATAATTTCTTCCCGTCACATGTCACATGCATATGATTTAATCCTAAGTGTATTTATACACACAACATATTTTAGCATACTTAAATGATGAATATGTGTATTTATGATTTGTGTTTAATTTAATTTAATTGTTAATAAATGTGATTTAAAGTTCTATCTAAATTCTTATACAAAAATACATAAGTATGAAATTTAATATAATGTGAAGAGTGGACTTAGAAGATCTACTTGGTGTGCTCTATTCTATCTTCTCTGGTTATACTACATCTTATTTTATTATGTTTAATATGATTATTTTTCTTTCTCTTTATTATGGAGCACTAATCTATAAAATGCTCTAAATTTATGTGTGATTTGGATGCATGTGTTATATTAGACTATATTTTGTGGATTAATATAAGAAAATTATTTGTGCCTTTATAAATTTATGTTTTATTTTTCTCCATGCTTCGTTTACTTGTGATATGGCCAATTACATAGTTAAAATCAAGTGTGATCTAGTAATATCGATGAAATCCTAGAAGGTCAATTAGAAAAAAGACAAATAAATATATTAAATAATCATTAATGTGCTAGATAGTCTAGAAGCGCTAAATAACTATTAAATATATGATTATTTTTAGGATTTATAATCATTTAAAAGAAAATATGGGTAACATAACCATTCAAATTTTACTTGACACTAGGCAAAAAATTGGGTAAATTGATTGGTTTGATTATACTTATCTAGACATAGAGTGTATAGCATTTTTATTCATAGATGACACTACAAGCTTGAAATTAATTCACTGCTTAGTTTCATATAATGCATATTTCAAAAACTCTACAAATTAAGAGTACTCCTTTTAAAATTAACAAAAATACATTTATTTTCTATAAAAAGTTAAAATTATAAAAAAATTAGCCTTTTTAAATCTCTTACAAAATAGTAGATTTTTTTTTAAATTAAGCTCTTGCATTTAGTTGGATAAAATCAAGTTTTAAAAGAGATTAGTAATTAAATCATATAAATTAATATTGCATTTTACTCTAATCCTCATGGGAACGATACTCTACTCTTTCTATATTACTTGATTTGAAACATACACTTGCATATAAGGGTAAAAATTATCAATCAAGTTGAAAAGTCTAAATCTTTATCAAGATTATGTGAGGATGAGTTATGACAAATTATTATTTCAATTCCAATAATAATTGATTTTCCAATATTATCTAATAGTCATCATCTAAGTTATGGTGCAAAATATAATTAAATAAAAAGAAGTATTTTTAAGATCTACTATGCTGAATGATAAATTTGTTTAGACTAATCTTAATATTATTGTGGTGTTTATTTTTGTGTTGTGTGTGTTTGTCTGAGGGGATACCACGCAGATCCCCAGATGTACTCATTAGGGTGATTGGGTACGACATTAATGAATAGTGTACTATTTGAGAGATAGAAGTCACTACCCTATAATGGACCTAATCACCTAATGAGGACTCCTAAGGCATGATGTGTCTTCAGATATACCAGAGATTTTTTTCTACTTTACATGAAAAAGTAAAGTAGGATTTATTTAAACTAGGTTCATTAAGTTCTTAATAGAGGCATGCCTCCATAGTTAATTACATCCTAAGGGAAATGAATCCCTTAAGAATACTCTCAATTAAAGTAGATGATTATTTTCTCCAAAGAATTCAAAGATAGGACTATCAAAGGATTAGTTCTATTTTTGAAATCAAGTGGGAGAGGTCAAAAGGGAAGAGTTCTTATCAAAACTAAGGGATATGAGTGGGGAGTGCTCATGATACTAGGAAGCCTAGTGAACACCACAATCTATCCTATAGTTGGGCTTTATACATTTGAATTTGAGAAGATTTATTTATTTGAGTTGAATTTTTGTTAGAAGTCTAGGACTTATAATTCCATGATACAAGATTGTAAAAATGCCTAAGAGGTGAGGATTTATGCTTGTAGCTCATAAAAGAAAATAACAACCTCAGATCCTAAATCTAGGAAGCTTTGGCGAGGGCTAAAACGACCTAAATCTAAGGCAAAAATAGGCATATGGTTTACCTCTACAAGAGAGAATAAACTATCCAACTGCTGGGCTTATTATCACTTGGAGTGGTAATTAGCTAACTCCTCCTACACTTTAAATCCATGTAGGAAAGTCTTATGCTTTGGATTAGGCTATTATTTACTTAGAAGAGAAACTTAGTCCTTAAACTTGCTTCCTAAGAGACTAGATTATGAAGAGCATGAGTCATGACTTAAATCTAATGCAAATTTTGTCAAGTTTTATTTGATTTTTGGACTTTTATTTTAACAAGGGCTATAGGATTTTGTATGCCTAGATGCATGAGAAATTGGTTGTGGGATAAATCAGGAGAGAAATATGTGTTTTTCCATCAAAGGCTTTTGCAGGTTAAGCCTTTATTCTCTAGGACAGATGGAAGCCCTCTCTTAGCAAGAGTGGAAGAATATGATATGCATGATATTATACATTCAATCATCCAGCTAAGGGATTGCTAAAAATTTTATTATCTTAATTTAATTCGTAGGCTTTTATGTGAGGTTGTGAATTATTTTAAGATTTTAGTTATGAGTTGTTAATGGGATAGAAAATTTATTTTTATCCTAGGAGCTTAATCGCATCCAGGCCACACAGTAATCACCAATCACAAAGAAACTATGAAAAGGCATGATATTTCTAATGTGCAAGCTAAAAAAAATATCACACAATTTTATAAAACTATTGCAAAAGAATAAAAGGCTGGTGTGGTTGGGTACCACCATACAACCTAAAAAGAAATGTGGGTAGCTGGGTTTTACCCTTATACATCACGGTACAATGAAAGAATAAATTACAATTATGAAGTGATAAGTGTTATGAGGGTCTTCATTCTTCATCCTCCATTCTTCTCTCCTTGTCCTTCATCCCTTCATTTTTATTTGCTCTATTTCTTTCTTTCTTTTGGCTTGAGTATGATGTAGTTTGCTCCAAAAGCAACACATGGTATATAAGACATGGTCTTATAACCAATACTTATCCTTAATCCCTATAACACTTATCTCAATCCTAATATAAAAGTTACATTAAAATAAAGGAAAGTAAATCTAGCTACACCTGCAAAATAAATGTTAGCTAAACACACCATACAACTCAAGCAGTTATAGGATTAATTTGGACTTAGCACCCCACACATGGGTAACCAAGTCCACATGTCCTAACTTAGGCTATGCTTAGGGGCTAAGCAACTTGCACAATGAAAAGCATTTATATTTTTATTACAGTAGCCCCTTCAGTACAACCCCCTACATAAAATATGATTAGGCTAACATCAGCCTAACATTCAAGCTATGCACATACACCCCAACATCCAATCTAAAATAATAAATCACAAAACTGAATATTTATCGAACCATGCACTGTCCTAACATAAGGCTAGAAGTGGTGACTTAGCCTAATGTGCATGTGCCAGAGCTTGTGTGGTATGTCCTAACTAGGCTTTAGGGTTATGATTTGCTAAGTGTGAGGGATTTAATTTATAAGGGGTTGATTTCTCTTTAAGTGGTATAGTTAATTTGGGGATTTTACTTAGTATTTTCTTTTATTTCATATAGCCTATACTTAGCAACTAAGTGTTATAAAGAAAATAAAGAGAGGGAGAGTCTCTCTTTTATCCCTACCTTAAGTAATTTCTAAGGTAAATTGATTAATGAATTTACTTTAGTGAATGGTTTATAATGTGTTTTAATTAATCTTAAGTTTAGATTCATTCTAAATAGCCCTATTCAATAAGAAAAGCATCTTAGGATTAGTTAGAGTAGATTATTATCACATAATACACACCCATTCATTTTTTCATCATGTATATCATACATATGCATAATCCTAAGCATACATATACATGCAATGCAAATCTTAGCATACTTTGATGATGAATGCAAAGAAATATATTTTTGAATTTGGATGTTTCATTCATTGATTGAATTATGAATGCATGTCTTTATTATGCAGAAAAGAGGGATTTTTATCCATTAGCTAAATGCACATCCACATGTATAAAAGTTATAAGTGAGTATGACATCATTATTTTCTACACTAGGAGCATAAAGAATAAGACTTACTTAGGGCTACTTAAAGCCTCGCAGCCCTGTGATGTCCAGAGTAATATACCACTTTTCTTAGATAAATGTAAATGTATGAATATTTATGAGGATAAGAAAATCCATGCACAAATTATGTTTTATTTGTTTGATATTTGATTCTTTATTTATTAGTCACATTGCACATGCATATGTATAAGAGTTTTAAGTGAGTACGACGCCATTATTTTCTACACCAGGGGTGTAAGGTACAAGACCTACTTAGGGATACATAAAGCCTCGCTACCCCGGGATGTCCAGATTAATTTACCACTTTTCAAATACATATGAATGCACAAAAAGAACCAGATGGATGAGGAATCATAAAAGAAATTATGTTTGATTTGGTTGTATGGTTTACATGTGCAATGTGAAATTCTTGCTAGGTCTTAACATGAAAATACATAAAAATAGATTTAAGCAAGTGTTATGTTCTTTTCAAATGAAATATACACTAGAAAATCATATGTGAATCCATATTACAGTAGGGAAAGAGAACTTCACATTATACATATTATACTATCATCACATGCAAGCTTATAAATATTTGTAACTAGCATTACTTCATTTATAATCTTTGATTTATAGATTTTGAAAATAGTTTTTGTTTTAATAGTGATAATAGTCACTCATATCTTTAATTTTAGCCAACACATACAATTTGACATAAAAAAGAAAATATTTTATTTAATTAATTTTCAAGAGAAATGAATGCATGATTTTCATATGGCAAAGAATATTTAGCATAACTGGAAAGAAACAAAGGAATGTAAACACGTGATTTAATTCACCCTAATTAATCTCTTAGGACAATCATATCAAATAAGGTTATTTAAAATGAATTAAAATTCTTTAAAGACATTTTTATCTTTGAATTTGATTTGACTTAGGAAATATGAGAAGGGTTTACTAATCCTAACCCATCTCCCCATGTGTGAATTAATTTGGTTTAATGAAGAATATTTAGATTGATTTTATGTTTTGATTAGGTTAAGGTATGAATGAAATGAATTAATTATCCCTTACCTATATCACCTTAAGTTAATTAACTAATTAAGAATAAGCCAATATGATATGCAATCACATGAAAAGTAAATTTGCAATGCTCCTAAAAAATGAAAGGAGCCTAATGTAATTGGCTTATGATTAATAATTAATTAAGTTTAAGGGATCTCACTTAATTACTCTTATGATTTTCTCACACATGTGAGACAATCATAATTTCATTATCTCTCACCTTAGATTATTGAACACCCAAGGAGCTACCCAAGATTAATTAAAGTTTGCTTAGATTAGGATGAATTCATTTTTTATTTTGATTTCATTATACTATTAATGAATTGATTAAATGATTTAGCTATGCTTTAATTTGAATGATGAAATTAACTTAGGGGTAAGGATTAATGGCAAGGCCTCAATCCTAATCCCTAAATCATTTAATCATTCCATTAGATTTTGATTCCCTCATTTTGAAGCTCTAATCACTTGATTGTCCAACTAATCATACCATTAACCCATTAATTAATTTTACTTTCAAAGGTTAAGAATACTTAGGAAATAAATTAGAAAAAATATCCCCAATCATATTCCCTAAGTGATCTTACTATTTAACAGAAATAATTATGTTCAAATGATTAATCAAGCTATTGTTCATCCCTTAATTACAATTAATTAGATTAAAAAATGATTAGGGCTTACCCAAATGATTTTTCTAATTAAGCAATCAACAAAATCCCAGAAAAATAGGGGAGGTAGAGGTCATCCCCCTAAATATCCATAGAAAATTTGAGATTAATTGACTGCTTGATTAAGGTATAATTAAGCTAATTAGATTTTTAAAATCCTAATTAAGCTAAAGTCACTGTTCAAAATCCACTAATTATAATTTTCCTAGATTCTCCTCTGAATTATCTTCAAAATGAGCCTAAGTTTGTATTTTTTTTTTGGATTTTTCTATAATTAATTATAATTTTAGGAAGTTTTAGTATTAAAAATCAATTAAATAACCCTAATTAAACCTTAATCCTGTCATGCCACGTGGTTGCTGACCGGTGCGCTTTCCATGTGGCGTGACGGGATTGATTATTTAAATTGTCACATCCGCGCGTTGACTCAACGACGGTGAATGCGCTTTCTCTGTGAGCCATCTGATCTAAGATCAGACGAGTTTAGGCTAACAATTACAGCAGATCTAGTGTGATTTGATCATAGCTGTCCATTCTAATCACGCAGAACGGACGACGCATGATCCTTCTCCTTTACAAGCGACGAAAGACGAACATCATTCGTCTTTTCCCATTCAATCCAAGCTCACCCGAGCTCGAAATTGGGATCAAAATGGTCTCACACCTTCAGAAGGAAGGGGGATGCATATCCAATGGTCAAAATTATATGGGGTGACAATTCCCTTCGAAAAAGACCAACCGAAAATCGCCTATAGCTATAGTTTTGAACAATTACCTCGCTGGAGGCTATCACCGGTGCTTCCAATGATGGAGGTTGCTTCGTCTAGTAGAGACGAAGCCCTGTTGAAGAAATCTAGTCTTAATTTGAAGTGGGTTGCTCAATCGACCAAGCTCCTCTTCAATGGCGATCGATCTTGATCGAAGTTGCACTTCCTGTGGCTTGGAGGCTTGGTAAATGATTTGATTGAGCTCAACTAGGTGCGGTGAGGGTTTGGGTAAAAGAAATTTGGGTTTGGTGAAGTGAGGAGAGAGTATTGCTCGGAATGGGGATGCCCTGTTTCGGCTTTGCACGCAGAGGAGAAATGTGGATCGAGGGAGCTCGGGAAGGCCTTGGGAAAGCTCTGTGAGGATTCAAAATTACTTTAGGGAGTCTAACGAAGCTCTCTCTTCCTTTTTTATGAATTGAGTGTGTATACCCCTCAATTGAATGTGATGGATGGATGGGATTGGTCATCCATTTTGACCGTCCTCATCGGCCTCGGGCCATCACCTTCAACTCCACATGGGCATGGTTGGGGAACCAAAGCAGGCTCATATTTTCCTCCAAGCACCCGTGAATTCGGCCATGGAGGTGAGGCACTTGGGTTGGTTCCTTTGGTCCATGGCAGGTTCTAGAGTGGCTTAGGTTGGGCTAGGAATGTTAGGGAGGCTCTCTTTAAGGAGTTTGATGGCTTCCATGGAGAGACAAGGGTGGACTTTGCCATTTTAGGCAAGAATCCAAGGTAAAAGAACTTGACACCTTAGTTTATCCCCTTGGGTGGGGTCCACCAAGCCTTGGGCTAATTTGAGAATGGGTTAGGCCTGGTTTGGGCCTGGTCTAGCCAACTCCTAATGCCCAATGGCTTGGTTTGAAGTGATTTCACTTCATTTGGTCAAATGGGTTCATTTGAGTTAGGTTGGGTTGGGTTGACCAATTGGTCAAATTGGGTAAAAGGCTTGAGTTAGGTCTAAATCATGATTTGGAATGTTTTGGTGTGATTAATTTGCTATGGTTTGACTTAGGTTTGAATTTGACTCATTTGGATTCAAAAGGGTCAAATTGGTCAAGTTGACCAATTTGACTAATTTGACCAAATTGGATTGGGTTGGGTGTTGAGTCAAGTTCAATTGGTTGATTGAAAATGATTGTATGCTTTGGTTTGATTTAATTTGGAATTAATTTGAATTTTGGTCAATGTGACCTTTTAGGTCAATTTGGGCTAGGTTAGGTCAAGTTGACCAATTGGTTAACTTTGGCTCAATCATGGCTTTGGTTAAGTTCAACAAGTGATTTGGAATGAACTTTAGCCATTGGTTACAATCAATTTAGGTTGAATCATGATTTGACCCATTTTGGCTTTTTAGGCCAATTTGGGTCAACTTAGGTCAAGTGGCCAATTAGGCTTGATTTGGCTCAATTGATGACTTGGTCAGGTTCAATCATGAACCATGAATTGGTTTGGATCAATGGTTTCAATCAATTTAGCATATGGTGGATTTTGGCTAGTTTAAGTTTCATTTGGGCTAAGTGTTGACTTGGTCAAAGGCTAGGTTTGACTTGGTTTGACTTGGTTTGACCCAATTCAATGTGGTTGATCACCCCATGATGATTGTTGATCATGATTGAGGTTTAGATGGGCTTAGTTTAATCCAATTTGGGTTGGATTAGAACTTGGCTCAAAAAGGTCTTTTAGGTCACTTTGGGTCAAGTGAGCCTAAATGGGTCAATTGGCTTGATCAAGGCTTCATTTAAGTTTAATTAAACTTACATATGTACTTAGGATTGAAATATAAATCCAATTATAATTGGTTTGGAGCCAAGTGAGTTTTGATTCACATAACAATTTCAAGTCATAAGGGTCAATTTAGGTGTGATTTGAGTTGACTTGGATTTGGTTTGATAATGGTGGTTTATGTTTATATTTGGATCAATGATTGTAGGAATAATTGAATCGTGAAGAAATCCATGAGTTTTAATTGATTTGGGTTCCTTTAGCCAAGTTCAAAAATATGGCTAAAAGGGGGTAAAATTGGGAACTTTGTGTGATTTGGGTTTGGTTTTGCTCATTTAAATTTATATTTCATTTATATTTGTGAATATGAATGAATATTTAATTTGGTCATAAGAAAATCACTTGAGTTTGGAGTGATCTGAAAGCAAATTTGATTAAGCTTAGGGATGTAGGTTGAAAAGGGCTCTTGGTTTGATATATATTTGGTCATTGGAGGGTGGGTTTCATTTATATTTTTGAATATAAATGAAGGAATTATTGATTTAAATCAACCAAGTTTGAGTTGATTTGAATGAATTTTGGCTAAGCACATGAAGGTGGCTCATATGGCTTAGGAAGAGATTTTGGAATTTGGAATTTGGAGTTGATCATGGATTTCAATCATTTGGAATCTGGAATTGACTTGTGATTTGGAATTTGATTTGATGTTAGATTTTATAATTGAAAAAATCAATTGGGTTGGGGTTGATTTAGATTTGGTTACTAAGTCCATAAGATAAAATCAAAAGGGCTTAGGAAGGGATTTGGAGTTTGAATTTGGTGATGGATTTCAATCATTGGATAGTTGGATTTGATTTTGGAATTTGAATTTGAATTTGAGGTTTGGTTTTGAAAGAAGGAAGAAAGGATCGAGTTTATGCCATAGGGTAGCAAGTCTTTCCTAAATTTTAACCTATCCCTATGGCTAACTCTTCTAAGTCTCTGGGGTTAGGTTAAGTGTTCACCTATCACTAGAAGTGTCTTAAGACTAAGGAACTCTTAGTGTCTTTAAGAGTCCTAGATCTATGATGAGAAAGTTGAAAGCTCACTCCAAAAGTGAGGTCAACAGTTATGCATATAGAAAAAACAATTTTGCTATGATGAATGTTAAGAAAAAGTTAAGCTAACCTGAGCACCAAATTATACTTAAGGGAATACTATCAATGAAAAGAGTTAGTTGAAGCAATTATATGTGATAAAGTTTTGAAGCTTATAGTAAATTACTGCATTACATTGGATCAATAAAGAATAGTTTGTGAGTGAGTACAATGACTAAAGTTGTCAAACAGGTATGCATTTAACTTGAATAGATGCACTAACTTGAGGATGATGAAGATATTTGGAATGAAAATGATGACTATCATATTTTCTTGTAATACTTATTTCCATAAACATTTAGTACTTTAACTAATCTAATATTGAATCCTTTGATTAAGCTTTGTGTTCAGCTTGTTTAAATAAGGATTCTTTAAGACAACTTGAAATGAACATTTCACTCAAACTGTGCAAGCTTGATAAAATCTCTCTTTACTTTTTTTACTCAATGGAGTACATGTTAATACATCTATTATATGAAGCTAAAGTTAGAGGGGACTATGAATAATAAAGCATGCATTGAAGGCTTAATATGTGGAAGCTTATATGGCTCAGAAGACTATTAATTTTCGTTCTTATTATTTCAAGCCACATGTGTTGACTTCACTTTTAGTGAGGTTGACAACCCTCCTCTTAGATGTAGGATTTGATCTAGGCACTAAGGTCCTCTTAACCTCAAGTTAGGTTGATAATTACTCGAATCTTAGTCATTATGATCACCAACCTTAGATTAAGAGCTTACTAATTAAGAACTTAGAATACTACAATTAGTAACTAAGTGTACAACCTAAACTAAGGCAGAAATAGAAATAATAATCCAAGATGAAACTAAATATGGAATCAAAACTAAACTAAAAAGTCAACACATTAAGGTGAAAACCTAGTGGACCCTTAAGACCTGACTTAACTCAATTGGACCAAGTTAGTCCAATCAAATTCAAATTCAATAAAATTTAATAAAAACTTAAATCAAGTAAATCAAAATTTGGAATCTAAATGCAATTGAACAGATGGAGGTAATTGGCATGATTGACCCAACTGACCCTACTTAAGCTTAAAATTATACAGGTCCATTAAAATAAAATAAAATTAAAATTAATCTAAATTAAATTAAACTAAAATATAAAATCAATATATAAATATATACAAACATAAAACTAAATTCAGATGGGAAAGAAAATGGCTAGCTAAGTCATTTGACCTAAGTTGATCTATGTGTGCCCCACCAAATCAAAAGTCAAATCAATCAAATTTTAATCAATTTATGTCACCCCAAAGAGTCAAATTTATCAAATGAATATAATTTAATACAAAAATAAATAAATTTGAATATAATGATAACTCAAATGGCTTAATCGATCACTTGGTCCAATTAAATCCAAATGAACTCTATTGAACTGAATTCAAATTAAATATTTTAAAATACTTTAGAATCATATATAGTTTTTTTTTTTTGGGTTTTATTTGATCAAATTGGTTAGTTGACTCAAGTGAACTCGATTTCACCCATTAAGCTCAATTTAGGCCAAAATAGGTCTAAATCAAAATTAATTCCAAATTAATTGAACTAATTAATTCACATTACTTCAAATGCTTAATAAAATAAAATTGAAACTCATACATAGTTCAATTTGGGACAAATTCATCATTTTGACCCAAGTGGACTAAATTTGACCCATTACGCATTCGGGTAAAAAATGGGTTTAAATCAAAACTCAACCCAACTAAAATTAAGCTAAATCAATGCCCCCAATCATTCTTAATTTTAGATTGAACATAATTGAACTCTCAATTGCACCCAATTTTTCCAATTTGATTCATTGGTCAACCTAACCAGAATTGACCCAAATTGACCTATACGAGTCATATTGAGCTAAAATCAAAATAATTTAAAATTAAATAAATTTAATCACTTAAAATCACTTAGAAAAACTTAATTAAACTCATTTCAACTCTCATTTAAGTTCAATTTGGTCAATCTGGTCAATGGACCCAAGTGAACTCAAATTGACCCAATTAAGCCAATTTGGGTCAAACCACAAAATAAATCTAAATCAATTACAGTCAATCAAACTCAAATTGGCCAAACCCTCTATGGAAAGCTTAGATAGAGGAAAATCTAAGAAAAATAAAAGCCATAAATTTTATTATGTGTACATTGACTAATTAGGGTTTGAATTTTTACTTAATTAGCATAATTAAATTATAATCACTTGTCTAATTAGCTTAAAATTTAATAAGATTGTCTTATGGGATGACCTCTACCTCTCAATATTATTTCAAGTTAATTTGTTCAATAATTTGTGAGATCCAAAATTTTAAACATAAATTGGTCATTTTATGCATTTAATAAATAATTAAAATTAAAAGAATTTACAAAAAATTAATTATGGAAGTCTAATTATGTATTAAACAACAAGGGGAATCAAAGAAATTAATTTGGGCCTCTTGTCCTGATTATTTCTCAAAATTACACTAAAGAGTTTTTATTTAATTAATTAAATTATTAATTACTATAAAACTTAGAAAATTCATAACAATTAGTGTAGATTTCCAAATTTTGACTAAGACCACTTTATGCTCAGTTAACAAAGAGATTTTCAATGAAATTAAACTCCCCAATTGGTTTAAGATATATTTCAGTGTAATTGATGATTTTGGATTTTTCACCATTCCTTTAATTAACTTCTAATTATAAGTCCAATTGTATTATGAGTTTTAGGACATGTTTATTTCATATTTATGCATTTTTTATAAATTTTTCATAGTTTTTGGGCTTATACTTAGAGCTTAATTAAATTCTTGGGTCTCTTAGGCTTAGTTGATTAAATAATAAATTAACCTTAATTAATTCAAAAAAAGTATTGAATCACTTTTAAATCACTTAATGAATAGAAATGAGTTGAGGATTAACCTTAATGATTTTCTCTTCTCATCAAAATTAAATAATTCAAATTTTAAAATTAATTTATAATAAATCTGATTAGGCTTAAGTATGATTATCTTCATGTGAATGACCTCAAAATTTAATAAGTCCAAATAGGTTATTTGGTGATGTTTAATTATTTTGCTTCAATCATTTATTATAAATTTATATT
This sequence comes from Cymbidium sinense, assembly GCA_021442155.1. Classification (NCBI taxonomy): domain Eukaryota; kingdom Viridiplantae; phylum Streptophyta; class Magnoliopsida; order Asparagales; family Orchidaceae; genus Cymbidium; species Cymbidium sinense. The sequence continues at coordinate 86,386,428 of CM038231.1, read as the reverse complement.
TCATATCATCCATGAATTTATGTTTCAAAATTAAATAAAGAATTTTATTCAATTGAATGCTTTGAATTAATAGTGTAGATATTATCACTAGTAAGTCTTAAAATTATTTTCTTCAATAAATTGAGAATATTTATTAGTGTTGGCCAAAATTAATCTAAGTAATTAAAACTTAAAGTTAATTATATGTATAATCTACAATTTTGAAAGGTGGGGACATCCTAAGAACATAAGACTTTAAGTAGACCCAAGGGGTCTCGATTACTTCATTTTTTTGATTTAACAATGGCACGCACTTGAAATTTGTGAAATATATATAGTAAGTTTAATTATTTTTTACATATATATTCGAGCATCTGAAAAATATTCATAATTCATATTTAAACTTATATACATATGTATATATATATATATATATATATATATATATATATATATATATATATATATATATATATATATATATATATATATATATATATATATATATATATATATATATATATATATATATATGAATTAACAAGTATATAGCCTGGACATCCCAAAAGCACGAGACTTAACAATGGCACATACTTGTACAAATTCAATATGCTAATGTGTATGTAGGTGTACAAAGAATAATTAAATCATTTTTTTCTATAAAATTCATGCATCATATATTAAATATTAACAAATAAAAATACATTAATTCATACATAAATTAAACTATGAAATATTCAAATGATATACATGCATTTATTAAATCTAATTATTTAGTTAAATATATTATTTAATTAAATGAATATTAAGGGATGACATAGCAAAGTTATGACGATGTCATTAAATTGGCTATGATTTAATTTTATTAATCTTAAGATGTATTTCATGTTTAGATTAATCACTTAAGACAAATCCAAACATATGGCTTAATAGGAAAATTTATAACACTTCAATAAGATGATTAAAAGTCATGAAATTCATCTTTAGATTCAATCTAAGGTTAGGGATTAAGCTCGATTGCACTCCTCCTTTACCTCTTTAGAATTCTAAGTTTAAATGAAATCAAAAAGAAAAAAGAAAAAAAAATCAATTAGGAGTTAAGTTTAAAATTTATCTTAAATAATTAATCATTTAAAGCATAAACATCTTGTAATGAGAAACTTGAGCATTCATCATTAACTAAATTTAAGCATAAAAGCCTAATTTTTTAATACCACACTAAGTCATAGCACACACATTAAAATGCTAAGTCACCGATCATAATTTTAGGTTAGGTTGGTGCTTTATTGTGGAGAATTGATATTTTATTTTATGATATAATATTCTAGTCTTGATGTTAAGATTGTTTGTATGTAGTTTAGATGCTAGGGTGCATTAGACTAATGATTTTTCTATAGGAGATTGTGCTTAAGAGACTGCTATAAAAAAAAATTATAAATGTCTATTACTTGTAAGTGCTGCTTATGTCTCAAAGCATAATCTATTATGATAGATGGGCTTGGTAACCCATGGTAAGGTGCTAAGTTCTTGAAGAAACCATCAATTATTTAAGTCCCTCCAAAATTGGTTTTGAAATTAAAACTAAAACTTAAAATCATTCTCAATCCTATGATTGTATTTTCTTCATCTTGCTGCTTCGAATGAGGTTAGGCAAACATTCATACTTTGTTCTTCATTTGTTATTTCGAATAAGGTCAAGCCTGTGTTGAACAATCTATCCCTACTATTTCAAACATGGTTAAATAGAGATTAATTTTTCTCTACATTCATGTTGCTATTTCGAATGAGGTCAGGAAAATGTTTGTATACCTTTGTCCTTTTATTTTGAATGAGATCAGGCCAACATTAATGCTTTGTTCTTCAATTTTGTTTCGAATAATATCAAACATGTGTTGAACAATCTATCTTTACTATTTCAATCATGGTTAGGCAGCGATCAATTTTTTTTCCTCTACATTAATCTTGCTATTTTGAATGAGTTTAGGCAGATGTTTGTATACATTTATCTTGCTATTTTGAATGAGGTTAGACAGAAATTCATGGTTTATTCTTCATTTATTATTTTGAATAAGGTCAGACATATGTTGAATAATCTATCCCCACTATTTTGAACATTGTCAGAGATCTATTTTTTCTTCTACATTCATCTTGTTATTTTAAATGAGGTCAGTCAGATGCCTTTATCTCTTTATTTTGAATAAGGTCAGATAGGCATTCAAGATTTATTCTTCATTTGTTGTTTCAAATAAGGTTGGACATGTGTTAAACAATCTATCCCTACTATTTCGAACATGGTAAGGAGAGATCAATTTTTTCCTTTACATTCATCTTGCTGTTTTGAATGAGGTCTAGCAGATGTTTGTATACCTTTATCTTTCTATTTCGAATGAGGTTAGGCAGACATTCAGGCTTTGTTCTTCATTTGCTATTTCAAATAAGCATGTGTTGAACAATTTATCTCTACTATTTCGATCATAGTTAGATATAGATCAAATTTTTTTCTTTATATTCATCTTACTATTTTCAATGAGGTCATGCAGATGTTTGTATACCTTTATCTTGCTATTTTGAATGAGCTCAAGCAGACCTTCATGCTTTATTCTTCATTTGATGTTTTCGAATAAGGTCAGGTATGTGATGAACAATCTTTCCCTACTATTTTGAATATGGTCAGGTAGTATCATAATCTTCTCCTACATTTATCTTGTCATTTTGAATAAGAACAGGTATATATTTATCCTTTATTCCTCACCAATTGTCTTCAACAAGGTCATGTGTGTGTTACATCATTCCTATTTACTACTTTGAGCATGTCAAGTAGAGAGTAGACTAGGTCAATATTTGTTGACGGTCAAAACCCATGGCTCCTCCTTAATGTAGCCCATCGCAAACTAACAGGGTCTATCTTCTCATTTGAATATCTTGAGATGAAATATGGCATCTATCATCTCCTTATATCTATATCCACACATGTCTAGATACTCTTAGGGAGCTTTTCCCTAATTTCTCAAATCAAACCAAACAAAATTAGGGAACTTCTCCTTCTTCAAACAAATCAAAATCAATCTTTTGGAAGAATCTCCATAATTCTTCAAATCAAATTAAATCAAACCAATTTGGGAGCCTCTCCACTCACCTCCCCCCCACACACACACACACACACCTCATCTACAAAATAAAATTCTACCCTCAAGGGAACTTCACTATACTTTCCCCAAGCTTAAGCTTTGGAAAAGTTGAACCATAAGTTTTCGAAGTCATGACTTACTCCGTGTATCCTTGAAACTTATTTTAAAACCCCAAAATTTTTAGAAATCTCAATTTTGAAGTAAATGTATGGAAGGTTCTAAAATTTTCTTACCTTCGAGCATAGTTCAAACACCTCTATTTGCTATCTCACAAATCTATTTGACTAGTCAAGTGCATGTGGTGTGCCTTATCAAACATACCTATTAAGGGTCTTTTAGTTGACCTCACTTTTAGTGAAGTTGACAACCCTCCTCTTAGACCTAGGATTTAATCTAGGCAAGGTTTAACCTCAAGTGAGGTTGATAATCATCATAATTTTAGTAATTAGGATCTTCAACCTTAGATTAAAAGATTTCTAATTAGGCACTTAAGATACTATAATTAGTAACTAAAAGTACAACCTAAACTATGACAAAAATAGAAACAATAAATCAAGATGGTACTAAATGTGAAATCAAAACTAAACTAAAAAGTCAACATATTAAGGTGAAAACTTAGGTTAGCCTGGTGGATCCCATAGGACTAGAATTGAAACAAGTGAGTCCAATCAAATCTAAATTCAACAAAATTCAATAAGAACTTAAATGAAGTAAATCAATTTTTGAAATCAAAATTTAGTTGAGCCTAAATTAGGGTAATTGGCATGGTTTACCCAATTGACCTTAGTTAAACTTAAAATTATATATGTCGATAAAAATCAAATAAAATTATAGTACATCCAAATTAAATCAAATTAAACATATAAAATTAATCTATAAATATATACAAACATAAAAGTAAATTTAGATGGGGGAATAAAATAAGCTAAGTCATTTGACCTAAGTTGACATCTAGGTCCCACCAAGTCAAAAGGCAAACTAATCAAAATTTGATCAATTTAAGTCACTCTAAAGGCTCAAATTTATTAAATGAAAATAATTTAACACAAAACTAAATAAATTTGAATCCAAACTCAAATGGCTTAATCGGGTCAATTAGTCCTAGTGAACCCAAATGGACCCTATTGAACCTAAATTCAAATTAAATTGAAATTTTAAATATTACAAAACACTTTAGGAACATATTTGAACATAATTTTATCTCACCTTGGGTTTGATTTAGCCAAATTGGTCATTTAACTCAAGTGAATCAGATTTGACCCATTAAGCTCAATTTAGGCCAAAATGGGTCTAAATCAAAATTAGTTCTAAATTAATTAAAATAAATTACTTCACATCACTTGAAATACTCAATAAAATATAATTAGAACTTAACCAGACTTTAATTTGAGTTAGATTGGTCATTTTGACTCAAGCGAACCGAATTTGACCCATTAAGCCCAATTCAGGTAAAAAATGAGTTTTAATCAAAACTCAACCCAACTCAAATTAATCTAAATCAATGCTCGAATCAAATTCAATCAAACCAATTTCTAGGAGCCTCTCCATCACCACACACACACACACACGCACACACCTCATCTTGACAATCAAATAAAATACCAAACCCTCACGGAACTTCACCACTTTCCCAAGCTTAAGCTTTGGCAAAGTTGAGCCATAAGTTTTCGAAGTCATGACTTACCCCGTGTATCCTTGAAACTTATTTCAAAACCCCAAAATTTTTAGAAATCTCAATTTTTGAAGTAAATCTATATGGAAGCTTCTGCTAAATTTTCTTACCTTCGAGCATAGTTCAAACACCTCTATTTGACTAGCTTGGTCAAGTGCAATACGTGTGGTGTGCCTTATCAATTACAACATACCTATTAAGGGTCTTTTAGTTGACCTCACTTTTAGTGAAGTTGACAACCCTCCTCTTAGACCTAGGATTTAATCTAGGCACTAAGGTTCTGCTAACCTCAAGTGAGGTTGATAATCATCATAATTTTAGTAATTAGGATCTTCAACCTTAGATTAAAAGCTTCCTAATTAGGCACTTGATCTACTATAAACTAAAATTACAACCTAAACTACGACAAAAATAGAAACAATAAATCAAGATGGTACTAAATGTGAAATCAAAACTAAACTAAAAAGTCAACATATTAAGGTGAAAACTTAGGTTGGCCTGGTGGATCCCATAGGACCTGACCTGACCGAATTGAAACAAGTGAGTCCAATCAAATCTAAATTCAACAAAATTCAATAAGAACTTAAATGAAGTAAATCAATTTTTGAAATCAAAATTTAGTTGAGCCTAAATTAGGGTAATTGGCATGGTTTACCCAATTGACCTTAGTTAAACTTAAAATTATATATGTCGATAAAAATCAAATTAAATTATAGTACATCCAAATTAAATCAAATCAAACATATAAAATTAATCTATAAATATATACAAACATAAAAGTAAATTTAGATGGGGGAATAAAATAGCTAGCTAAGTCATTTGACCTAAGTTGACTTATCTGGGTCCCACCAAGTCAAAAGGCAAACTAATCAAAATTTGATCAATTTAAGTCACTCCGAAGGCTCAAATTTATTAAATGAAAATAATTTAACACAAAACTAAATAAATTTGAATCCAAACTCAAATGGCTTAATCGGGTCAATTAGTCCAAGTGAACCCAAATGGACCCTATTGAACCTAAATTCAAATTAAATTGAAATTTTAAATATTACAAAACACTTTAGGAACATATTTGAACATAATATTATCTCACCTTGGGTTTGATTTAGCCAAATTGGTCATTTAACTCAAGTGAATCAGATTTGACCCATTAAGCTCAATTTAGGCCAAAATGGGTCTAAATCAAAATTAGTTCTAAATTAATTAAAATAAATTACTTCACATCACTTGAAATACTCAATAAAATATAATTAGAACTTAACCAGACTTTAATTTGAGTTAGATTGGTCATTTGAGAACCAATTTGACCCATTAAGCCCAATTCAGGTAAAAAATGAGTTTTAATCAAAACTCAACCCAACTCAAATTAATCTAAATCAATGCTCAATCAAATTCAATCAAACCAATTTCTAGGGAGCCTCTCCTCCCCCCCACACACACACACGCACACACCTCATCTTCGACACAATCAAATAAAATACCAATCTACCCTCACGGGAACTTCACTGTACTTTCCCCAAGCTTAAGCTTTGGCAAAGTTGAGCCATAAGTTTTCGAAGTCATGACTTACCCCGTGTTTCCTTGAAACTTATTTCAAAACCCCAAAATTTTTAGAAATCTCAATTTTTGAAGTAAATCTGTATGGAAGCTTCTACTAAATTTTCTTACCTTCGAGCAAAGTTCAAACACCTCTATTTGTTATCTCACAAATCTATTTGACTAGCTTGGTCAAGTGCAATACGTGTGGTGTGCCTTATCAATTACAACATACCTATTAAGGGTCTTTTAGTTGACCTCACTTTTAGTGAAGTTGACAACCCTCCTCTTAGACCTAGGATTTAATCTACTAAGGTCCGCTAACCTCAAGTGAGGTTGATAATCATCATAATTTTAGAATTAGGATCTTCAACCTTAGATTAAAAGCTTCCTAATTAGGCACTTAAGATACTATAATTAGTAACTAAAAGTACAACCTAAATTATGGCAAAAATAGAAACAATAAATCAAGATGGTACTAAATGTGAAATCAAAACTAAACTAAAAAGTCAACATATTAAAGTGAAAACTTAGGTTAGCCTGGTGGATCCCATAGGACTTGACCTGACCGAATTGAAACAAGTGAGTCCAATCAAATCTAAATTCAACAAAATTCAATAAGAACTTAAATCAAGTAAATCAAATTTTGAAATCAAAATTTAGTTGAGCCTAGATTAGGGTAATTGGCATGGTTTACCCAATTGACCTTAGTTAAACTTAAAATCATATAGGTCGATAAAAATCAAATAAAATTATAGTACATCCAAATTAAATCAAACCAAACATATAAAATTAATATATAAATATATACAAACATAAAAGTAAATTTAGATGGGGAATAAAATAGTTAGCTCTAAGTTGACTTATCCAGGTCCCACCAAGTCAAAAGGCAAACTAATCAAAATTTGATCAATTTAAGTCACTCCAAAGGCTCAAATTTATTAAATGAAAATAATTTAACACAAAACTAAATAAATTTGAATCCATACTCAAATGGCTTAATCGGGTCAATTAGTCCAATGAACCCAAATGGACCCTATTGAACCTAAATTCAAATTAAATTGAAATATTAAATATTACAAAATACTTTAGGAACATATTTGAACATAATTTTATCTCACCTTGGGTTTGATTTAGCCAATTTGGTCATTTAACTTAAGTGAATCGGATTTGACCCATTAAGCTCAATTTAGGCCAAAATGGGTCTAAATCAAAATTAGTTATAAATTAATTAAAATAAATTACTTCACATCACTTGAAATACTCAATAAATATAATTAGAACTTAAGAACTTTAATTCGAGTTAGATTGGTCATTTTGACTCAAGCGAACCGAATTTGACCCATTAAGCCCAATTCAGGTAAAAAATGAGTTTTAATCAAAACTCAACCCAACTCAAATTAATCTAAATCAATGCTCACAATCATTCTTAATTTGATGATTGAACATAACTTAACTCTTAATTGCACTTGATTTAGCCAATTTGATCAATGGTCAACTTGATCTAAATTAACCTATATGAGTCATATCGAGTCAAAATCAAAATAATTTGAAATTAAATTAAATTAATCACTTTAAATCACTTTTAAAAACTTAATTGAACTCAATTCAACTCTCGTTTGGTCTAATTTGTCCAATTTTATCAATCTAGCCAATGGATCCAAGTGAACCCAAATTGACCCAATCACGGTAATTTAAGTCAAACCCTAAAATAAATCCAAATCAATTATAATCAATCAAATTTAATCACTCTGAATAACTTATTAAACATGATTAAAGCCTAATTTAAACTCAAATTGGCCAAACCAACTCATTGGATCAAACCTAATCCATTTAAGCCAAATTGGGTCAAGATGGATTCAAGACAACCCAAACCCAAACTAAACTCATTAAATCCTAGCAAATCTCACCACACATGAGCTGAGATCTCAGTCTATGTGAAGGAGAATTAAAAGACAAGGGTGGGGTGGGAAAGAGAGAAAAAGATGTAAAATTCTAAAATTTTCAATCACCTCACATCCCCTCCCATCACTCCACGTTTTGGCTTATAGTGAAATCATCCAATCACTCTTCACAATAAATGCTAGCTGCCACCTCATCAATAGCCACACTTCCATATCAATTTCATATTCTAATTTTTTCCATTTTGAGAGAATGGGGACAAAAGAGGCTAAGAAGCTCTCTTTTTGGCATCCAACACATTCTCCACCTCCCAAGAAGTAAGACCAACCCATCCTCCACCTTTTTCACTCACGAAAATACCAAATCAAGTATATTTCAGTAAATTATGGTAGTGGTTAGCAGTAATGACAATCCAAGAAGAAGAAAAAGAGGAGGATCATGTGGGAGCTTCGACTTCATGCAAGAACTGAGTTTGACATTAGAAATCCACTCAACGTTGGCTTGAGTGAGGTAAATTCTATAAAAAAAAATCTTTAGGCGAGTCATTAGTCTTCATGTTTGTTGAAAAGTTATGCGATTATTTAGATTTCTACTACACTTTTCATTTTGACCCTCCTAATGCAAAATAAAGCGATTTTCGGCTAAAATCTCTAGAAGATTATGAGATATTGTCATATTTTAAGTTAGATCCCATCAATCCAACCAATTTTGGTCTGTCTCCCAGAAGGAAGACAACCTCTGAGCCATCCATCTTACTTGTATATGATGGACAACCACAATTAAATCTTTTTATTTATTTATTCCATTATAGCTAACCCAAAACTTCAAAAAAAATTTTAAAAAATAAAATACTGAACCAAAGAAAAATAAATAAGGGCTTTATAAAATTTGTCTTTTTTAAGAGGAATCCATTGAACCAAAATCCTCAAATTTGGTTGTATATTTTAGGAGTAATTTGAGTTTTAGTGAAAATTATATTACTTTAACTACTCTTAAAATACTAAACCGATTGAGTCGAAAATTTCAGAAAGGGAATTTAATGTTTTTGCCTACTTATCATACCAATTTCAAGTTAAATAGCCTTCTAGTTTAAGAGTTATTAATTTTTGAAGTCAATTAGCTAATTTTAAATAAATAATTAATTAAAATAATAAAAATTATAAAAATCTATCGAAATAATTCAAATCATTTTAATAAATATAAAAGATCTTAAGAAAATCAATTAGACGCCATAGATCATACTAAATTATAAAAATAATTAAATTAGTGTTTAATTAAGTATTAATTAATTACTTTAATTATATAGAACTTTGAAAAATTATAACTAATTATAGAAAAATTTTAAAAAAGTAAATAAACTCTATATGGAAAGCTTAGATAAAAGAGAATTTAAGACAAATAAAAGTTCTAAATTCTATTAGATGTATAGTGATTAATTAGATTTGATTTTTTACTTATTTAGTGTAATTAAGTAGTAATCACTTGCCTAATTAGCTTAAAATTTGGTGTGATTGTCTTATGGTATAACCTCTGCCTCCCATAATTATTTCAAGTTAATTTGTTAAGTAATTTGAGAGATCCAAATTTTAAACATAAATTGGTCATTTTATGCATTTAATAAATAATTAAAATTAAAATAATTTATGAAATTAATTACGAAATTATATATTAAAATAGAAAGGTGAATAAAAATATTAATTAGGACATCTGGTCTTGGTTATTTCTCAAAATCACTCTAAGAGATTTTTATTTACAACAACAACAACAAGCCTTTATCCCGCTAAGTGGGTCTACATGAATCCTTCGTCTCCATTGTGTTCTATTATGTGTCAAATTCTCATTTAATTTAAGTATACTAAGGTCATTTTTTATACATCTTAACCAAGTCTTTTAGTCTACTACCCTTTCTTAACATAAAGCAAATCTAATGCATCTACTCTCTAGGGTCATTGATTGGCCAACGCTTTATATGGCCAAACCATCTGGCGACTCTCTAATCTATCGCCATTGGAGCTACTCCAACTTTTCTGAACATACTCATTTCACATTTTATCTCTAAGAGTAAAGCCACTCATCCACCTGAGCATCCTCATCTCTGTAACACTTAACTTAGTCTTATGCTTTTCTTTTATTGGCCAACATTATGCATCGTAAGTCATTGCAGGTCTTACCACTATCTTATAAAATTATTTCTTAAGTTTAAGTAGAACTTTTCTATCACACAACGGGTATGCATTCCTTCAAACCATCCAACTTGAATTCTACTAACATCTCCATCTATTTCACCATCATTTTGAGCAATAGAGACTAAATATTTGAATCACTCTTATTAAATGACTTGTTCATAATGTCACAACAATACGACTATAACTTCTACAACTAAAATTACATATATATTCAGGTTTTAGATCTACTTAAATGAAAACCTTTAGACTCTAATGTCCATAATTCAAGTTTCTCTTGTACTCTCTATTCTTATCAATAAGAAGAATGTCATCAGCAAAAAGCATACACCAAGGTACATCTTCTTATAAATGCATAGTAAGAACATCCATAACTAAAGCAAAAAAGATAAGGGCTTAAAGAACCTTGATGTAATCCAACTAAATAGGAAAATATTTTGTCAATCCTCCTTGTGTTTGGACACAAGTAATATCTAGTATACATATCCTTAATGACTTGAATATAACCAATATTAACTCCTTTATGTTCTAGAACTCTCCAAAGAACATCTCTTGAAACTTTATCATAAGCTTTCTCTAAATCAATAAATATCATATAGATCCTCCTTACTTTCTCTATACTTCTCCATCAAACCTCTTAACAAATGTATAGCATCCATAGTAGATCTACCTGGCATGAAACCAAACTGATTGTGAGAAACTTTTGTATCACATCGTAACTTATGCTCAAGTACTCTCTCCCATAATTTTAATTGACACATTAACTTAGTTTCTCTATAATTTGCACTCACTTATGCATCACCTGTATTCTTAAATATAGGAACCAACAAACTCTTTCTCTACTCATTTGGCATCTTTTTAGTCTTTAAAATAACATTAAAAAGAGTTGTAAGTTAAGAAATTCCATGATCTCCTAAACATTACCACACTCCTATTGGAATATCATCAGGTCCTATTGTTTTTCTACATTTCATTTTCTTTAATGCTTCTCTAACTTCCTATTTACTAATACGATGATAAAAATAAAATTCTCTTTTTTTGTTTAGGGTATTAAGGTTGCTAAAATCAATCATACTTTCAGATCCTTCATTGAAAAGTTTATCAAAATACCTCATCCACCTATTTTCAATATCATTTTCTAAGAAAAGCACTTTATTATTTTCATCTTTAATACACCTCACTTGAACTAGGTCTTTACTTCTCCTATCTCTTTGGTTGGCTAACTTATACATACATCTTTCACCTTCTTTGGTATCTAATCTATTGTATAAATCACTAAAAGCTAAAGTTTTTGCATCATATATTGTTTTCTTAGAATCTCTATAGGTCACTTTATATCTTTCCCAATTCTCCAAGTTTTTACATCAAAACCAAATTTTATAACATTATTTCTTATTTCTTATCTTTTCTTGTACACTCTGACTCCACCACCAACTATTTTTGTTAAAATAATCTTTTTCTTTTGATTCTCCAAGCATATTTTTAGCAACTTACTTAATTTCACTTGCTACTTTTTCCCACATGACATTAGCTTTCTTATGAACATCCCAAATTCTAAGCTCTTATAGCTTGCTCTTAAAAATATTTTTATTTTTGTTCTTTAAGTGTCCCTCTAATCATAGGATAATAATTTAATTTATTTTTCCTCTTACAATCTTTCATCTTAAAATCTAAAATTAGCAATCGATGTTAGGTACTTAAAGTTTCACTTGGAATGACCTTACAATCTTTACAATCTAAATGATTTATTTTTCTTATCAGAAAATAATCAATCTGTGTTTTACTAGATCATAAATAATACTATGTTCATCTCTTTTCTTAAATAAAGTATTAGCAATTACAAAATATTAAGCTAAGGCAAAATCTAATATAGTCATACCTTCTTCATTAGTCAGTCCAAATCCATAATCACCATGAATACTTTTAAAATCTTCTACCACTCTATCAACATGTTCATTTAAATCTCCTCCAATAAATACTTTTTCTTCAAGAGGTATCTTTTGAATTAATCCATCTAATTCATTCCAAAAATTTTCTTTTGAGCTTACATTCAAACCTTCTTGAGGAGCATAAACACTTATAACATTGATAATCTTAGTATCAACAATAATCTTTAAAGCTATAATTCTATCTAAACATATATTAATATTTATAACATTATCCTTTAAACTTCTAACTATAATCACACCTACACTATTTCTAGTTTGACTTCTACCTGAATACCAAAGTTTTCTTGAACACATAAAATATTTATTTTTCTATGAACCATAATATCTATTAATTCCATTAATTTACCAGTAAGAGTACATATATTCTAAGATCCTAACCTAATTCTAGTTTCATGGACTAACTTCTTTGACTGCATCTATCCATAATGTGGGAACCCTTGCTTATTTAACACTACACCCGCGTGTCGATGCAGCGACCCTTGCACATTTTTCACTGTAATCAAGCCATATAGCGCGTCACTTCCAGGGAATGCCCTAGCATTAACACAATAATTTAAAGGATTCAATTCATGATTAATTAAATTATTAATTATCCTAAAATATAGAAAATTCATAACAATTAGTATAGATCTCCATAAATTTTGACCAAACCATCTTTGTGCTCAATTAACAAAGAGGTTTTCAATGAAATCAAAATCTTCAATTAGTTTGAGGAATTTTGAGTTTAATTCATGATTTTAGATTTTTTTTTCCCCATTTCTTTAATTAACTCCTAATTATATGCTCAATCACATTAGAAGTTTTAGGACATCTTTATTTCATGTTTTTACATTTTATGTAAATTTCTCATAATTTTTTAGGTGTATACTTTGGGCTTAATTGAATTTATGGGCTCTCTTGAGCTTAATTGATTAAATAATGAATTAACCTAATTAAGTCATAAAAAGTTATCTAAATCACTTTTAAATCACTTAATAAGCAAAATGAGTTAAGGGTTAACCTTAACTATTTTCTTTTCTCACTAAGATTAAATATAAATTTTAAAATTAATTCTTAATGAACTTGATTAGGCTTAAGTGTGATTATCTTCATATGAATGGCCACAAGAATTAATAAGTCCAAATAAGTTATTTGATGATGTTTAATTGCTTTGCTTTAATTATTTGTCATAAATTTATATTTTAGATGCTCCATGTATTCATGTTTCAAAAGTAAATAAAAAAATTTATTTAATTGCAAGCTTTGAATTAATAGTGTATCTATTATCACTAGTAAATCTCAAAATTATATTTTTCAATAAATTGATAATATTTATTAGTGTAGGCCCAAATTAATTAAAACTTAAAGTTAATCCTATATACATGATCTACAATTTTAAAGGTATATAGTTTGGACATTCTAGGAACACGAGACTTTAAGTAGTCTTAAGGTGGTCTCTGATTACCTCACTTTTCTTATTTACTAATGAAAAATACATTAAAATTATTAGTGAAATATATAGTAAGATTAAATTATTTTTACATATATATTCAATCATATAAAAAATCTTTACAATTCATTTTTATATTTATATGCATATATATATATGAATTAACAAGTATATAGTTTGGGCATCCTAGGAGCATGAGACTTTAAGTAATCTCACAAGAGTCTCTGATTATCTCACTTCCTTGATTCAACAATGACACGTACTTATACAAATCAAATATATTAATATGTATGTAGATCTATAAAGAATAATTAAATCATCTTTCCTATAAAATTCATGCATCATTGTTGACCTCATTTTTAGGATGAGCTCTCAACCCCTCCATCTTAGATAGGACTTCTCTTAGATTTTTTCTCTTAAAGACACATCTAGTGATTAAGTGGACACTCAACCTAACCCCAGAGACTTAAAAGAGTTAGCCATAGGAGTAGGTCATGCCTTAGGGGTGTTAGGGGAATTTGCCTACCCTATAGCTTGAACCACATTCCTTACTTCCTTCCTTCAAGTCAAACTCCAAATCAAATCAACATCAAAATCTAAATCAATTTCAGCCTAATTGATTTTCTCCAAACTCAAATCAATGTCATGTGATTGAAACCCATGATTGAAACTTATGATTGAAATCCAAAGTTCAATTCCAAGTTCAAAATCTTTCCTAAGTCCTTTATTTCCCTCTTAAGGACTTAGCCCAAATCAATTCAAATTCATGAAAATTTCTCATAACTCATTCATATTCTCATTTATTTTCACATATATAAATGAAATATAAATTCAAATCAATCAAACTAAATCTAAAATTCAATTCCAAGTTTAAAATCTTTCCTAAGTCCTTTATTTCCCTCTTAAAGACTTAGCCTAAATCATGTTCAAATCAATTCAAACTCATTATGAAAATTTTCCCATAACCCATTTATATTCTCATTTATATTCACATATATAAATGAAATATAAATTCAAATCAATCAGACTAAACCTAAAAGTGATTTTCTCTCAAAAACTTAGCCTATATCATGTTCAAATCACTTCAAACTCATGAAATTTTCTCATAACCCATTTATATTCTCATTTATATTCACATATATAAATGAAATATAAATTCAAACAATCAAAATTAACTCCAAAAATTATACCCAAATTCAATCAAATCCAACATAAGCATTTCATGTCAAACTCTTGAACTTAGCCAAATCAACTTCAAATCAAGCCAAACTCATGATTTTTCTTCATGATTCAATCAATCCTTCAATCATGAATCCAAATATAAACACAAACTTTAATCTCCAAATCAAAACTCAATTCAAAAATCAAACCCAAGTCAAACTCATGTTCACCCTTTGAACTTAAAATTGTCAAATGAATCAAAACATATTTGACTTCAAACCACTTACAAATGGATTTATATTTCAATCATAAGTCCATATGTGAGTTCAATCAAACTCAAATCAAGTTTTGACCAAGCCATTTGACCCACTTAGGCTCACTTGACCCAAAGTGAACTAAAGTACCCTTATGAGCCAAATTATAATCCTAACTAATTTGGATTGAACTAAGCCCAACTAAGCCTCTCATAATGATCAATAATCATCATGAGATGATTAATCATTCAAATTGGGTAAAACCAAGTCAACACTTAGCTAAAATGAAACCCAACATAGCCAAAATCCACCATAGGCCAAATTGATTGAAACTAATGATCTAAGTTCATTCATGATCAATGTTTGAACTTGACCAAGTCAACATTTGAGCTAACCTAGTGGCCACTTGACCCAAGTTGACCCAACTTGACCTAAAAGTCAAAATATGTCAAAACTTGATCTAAGTCAAATTGATTGAAACCAATGAGTCAAGTTCACCCCAAAATGATTGTTGAACTTGACCAAAACCTTAATTGGCCAACTAGACCTAACCTAGCCCAATTGACCTTGAACCCAACTTGACCTAAAATGTCATATTGATTCAAATTCAAACTTAACCAAAATTGATTTGAAACAAAGATACCAATCCATTTCATATGACCAAATAAACCTAAACCAACCCATGACCTAACCCAAATAGTCCAAATGGGTCAAATTGGTCAACTTGACCCATTTGACCTAAATGAACTCAATTGAACCAAATTCAAACCTAAACCAAGTTGAATCAAACCAAAGCCACCAAAATATTTCAAATGGTCATATGAACTTGACCCAACCCTTGGTTTGACCCAATTTGACCAATTGGTCAACTTGACCCAAGTTGACCCACTTTGACCTAAATGGATCAACATGAACCAAATCACATCAAACCAACTCCAAATTTAATGAAACTTGGCCAAACCTATTTTCTCATCATACCAAATGTGTACAAACTGAAATCAAGATCAAATGACAATTTTACCCCTAGGCCATAGGGTAACCCAAAATCAAAACCACTTGAAATTTGGTCAATTCCTTTTCATGGATAGCTAGCATCCTCTTAGTATATCAACTAGTCACTAATGGACCTAGCGCACATGACCCATTGGGTTTAGGTCAGCCAAACCCAACCCAAACCCAAAATCGACCACATGCCTTCAAATGGAGCAAATGGGAGCCTCCTTCCACTTGAAGGAAGCACATGGGAAGTTCACCACTCCACTCCTTAGGCCAAACCAAATGCAAGGACATCCAAAACGGCCTAATATACTCATAGCATAAGCTCAATTGGATCAAAATGGCAAGGAGGCTTACGGTCATTCGATCCTTCAAGGGGGAGATATACTCCCCTAATTCCAATCTTGACTCACAATTTGATTGAGCATTGAGGAAGCCTAGTTAGTCATCCCAAGCTTCCTATAGAGAGTTTGAAATCTTATTTCTCGATTTTCATAGTTTGAAAAATAAGGGAGTACAACCAAAATCCAATCTCACTCCACACTTAGAATCAGCCCAATTCCCTTAGCAAGCTCCCTCAGGGACCCCAATCAAACTTGTTCAAGCTCTTTCCCAAGCTCCAAAGGTAAGAGGGGTGCTAGTTTGATCAAAGTCGCAAGGAGTTCAAGGTGGAGTTGGCCTCTAGAAGCAACCACCAAATCTCAAGATCTCAAACTTAGCAGCTTTGTCTCCAGATAAAGCTTCTCCAGAATCGGCGTCGGTGATCACGTTGGTAGGCAAACCATTTTTAGCTTAATCTAGCCATGGTGGAGCTTTTTTTGAAAGAAATTTTCATTGCATGATAAACTAGCTATTGGATATGATCTCCATTGTATGATGAAGGTGTTGGCTAAATTTTAGCCCAATCCAGCTCAATCGAGCACGGATCTTGCCCTAGAACATGGACGGTCTCCATTGCTCACAAGGAATTACATGGATGAATCTCTGGCCATCCATCCACGCATTTTAGATGGATGGCCGAGATTAAAACATGTAGCACCCATGGATTTACCCTTTTGATCCGCGGCTTTAATCTCAGCCATCTGATCCTTGATGGACGGAGAAAGCGTAGTAATCGACGCCTTGTGATGTGATGTGAAGTTAAAGACCCAATCCTGTCACCCCACATAGAAAGCACATGTCGTATCAACGGCCCACGTGGCGATGACAAGATTAAATACTTAATTAAGCTATTTAAATATTCTAATTAATTATGGAAACTTCTAAAATCATATCTAAGCCTAGAAAAATCAAAAAAATATGAAATAAGCTACATTTGATAGATTATTGAATATAGAATATTCTAAAATTATTTTTAATGGATTTTGAATAGTATTTTTCTCTGAATTTGGGTTTTATTAGGAATATTATTTTGTTAATTATCCTCTAATTACTTAATTGATTGATCTCAAACTTCTTGTGTTTAATTAATGGGATGACTCCTACCTCCCCTAATTTTCTTGGTATTTATTGATGGCTTCATCTAGGGAATTGCTAATTCATTCCTTAATCACTTCTCTATGTAAATAAGCTTAATTAAGGGCATAGTTAGTGGTTTAACCCTCTAATTGAGTCAATTAAGTTTTGATTAAGTGAATATGAGGTTTAGGGAATAATTTTGGGATACTTTCCTTAAGATATTCTCTAAACTCACCCCCCTTTTCTTCCTTAATCCATCCTTAATTAAGGGTTAATTCACTAATTACACCTTTAATTAATTTCATAAAATTCTAAAACTTTTCAGAACACAATCAATCTATCTTGGGTAGATGCTTAGGTGTTCAAGAGCCTAAGTGCATTAAATAAATCAAAACTCAACTCATATGTGTGTGTGTGTGTGTGTGTGTGTGTGTTGATGAAATTAGTTAAGTTAAAACCCCTTAGTTTAATTAATCATTAATCTTGAGCTAAATGCATTAGGCCCTTTCTTACTAGGTGCATTGCTGATTTAAATTTATTGTGTGATTTTATGTCATCTCATTGACTCATAATTATTTGATTAACTATGCTAAGGTGGTATAGGTAAGGGATAATTAACATGCTTAATTCATATCTTAACTTAAGTAACATATAAAAATCATCTAATCACCTAAAAATTAAACTAAAATAACCAACAAATGTGAGAATGAGTTAGGAATAGCAAACTCACCTCACATTTTTCAAATTAAATCAAACTCAAAACAAAATCAAACCTTCTCTAAAAATAATTTGATTTACTTTAAGCTTTCTTATTTCATAAAATTGTCTTTAAGAATTAATTAGGGTATATGTGTTTACATGCTTTCATCACTTTAGTTCTTTTCATTAAATGTGTATGTCATATGAATTTCATACATTCATGTTTTTCAAAAATCAAATTCAAAAATGAAATGTTTTCTTTATGTCAAATTGCATGTTTTGGTTAAAGTAAAATATGAATGACTATTATCACTATTAAATTCAAGAATATTTTTGAAATCTATAAATCAAATACCTAAAATTGAAAGTGTGATACTTATAGGTTTATTTATAAGCTTGCATGTGAATATAAAAATATGTCTTATGTTTGCTTCCTTTCTTTCCTCTTAATATGGATTTGAATAAGATTTACAAAGTGTATAGTTCCTTTAAAAGAAGATAACACTTGCTTCAATCTATTCTTATCCTCTTCCATGTTATGACTTAAGAAAGATCCTTACACTTACACATATAAATTGCATAACTAAGTCCAAACATAAGTACAAACTTTTGCATATTTCTTTCCCTTCATTTCTTTTGTACATATACTTGTATTTAACGAAAGTCGTATATTAGTCTGGACAACCCTGAGGTCGCAAGGATTTAAGTAGCCCTAAGTAGATCTTATACCTTACACCCCTGGTTAAAAATGGCATCGTACTCACTTATGCCTTTCATACATATATGTGTGCATGTGAAAAATGGATAAGAAAATCTCTTTTCTATTTAATGAAAATCATGCATCATAAAGCATTCAAACTTTCTTAAGTTACTCACTTAGCATCCATCACAAAGTGTGTCAAACAATTCTCATTTGTATGAATAGATATGCTTAGGATACATCCATATGCATGTTATACATGTTGGGAAAGAAATGAAGTGATGTGTATTTTGTGAATTTAGTTCACTTTACTTAATCTTAAAATGCATTTCTTTTTTAATAGGTTTATTTAGAATTCATCTAAACTTAGGATTAATTAAAATATATAATAAAATATTTACTAAACAAAACTAAACATGAATCCACTTTAGAAATTACTTAAGGTAGGGAAGAAAAGAGAAGTTTTCTTCTCTTTTCTCTCTCTTTAAAACTTAGTAATTAATTGTAGGATTCACTCAAACCTAAACAAAGCATCAAATAAGATCAACCCAAATCAACTAAACACTTAAATAAAACCATCCATCTAAGTTGAACATCTTCACACTTAGAAAATCCAAACCTTAAAATCATAGCTAAGCATACCACGCAAACCTTCTAAAGCACACACATTAGGCTAAGTCACCACTTCTAGCTTTAGGTTAGGGCAGTGCATGGCTTGATGTTTGCTTTTATTTTGTGATATTTTATTTTAGTCTGGATGTTAGGGTGAATGTGCATAGAATGAATGGTAGGACGATTTAGTCTAATCATTATTTTTCTACAGGGGATTGTGCTTAAGGGGTGGTGTAATAAAAATATGACTACTTTTGTTATGTAGGTGCTCATACCCCTAAGCATAATCCAATAGGCCAAGTGGACTTGGTTACCTGTGGTGCTAAGTCCAATATATATTCTTTGATTTGTATGGTTTGTTTAGCTAATCTCTTTTTTGCAGGTGTTAGTTAGATTTACTTTTCCTTTTCATGTATTTTTATAATCAAGATTTTGAAATGATTGTTATGGGAGATTAGGATGAGCATTGGTCATAAGATTACATCTTATGTACCATGTGAACCCTTTGGAGCAACCACCTTCCAACCATCCAAAAGAAGGAACCAAAAGAAGGAAGAAAAGAAGAAAGAAGAAAAAAAGAAGAAGAAGAAGAACCCCATAACATGAATTTCCTCACTTAATTGTAAATTAATTCATTTGTAATCCAGGTTGTATAAGGGTAGAGCTCGGCTACCCAATTTGCTTTTCGGGTTTATGCGGTGGTGCCCGATCACAAATGACCTTTTATTCTTTTGTGTTAACTTTATAAAATATTTGATATTTTTCTTAGCTTATGCATTAAGATGGCATCCTTTTCCTAATTTCTTTCTTGTTTGATGTATGGCCTGGATGATGATTAGGCTCTTAGGGAAAAATAAACTTTTTACCAAATTAATCAACTCAAAACCAAAAATAAATAACTCATAACCTCATTTAAAGCCAAAGTTAAAAATCAAGATAAAAGAATTAACAATCCCTTAGTTGGATGAGTATTTCTTTTATAACATCATGCACAAAAGCATCTTATTTCACTCTTGATTAGAGGGCATCCACCTTTGCTAGAGAAACTTGGCTTGACCTTTGAGAGCCATGGTGGAAATACACCTCCTCCCTTCTCGCTGATTCTGGCCAATAATCTTACTTCTCATACATTAGGCATATGAATCTTATAAGCCTGAGTCAAATGATTGTCCAAAAATAAAAAAATGTAATATGGTTTGCATTAGATCTAGGTCATTTTTCATGCCCTTACATAATCTAGTCTCTTAGAGAGTGAGTTTAAGGACTTAGTCTCTTACTAAATAAATAATAGCCTAGTTATCTTGTATAAAACATATGACTTGCCTATATGAATTTAAAATTAAAGGAGGAGTTAGTTGGTGGCCACCCCCAAGCGGTTGTAAGTCCAAACAGTCAGGTGCTTTATCCTCTCTTGTGGAGGCAAACCAAATACCCATTTTTTATCTTAGATTTAGGTCGTGCTTTTGGCCCTCGCCAAAGCTCCCTAGATTTAGGTTCTAAGATTGCTTCTCTATTCTATGGGCCATAAGCATAAATCCTCACCTCTTAGGAATTTTAATATCCTTGTATTATGGAATTATAAGCCCTAAACTTCTAATAAAAATTCAACTCAAACAAATAATTCAATTTCAAAAATGTAAAGCCCAACTATAGGATAGTTTGAAATGTTCGCTACGTTTCCTAGCATTATGAGCATCTCCTACTTATCTTCCTTTGGCTTCGATAATAACTCCATCTCTTTGATCAATCCCATTTGATCTTCCTAAATAAACTAATCAATTTATAGTCCTACCTATTGAAATCTTTGGAGACAACGATCATTTACCTTAATCGAGAGTATTCCTAAGGAATCTCATTCCTTAGGATGTAATTAACTATGAGGGCTTGCCCTTATAGGGAACTTAACAAACCCAGTTTAAAGTAAACCCTACTTTACTTTTTCATGTAAAGTATGAGAAGAATCTCTGGTACATATGCAAACCCATTGTCCTTAGGAGTCCATGTTGAGGTGATTAAGTCCATTGTAGGGTGGTGACTTCTATCTTTCAAGATAGTATTCCTCTCCTCAATGTCATACTCGATCACCCTCAGTAAGAACATCTGTGGATCTATGTGGTGTTAAAAATGCATAAAAAGGGAAGAGAAGCATATTTTTATCTCCATTTTATCCTGTACAGAGTAAAGATGGAAGTATACTCCCTTTCTTTTAGAAATTTCAATCATAAAAATTTTCACCACAATCATATAATCATATCTTATATTAAATATTAATAAATCAAAATTCATTAATTTATCCATACATTAAAGTGTGAAATATTCAAATGATATATATGCATTTATTAAATTTAATTATTCAATTAAATATATTATTTAATTAAATGAATATTTTTGGATGATAAAGCAAAGTTAAGAAGATGTTATTAAATTGGTTATGACTTGATTTTATTAATCTTAAATTATCTTTCATGTTTAGATAAAATCACTTAAGATAAACCAAACACATAGCTTAATAGAAAAATTTATAACACTTTATTAAGATAATTAAAAGTCATAAAATTCATCTTTATATTCAATCTAAGGTTAGAGATTAAGGTGGATCTCACTCCTCCTTTCTCTCTTTAAAATTCTAAGTTGAAAAAAAAATTAAGAGTTAATTTTAAAATTCATCTTAAATCATTAATTATTTAAAGCATAATCATCCTGTAATGATAAATTTGAACATCCATCATTAGCTAAATTTAAGCATCAAAGCCTAATTTTGACATACCACATTAAGCCATAGCATACACAATAGAATATTAAATCATTGATCATATTTTTAGGTTAGGCTAGTGCTTTGTTGTGGCAGATTAATATTTTGTTTTGATATAATATTCTAAACTGGATGTTAGGATTGTTTGTATATAATATGGATGTTAGAGAGACATTAAACTATCGATGTTTTCTATAGGAGATTGTGCTTAAGGCACCCCTATAATAAAAATTATAAATGTCTCTTGCTTGCATGTGTTGCTTAAGTCCCTAAGAATAATCCATTAAGACAAGTGTGCTTGGTGACCCAATATAGGGTGTTAAGCCCCAATGTATAAAATATAACTGTTTGGTGTGAATGTATGTTAAGCTAACTTCTATTTTTTATGTGTAGTGAGATTTTCATTTTCATAAAAATGTAATTTTCATAATAGGTCTAGGATTAGAATTATGGGGTTTTGGATAAGCAGTGGCTATAAAGTTTAGCCCTAGGAGACCATGTGATGCTTAGAGTGCCATCCATAAGCAAGATGAAGGTTGAAGACTCTCATAGCTTTATTTTTATTATAAATTAATTATAATCTAGGTTATATAAGAGTAGAGTTTAGCTACCTAATTCTTTCTTTTCCAGGGTGTACAATGGTACCCGGCTGTATAGGCCTTTTATTCTTTTAATTGAAATTACTTGCTTAGTTTGTTTACATTGTTGTGCAAAAAAAATAACATGCTTTTTCTAGGTTCCTAAAAACTTGATTGTTTGTTATATAGCTTGGATGTGGTAGGCTATTTAGAAAACTAAATTTTCTACTACAACTAAATAATTTTAAATAAGTCTTTTTATTTGAACTCTCTCATTTAATTTTCATAAATACCTAATCATTTGATAGTCTAGCTTTGAAATATTTAGAGATACTTATTGTCAATTTTAATCAAGAGTATTCCTAGGAATCCCTATTTCTAAGATGTAATTAACTATGGAAGCTTTCTTTCATACAAAACTAAAGAACCCGATATAAAATAAATCATGCTTTACTTCTTCATGTAAAGTGGGGGGAAAGATCTCTAGTATATATGTAGACCCATATGTCTTAGGAGTCCTTATTAGGTGATTAGGTCCATTGAAGGGTGATGTTTCCATCTTCCGAGCTGATACATCATACATCAATGCTGCACACGATCATTTCAATAAGTACTTCTGTCAGATCTGCATGGTGTCGCTACGGCATCAAGTTAAAATACCATAATATTTTAATAGCATAATATTATGAAAATGCCTAAGAGGTGAGGGTTTACACTCATACTAAAGGATAAACAAGTTACCTTTGAACTTATATCTAAAGTGTTTTTGTATAAGCTAAGAGCTTGGCCTAAATCTACTCGAGGAATATGAGATATGATGGTCCACTTCTACTAGAGAGAGTGAACTGATCCTTACTCTTCTGAACTCACAACCGCTTGGAGTGGCTACTAACTAACACCTTTTACGATTCAAAACTATGTGATCCAATTTTATGTAAATACAAGATGTCTAGGCTGTTATTTATTAAGACTGAATTAATAGTTTTAAACTCACTCTCTAAGAGACTAGAACATGACTATTATGAAAATCATGGCTTAGACTAATGCAATAAAACTTTATAGATTTTTATTCAATTTTGACTCAAATTTAGAAAAGTTTTATGCCTACATGCATGATGAAATAGAGTCATGAGTTAAATTTAAGAGAATGAGTGTTCTCCACTACAAAGGAATTGCTCTCACATGATAAGAACCATCCCTTAGCATGCAAGAATGGAGACTCTCCATTTGCACGGAAGAAAGCAAGATGTATGCATAGTGTTGTAACATATAACATACAGCTGAGGGGTTACTAAACCTTTTATTTTACTTTGATTAACTTTCTAAGCTTTAAAGTGAGGTTATGAGTTACTAAAATTCCAAAGAAGGATAAGTAAGGAGCACCAATTATTCTAGGAAGCCTAGTGAGTTCTCCAGTCTACCCTATAGTGAGGCTTTATATATTTGAAAGAGAGAATTTACTTATAGCCCATCAACACAAGATTACAGAAATGCTTAAGAGGTGAGGACTTATACTCTTAGCCTGAAGGAAATAAATAGCCTCGAAACCTAAATCTAAGATGATTTAGAGCAAGCTAAAAGCATGACCTAAGTTTAATAAAAAATGAAACATAATGGTTTACCTCCATAAGAGAGGATAGACTTATCTCAACTCTTCTGGACTTACAACCATCTAAAGTGGCCACCAGCTAACACCTC
Source organism: Cymbidium sinense (assembly GCA_021442155.1). Classification (NCBI taxonomy): domain Eukaryota; kingdom Viridiplantae; phylum Streptophyta; class Magnoliopsida; order Asparagales; family Orchidaceae; genus Cymbidium; species Cymbidium sinense. The sequence continues at coordinate 86,361,742 of CM038231.1, read as the reverse complement.
CTACACTTTAAAATTATCTAGGTCGGTCTTATGCAGATGCAAGATAGCTAGGCTATTATTTAATTAGGAAGAAAGCTAGAGTCCAAAACTTACTCCCTAAAAGACTAGATCAAGATTGGTATGAAAACATGACTTAGACTAATGTAAAAAATTTGTAATCTTTTACACCATTTTGAGACATTCATTCTAAACTAAAGCTTGGGACAATTATGCATATATGCATGATAAAATGAAGTTTTGGGCTAAATCAGAGGGAGAAGGTCAAGCATATCTCTTATCGTGCAAAAATGGAGACCCTCCTCCCTATTCAAGAGTGACACAAGATGATATGAATGGTGTGATAATATAAAACATCTAGCTAAAGGGTTGCTAAATCTTTTATTTATCTTAATCATGAACATAAGCTTTAAGATGAGGTTATGAGTTGTATTAAAATTTAGTTATTAGTTATTTAGTGAGGATATAAATTTAATTTTATCCTAAAGAGCCCACCGAATCTAGGCGACACATCAAATCATCACACTTTAAAGAACCTATGAAAAGCATGTCATTTATATTACACAATCTAAACACAATAATCAAATATATGAATTTCATAAAAGAATAACAGGTCGATGCGGCCTAGTACCGCTGTACACCTAGGAAAAGAAAAGAAATTGGGTAGTTGAGCTCTACCCTTATACAACCCACTGTACACTTATGATGGTTAATACATGTGTCTTGATAGAAAAGAAAGATTTCATCTCTTAGTTAAGAATATATACACATGTATTAGAGATTTAAGCAAGTACGTGCCATTATTAAATTAGAAAAGTGAGATTATCTAAGACCTCAGGGCTACTTAAAGCCTCATATTCCCGGGATGTCCATACTATATACTTACTAACTTAAATATATGTAAACATATACACAACCATGAGAATGAAAATCATGCAAAGATTATCTAATAGTAAATTATTTATTCAAGTAAAGCAAAGTTCTCCCAAATTCTATCACATGCATACACACGAATGAAATTAAGCAAGTACATGCCATTGTTAAACTAGAGAAATGAAATTATCTAAGACCTCCTTAGGGCTACTTAAGATCTCGTGTTCCCAGGACGTCCAGCCTATATATTTGTTGATTCCAAACATATATAAACATACACATGAATCATGAAAATAAAATAATCATTTACCATATTTAAATTATAATTAAATGTAAATTTTATTGAACATTTATAACTAACATTAATTTAAAATTTATATCATTAGCTTATAGATCTGAAAATAATTTAGAATTTATTAATGATAATAGTCACACCTTATAATAATATTTATCCAACATATGCAACTTGGATATAATCAAATTCTTTTGATTCTTTTTGAAAATATGAATATATGACACAAATGGCATGCACATTTATGATGCTTAAAAGAAGTGATTAAATATTGCCACATAACATATTCAATTACATTAAATCTTGAAGACAATCAAGCCAAATAAATATTCCTTAAGACTAATCAAAATTCTTATGAAATTTTATTTTGGTGTTTGAATTATTAAGACTTAAAGATGAGACATGATATTTAATATTTACCCCATCCCATATTGGTGATTTGATATAATCAAAGAAAGCAATTAAATAGATTTTTATGACATGATTATGTTTGAACCATTAAGCACATTGATTTGATTACCCTTTCCTAAGATTTTTTTTTAATTTAATTAACTGCTTAATCATGAGCCTCCAATGATATGCTTTTAAAAAATTAAAACTTGCATGACACCTAAAAAATCTAATACAATTAGGCTAATGCTTAAAAGTTAATTAGATTAAAGAAGGAAAGAATCTAAGTTAAGTACTCTTATGATTTTTCCACACCAATAGGTCAATCATAATTTCCTTAATAACTTTATGTTAAAATCACATAAAGAAAAATTAATGAATTATATTTGAATTATCTTAATCAATCATTAATTTAGTTTGATTTCTATCTCATCATTAATTTTTTCTAATTATTACATGTGTTAATTAACCCTCCTAAGGAAATACATTTAGAAAAATAATTAGGAAAGAAGCCCTAATTATTTCTCCTCATTATTCTTGCAATTCACAGTGATTAATTATCATGAATTATTTTAATTTTCATTATTTAACAATTTTAATAAATATTAAATTAATTGATGAGGGTAATTAGGATTGAAATTTTAAATTCTCTAAATTTCATGTCTAATAATTCTAGAAAAATTATGGGATGTAGAGGATATCCCATAGAGTCGTCCCACCAAATTTGGAATTAATTAGTCAAATAATTAAGGTAACTAGCCTAAGCTTCAAACCTTAATAAAGTAGTGTTCACTAGACATAAATCAAGAATTTTATTTTTCTTAAATTCTTCTTCATCTAACCTTTTCAAAATGAGTTTCTTTGTATTTTTTGGATTTTTCTACAATTAGTTATGATTTTTTAAAATTTTAGAAATTTAATTACATTTTTAAAGCCTAATTATCCTTTTAAATTATTGTCTCCACTCAGACGTTGATGTGGCAACGCTTTCCACATGGTGTCGCAAAATTGGTTATTTATACTGTCTGACGCAGCATCTAACTCAGCGGCGGCAGACGTGGTTTCGTCCTAGCCTTCCGATCTCGGATTGGATGAACAAGAATAATGTCATGATTTCAAAAAGATTAAATCAAGAATTCTATCATGGTTAATCACAGTCGTCAGTTCTAATCATGTGGAATAGATGGCCAATGATTCATCATCCTATGAGTGCCAGAAGACGGACACCGTCCACCTTCCGTTGCTTAAGTTGAGCTCATTGGAGCTTGTTTGATGGTGAAATTGACTCCAAAATAATCAAGGAAGAAATCTAAGAGGATCCTACTGTGAAAATCATATGAAATCATAGTTCACTTTAAAAAAGACCAACACCTATGGGGAAACTACGGTTGCTCAATTTTTACCTTGCCGGAGTTATACACCGGCCATCCATCAATATAAGTAATTTTGTCTTGAAGAGATGAAGTCCTATTGAGAAAATCACAAGCTGCCTCTTTATCGATTGCTCTGTGGACCAATGCCACCGCAGGAAATAATTCACTTTGGTTCACCAGAGTGAGGTGGAGGTGTGGGAAGAGTTAATTTGAGTTTGGTGGAGATTTTGGAAGCATGGATGGATGGAGCTCTCGAGTTCGATCGGGGGCTGATCTCACCGGAGGTGGAGCACATAAAGAGCTTGGGAAAGGGTATGGAACTATGTGAAATGCATTGAGGAAGGTGTGTACTGAGTTTGAATCCACGGGGAGGAGTATACTCTCCTCCCCAGCTGAACAAAGGGTTGAGATTGGTTCAGCCTTTGATAGTCGTTCGTCTGGGGTAGGTGGTCGGAGGTGGCAAGGGACTACTAAGCTGGCTGAGGGTGAAAGGCTGAGGGAGTGTAGTGGTCTAGCATGGGGTGTACAACCTTCCATAGGTGGACCAATGGGTTTCCATGGGTGAACTCACCCTCTCATGGCCAAAGGCTGAACCCAACAACTTTGGGTTAGGTTGGGTCAGTGGTCCTCCTATCTAAGAAGAGCCAAAAGTGGCTGTCATGGGATGGGGAGTTGGAGAACACACCCAAATGAGAATTTTGTCCCATTTGGAGGGCTTGGTTCAATTAATTTGACACAAATTGAGTTCACCATGGGTTGGACCAACTTGGGCAAGCACATGGTGACCCAATGATGAGTCATGCCAAGTTTGATTGGGTTTGGCTCAAATCAATTGTGTTAAGTGACCAATTTGACCAAATTGGGTAAAACCAATAATTTGGATGAGTTCAATTAGTCATTTGGAATGTATTGGTTCAATTGATTTGATTTAATTTTGGTTGGATTGAATTTGGCTCACCTGGTTCAATTTGGGTCATTGGATCAATTGGGTCATGTTGACCAATTTGACCAAATTGGTCAAATTGACTTGGGCATGGGTTAGTTTTATGTTCAATTGATCATTTAGGAATGATTATAAGTATTGGTTTAAATTGATTTGGTATAGGGAATAATTTGGTTCGATTGGACCTTTTAGGTTAATTTGTGCTAAGTATGTCAATTGGGTTAGCTTACTCAAATTTGCTTCAATTTATGATTTTAGGATATTCAATAATCAATTTATGATTGATTAGAGGCATTGGTTGCAATCATTTTGGATTGAAATGAGATTTGACCCAATTTGGCCATTTAGGTCAATTGGGTTAACTTGAGTTAAGTGAGCAAATTGGCTTGACTTGAACCAATTGATTACAATTAGGTAATCAAAGATGATCAACAATCTTTATTGAAGTGATTGGATGAGTTGATTTAATCCAATTTGGGTTGGATCGAAGTTTGATTGAAATTGGTCATTTAGATCTCATTGGGTCAAGTGGACTAACTGGGTTGATTGGATTGAATTGGGTTGATTTGGTGTCAATTAAGTGTTGAGAGGGGTTCAATGATAGATTTAGATTTGATTAATGGCTTTCATCATAATTGATTTGGGCTCAGTTAGGTTTTGCCTCATTTGAACCATTTAGGTCAAATGGGCTAACTTGGATTAAGGTCCAGGTTAATTTGGCTTAGAGCTTGGATTGAAAAACAAAATTCAATTATGATTAATTGAATAGGTTTGAGTTTGGTTGTGTTTCATTTACATGCGTTTAGATTTGGATGAGTGAATAGGAAAGGATCTTGGTTTAGGCCATAGTTAGGTAGAACATATTTGTCCTAAGGCAAACTTTTGTCTTAGGGCTATGTTCTCTAAGTCTCTAAGCTTAGGTTTAGTATTTTCTTAATTACTAAAAGTGTCTTAGCACTAAAGAAATCCAAGTGCCTAGAAGGTTCCTAAGTCTAAGATGAGGAATGTTAATTCTCACTCCAAAAGTGATGTCAACAAATATAATTCATAGGTTTCTTATAAAATGTCAACTTAAATAATCACGATTATCTATTTCAAAAATGTAAAGCCTAATGATAGAGTAGTTATAATGCTTGCTGGGTTTTGAAGTATCAGAAGACATTTCCTACTTATTCTTGATTGGTTCGTTAAGAACTCTTTCTAATTGAGTCCTCCCACTTGATTTCCAAAATTACCAAACATTTTATATCAAGCTTTAAAATTCATAAAGATGGTGCTATCTAATCACCTAAATTGAGAGTATGCTTAGGAGATGCACATCTCCTAATATATAATTAACATCTTAGATAATCATGATTCTCTAATTTAAAAAATGTAAAGCTCAATGGTGAAATAGTTGAAATGTTAATTGGGTTTCATAGTATATAAAGGCAATTCCTACATATTCTCGATTGAATTGTTAAGAACTCTTCTTAATTGAGTACTCCCACTTGATTTCCAAAATTATCAGACTTAATTACATCCGTAGAGATGTTACCCAATCACATTAATATAGAGTATTCTTAGTTAATTACATATTATAAGATGTAATTAACTATAAGGGCTTGCCCCTATAGAGAACTTAAGAACTCAACTTAAAATAAACCCTACTTTACTTCTCCCATATAAAGTAGGAAAAAATGAATCTTTGGTATATGTAGACCCATCAACCTTAAGAGTCATTATTAAGTGATTAAGTTATTGCAGGGTGATATCTCTTCCTTTTGAGGTAGTATATCATTTTTTAATATAGTACTTGATCATTTCAATAAGTACCCCATAAGATCTATATGGTGTCCTTTAACACAATTTTAAACACCATAACATGCATAGAAGAATACAACAACAACAACAACAAGCCTTAATCCCACTAGGTGGGGTGATGATGAAAATTTAGATGCTTCAAAAAATGTGTTTTTTATTTTCTAATAATCTAAAAAAGTATTAAATATAAACATTTTAAGATATTTGAATGATGATGAGCTCAAGATAATGATAAGAAATGTTCTTCTCAATTTTGATGAAGTTCAACTTTTTCTTTAAGTAAGATGATTCATCTAATATTATCTAATTTTTTGTTGTGGCTCAGATATGATGCTTATTTGATCAAGTAAATTTTAATATTTAGTTCATATTATTTGTAAAGTCTTAAGTGAAACTTGCTTCCATCTAAAATTGGGGCATGCCTCCATTCCCACCAAGGTGTTTGGTGTATCAATCTTGAAGGCCTTAATGTTGTGAAGTAGGAGACCATGGTCCTAGTCCCTAGTAATGGAAAAACCATCGACGAAATTGTCCTACATGAGAATTGTGTAATGAAGGGTTATTTGAAAATTGAAGATAAATTCCCAACATTATTTAAATTGCATGTAATCTATCTTAATTATAATCTATTTTTTTAAATTCATTTGCTACACTTTCTTATATAACTCTATATAATATGTTCATGATCAAATTAATGGAGTGAAGAACTGATACCTTCATGACCTTGCTTGAGGACCCATATGAGTTATTAATATGTGGCTAGTTTTTAATGTGAATGATTATAGAATACATACTAGTTCGTAGTCTGAAATAAAGAAAGACATATAACTTAAGTGTGTGCATTAGGATAACACATATTTAGATGATGAGATAGATTTTTATGATGTTTTATTAAAGATTATGTAATTACAATATCATAGTTCAAATGAGAGAAATATTTTTCTATTCAATTGTGATTTATTTGATGTTTTTTTTCTAATGCAAAATATGAGCACATAAGTCGTATGATATCACTAAAATGAAATTAAGCAAAACAAATATGTTAAATTTGATCACTTTATCCTTGCGCATTACGCCAGGCAAGTATATTACCATAGATATCTTGAAAGAATAAAAGAAAAAAAAAATAGATTCAACAATAATAATTAAGATTATGCATAAAGCAAGAGTTGCAGTTCAAAATATTATTGATCTTGCTCATAAAAAAGAGGATATGACAAGCTTCAACCTTCTAAGTAATGATGTTGATCTAGTAACAAGCTTACAAGATATACATTACTAGTGATAATGAAAAAGTTATTCAATCTAGCTATGAACATAATACAATGATGAGGAGGAGATTTTAAATTCAACTTCTAGCTATTCATTAAAGGAGACAATATGACATATATGCTATAGGTATAATATTTAATTTATTTTGCTTCTTATAGATTGTATAATTATGTATCACCTCATTTTTGTTTAATTTCAAAGAAGTGATTTTCTTTACTTCTTTCATATATTATAATTATGCACTACATTTTTTTTTTATAAATTTAATACTTAAAATTTGTTTTTTTTTAAATTCTTCTAGATACTATAATTGTGCACTCCCTTTTTAAGTTTAATACTTAAAGTACTTTTTTCTTGCTAATCCAATCATTAATTTTTTTATTATTGTTGATGAAATTACGTGGTAGTAATGACATCCCTTCTATATTATAAAAAAATCCATATTGTTTTCATTTCCAATTTTCAGACTACTGCTACTATCAGCACCATAATCTCCATATCATATCATTCCACTTACACACACGTGAGCCTATTATTCTTCATAGCTACCAACACAACTTTATTTTTCTTATTTCAGCTCTACATAAGTCATAGGGAGCTTAGCTTCACAATCCACAACCACCATATCAAGTCGATCCATCCATGCCTACTAAGCACAATGGATTAAGACACTTAACATATTTTTATTGAGTCTAATAGAGATACATAAACTTGTATGCATTACTTTTATTTTTTTTTTAATGTAGTATTAACTAAAGTTTCTATCACAAGTTCAATCTATCAATGTTGGTAACACATAAAATTAGAGATATAATAAGAAGTAAATTAGATGCTCTATATATATAGTGAAAGAAGATATCAATAGAGGTGCACAACATGTGGTTTACAAAATTTAAGGCATTAATTAAGCTTTATGTACTTATACAATACATTATGCTTAATGTTTATTGATTCTCAATAATGTTTTTTTTGTTATAGAAAGAATTTTAGTGGTTGCTGGAAAAAAATAAGAATATTAAAACAAATTTTGAGTTAAGAGGTGCTTCCAATTTGCATGATATGTTCAGAGATATTCACAAGTTTGGATAGAGGCCTCTTTAGATAGAAGAGAAACTATGAGCTGAGTTATGAAGAGCTTGGATGTCTCTTGACTATGTTCGTGAAAGGGAGAAAATAAAAAAAATTGGTTATTTCATAATGGGAGTGTGGGTAGTGCCCTACATACTAGAGGCTTAGTTTCTCATACTGAGTATATGAGAAAATTGATAAGTCATTGGTAACCTATGCTAATAAAAATTTTTAACTTTATTTATTAAATTTATTAGCATGTTTACATAAAAAAATACTTTGAAAAGAACCAACAAGTGCAAAGTTGTATAGCAGAATACATCACCACTAGTGGGTTGATGTCAGGTCATAGAGAGCTTATATAAGTAAAATTTTTATATTTAAATAATAATTCAATTGAAAATATATTAGATTTAAATAACATCACAATATTTTGTAGGATGAGTACAAGAGGTTGTAGAAAGTACAAAGTCAAATTTCTACTAACGTAAGAAGTTCAAGTGGATAGTTAGAGTAGTTAGAATTTGATATATACAGAGAAGCTATTGGAGGTAAAAGAAAAGGAAGAATACATGTCTTAGGTTTGTAGAATTTGGCATATGATACATGCTTTTTTTGGACCTAGCACTAATTTAATCAACGAGTTGGCTAGAAAGTGTGTTGTTATATTTGCTGAGGATATGGTCAGATGATTTTTCAAATGGAAACTCGAATGGTTTCCATGAAACTAAAATGAAAAAAATATGTGCCAAGATAGATGAAATAGAAAAGAGGTAGTGTCACGACCCGTAAGCTTGGAATACCGCAGAAGATTGACAGATAAAAGAAAACTTTACTTAAACAAATCTAATAGAAATTATAAACTACACAATATTGTTTCAATTCATATAAGAGTCATTACAAATCCAAATCAGATTTAACAAATTTGTCCACAAATATAGAATATCCACCAACAGAAATCATATAAAATATAGTCTAAAATATAAACTAACATAATACCTATCTCTTGAAGTCCCTCTATGATGAAAGACATAATCCTCTCTTCTATCCTTCATCAAGTTAGAAAGGTTGCGTGAAAAATATAAATAACTTGCAATTGAATAAAATTTCAGTGAATAAATTATGCTTTTACACTATAGTAAAATAAGAAAGTAGAATTAATATTCATAATAGGTTTTATCATAAACATAAACATAAACTTGAAGTAACATGTGATTCAACAATCCAACATATAAGAGGTAGAAGCAAATAAACTCTTCTTAGGAATTTTATTTCTAATTTATCATTCATTGCAGGAGTCACCATCTAAAACCTTTTCCATAAGAAACCTTTTCCATAAGAAACATTTTCCATAAGAAACCTTTTCCACAACTCATCAAAAGGATAAGTAATCATTTTCATTTACCTTTTTTGTGCATGAGTACATTACATCCCCAATTAGTACCATAAAGAAGTGAACTCCATTTTCAGGCATACACATTCATAACATAGAATTTATAAAGCTATCCATATCAATTCAAAATAGTAAATCAGTTATTTTTGTGCAATGACATAAGTAATATGATCTAACATTCAAGCTCTTCATTTAATATGGATAAATTGAGAAAATAAAGCATACTTTGAAGTATAGAGGCAATTTTTAACCATAAACAAATGCATTCCATCACATAAAAAATAAGTATGGTTTTACCATAAATGTAAGAGCATAATTATCCACTTTAGTCTGAAGCTTCTTTTTGAATCTCTTTCCCTTACTTTGAGTACCTATAGAATAAAAATTTTGATTTGATCAATAATTAAAAATAATTTATTTTTATTTTATTCATTTCTTGTCTAAAATACTTGTATATGTCTTTTATTATTTAACACTCACATTCATAAAAATTTTATTATCTATTTTCTAAATTAAGTTAAATTTATAATTAATAATATGATTATCATATTTAGTTGATTTAACTATTAATTTGTGTAACATACACAATATATTCTATTTATTTTAAATTAGTACCCACTCTCCCTATTTTAATTTTATTTAAAGATTTTGTTATTTTTTATTTAGCATTTACTTAATTTAATATATATAATAATTAAAAATATATAATATGCCATATAAGACTTTTTAAATCATATCATTTGTCTTAAAAGATACTTTCAGTTTTAAAATGGCTTAATATACATAGCTGAAATTAAGTTCCATTGATAATTTTTCTCACTAACCTAACATAAATTCTAAATTTTAATTAAAGGTTGTGAAAATTAGCATTAATTATGTTTTTATAATTTTGCGATTTTAAGTCTATATCATTGTATTTCCTTAAATTTAAGATAAATGTTTACATGGAAATGTGAACTTATCATCTTGGAAAGTCAAATTCATCATTTATTTCATGATATCTTTATCATATGTTAATTAAAAATAAAATAAGAAATAAAATTTTATTTCTAATAAATAAATCAATATATATTATATACTTACCTTTCTATCCTTCTTCCCTCACGATGCCCTAACTCCCGCTCGAGAGGCTTGGGATGCATGGACGCACCCATTGCTCACTTCCTCCTTCTCTCCCAATCGTAGGTGCATGGAGGCTCTAGCGGCTCGATGTTGGCAAAGAAACCGCCTCACTGGGCCACAGTGCGTGCCTGTCTCCCTTTTCTTCTTCTCCCTCTCTCATTTTTTCTCTCATTGCTTTAGGGGTTCGATTTTGGCAAATCAAACTTCTCTCTCTTTTTAATTTATTTTTTTTTGTTTGAATTTTTTGATTATTACAATCTCTCCCTCTTATAAAAATTTTGTCCTCAAAATTTAATGACAATAACATAAATAAATATACCTTTAATTAAAAAAATGATGATAAAGTCCTCACATTTCTGATTCCTTCTCCGACATAGCTTCTCGTTCTGATCCATGTTTTCACAGTACACAGGCAAAAAGAATTTCTCTATTCCTAAGATTTTTAACATTATAATCTATCATCCTTTTTGACTCATCCATAAATGTGAGATTAGGTTGAATATTAATAAGATCAGCAATAATTTTGTTGGCTTCATCAATAACATATTTTTACAAAAGAGAAATCTGAAACACATTGTGCACTCCTTGCATATAAGAAGGTAAAGTCAGTCTATAATCCACTTTCTCAATTCTTTTCAAGATTTCATATGGACCAATATAGCATGGGCTCAACTTTCCAATCTTGCCAAAATGTTTAATACCTTTCATGGGGCTAACTTTAAGGAACACAAACTCTCCCACTTCAAACTCTACTGGCTAATGTTTATTATTAGAATATTTCTCTACCTATCTTGAATAGCTTTTAATCTATCACGGATTAATCGAATCTTTTTTGTGGCTTCATCTACTATATATATACCAATGATTTTTCTTTCACCTATTTCCACCCAACAAAGTGGTGTTCTGCATTTTCATTCATATAATGCTTCTGTGGTGTTTATTTTTGATATGTATATGGGGGACACAATGTAGATTTGAGGGTATACTTATTGAAGTGATCGGGTATGACATTAACGTATGATGCACTATCTAGAAAGATAGAGGAATCACCCTTCAATGAACCTAATCACCTAATAAGAACTCCTAAGGCATGATGAGTCTTCGAATATACTAGAGATTTTTTCCACACTTTACATAAATGAATAAAGTAGGATTTATATTAAATCGGATTCTAAAGTTTCCTATGGGAGCTTGCCCACATAGTTAATTACATCATAAGGAAGGTAGATTCTTAGAATACTCTCAATTAAAGTAGGCAATTATTATCTCCAAAGATTTCAAAGATAAGACTATAAATAAATTAGCTATATTGAAAAATCAAACATGATAGATCAAAAGGAGAGACTGATTATTGAAGCCAAAAGAGATGAGTAGGGAATGCTCATGATACTAGGAAACCTAGTGAGCAATCCAACTTATCCTATGGTTAGGCTTTATATGTTTGAAGTTGAGGAGAATTATTTATTTAAGTCAAAATTTTATTAGAATGCTAGGACTTATAATCCCACAATATAAGATTATGGAAATGCCTAGGAGGTGAAGATTTATGCTTATTGCCCGAAGGAAATAACTAACTCAGATCCTAAATCTAGGGAGCTTTAGCAAGAGTTAAATCATAACCTAAATCTAAACGAGAATGGGCATAAGGTTACTTCCATAATATAGGATAAATCACCCGACTGTTGTACTTATAACTGCCTAGATTGGCAGCTAGCTAACTCCTCTTATGCTTTAAAATCATGTAGGCAAGTCATATAATTTTACAAGATCATTGGGTTGTTATTATTTAGAAAGAAACTAAAGTTCTTAAACCCACTCCCTAAGAGACTAGAGCATGAGTGGTATGAGCAATGATTTAGTCTAATGCAAATCTTTTCAATTTTATTTGATTATGGACTCTTCATTTTGACAAAGGCCAAAGGATTTCTTATACCTAAATGCATGATGAAATGAGATTATGGGCTAAATCAGTGGGAAAGAGATATTTTACACCACAGAGGAGACCTTCAAAGGTCAAGTCTTCCCATATCATGCAAGGATGGAAATCTTCTCTTAACAAGAGTGAAGTAATATGGATGCATGATATTAAACATACAACATTCAGCTAAAGGGTTGCTAAATCTTTTAATTATCTTGAGGTTATGAGTTATTTAGAAATTTAATTATGAGTTGTAGTTGGGTAAAAGATTTATTTTTTTATAAGAGCCTAATCAGATCCAGGTCACACTTTAAATCATCATTCATAAAAAAACTATGAAAAGGCATGTCATTTCTATTGTGTAATTTAAACATAACATCAATCTATTTTATAAATCTAACATAAAAGAATAAGAGGTCGGTGCGGTCGGGTACTGTCGTACAACCCGAAAAGAGAAATGGGTAGCCGAGCTCTACCTTTATACAACCTGAAATATGAAAGAATAATTACAATTTACAAATGAATAAATACTATGGGGGTCTTCTTATCTTTATTCTTCATATCTCTTTCATTTCTTCATTTGAATATGCTTGCTTCAATGGCATCACAGGGCCTCCCAGGACAAAGCCTTCTAGTCATTGCTCATCCTAATCTCCCATAGCATTAATCTTAACTCCTAATGCAAAAGTACATTAAAAATAGAAAAAATAAATCTAACTACACCTGCAAAATAAGTGTTAGCTAAACATGCCATACAACCTAAGCAGTTTTATATATAATTTGGACTTAGCACCCTGCACATGGGTGACCAAGCCCACCTGTCCTAATTTGGATTATGCTTAGAAGTTAAGCAACCTGTAAAAGAGAGTATTTATATTTATTTTAAGCACCCCTTAAGCACAATCTCCTACAAAAAAATATGATTAGGCTAATCATGACCTACCATCTAGTCTATGAAGCATACACCCTAACATCTAATCTAAAATAATACATCACATAATTAAATACATCATACCATACACCGCCCTAACATAATGCTAGAAGTAGTGACTTAATTCTAAAGTTTATGTATTAAGGCTTATGTGGTATGCCTTAACTAAGCATTAAGGTCATGATTCTCTAAGTATGAAAGGGTTTAATTATAAAGGGTGGTTTCACTCCAAGTGCTTTAATTGAATTGCAAGTTTTAATTTGTGTTTTATTTGATTTCATGTGACTTACACTTAGCAACTAAATATTATAAAGAGAGGAATGAGAATTGCTCTCTTCCATCCCTACCCTAAGTCACTTTTTAAAGTATGTTAATTAATAAATTCTCTTTAGTGAATGGCTTATTAAATATTTTAAGTTAATCCTAAGTTTAGGTTCACTTTAAGTGACCTCATTCAATAAGAGAGGCATCTTAAGATTGATTTGAATGAATTACCATCACATGACACATGTGCATTTATTTTCTTCCATCATATGTAACATGCATATGATTAAATCCTAAGTATACCTACACACACAATATGTCTTAGCACATTTAAATGATGGATGTAAACATGTACATTTAGAATTTAGATGTTTCATTTGATTGAATTATTTTATTATATTAATTTAAAGTTCTATATAAATTCTAATATAAAAATGCATAGGAATGAAATTAAATAGGTACTTATTATTATTAACTAGGGAAGTGAGGTAATCAAATCTCCTTGGGGCTAGCTAAAGCCTCGTATTCTAGGGATGTCCAAACTATATACCCATTACATTCAAACATATGAGTTTAAACACATGAAAATAAGAAAGAAGGCTTTATACCATGTGATCTATCAATTCAATCATTTGAACAAATATGAGTGCATGTCTTTCTTAATAGAAAAGAGGATTTTCATTCATTAGCTAAATGCACATACAAGTATATGAAAGTTTTAAGCAGATACTTCACCATTGTTAAACCAAAGGAGTGAGGTAAAGACCTCCTTGGGGCTACTTAAAGCTTTGCATCCCTGAAATATCTAGACTAGATATACCCACTACTCTTAAATACACATGAATATACAAATAACTACAATAATGGAAAAATCATGCAAAAGTTGTATTTGATTTAATTGGATAAAGATTTTTATTCATTAGCTAAATGCACATACAAGTGTATAAAAGTTTTAAGCAGATACTTCGTCATTATCAAATCAGGGGAGTGAGGTAAAGACCTCCTTGGGGATACTTAAAGCTTTGCATCCCTGGAATGTGAAGACTAGATATACCCACTACTCTTAAATACACATGAATGTACAAATAACTACAAGAAAGGAAAAATCATATAAAAGTTGTATTTGAATCAATTGGATCATTTATGCATGTGAACTAAAGTTCTATTTAGGTTCTAACATAGAGGTACATATGAATGAATCTAAACAAATGTTATGTCCTTTTTAAATGAATTATACACTTGTTAACATTCAAATTTTATGTAAATCTATAAAGATTAAAGAAAAAGAACTCTATATCACATGTTCTAAGCTATAGGCACATGCAAGCTTATGAATATTTATAATTATCATCACTCCACATATTATAATTGATTTATATGCTTTTTAAAATAATTTTTAACTTAATAGTGATAATAGCCAAATATATTTTTAATTTAAATCAACACATGCAAGCTTGACATAAAGGAAATCATTTCATTTTATTAATTTTTGAAAAAGATGTATGCATGACTACAAGTGACATACAATATTTAATATGATTGGAAAGAAATAAATGAACATAAACACATTATTTTATTAAATCCAATCAATTCTGAAGGACAATCATACTAAATAAACTCATTTAAAATAAACCAAAGCTTCTTACTATCACTTTTAATTTCATGTTTTATTTGATTTTAGAAATATGAGAAGAGGTTTGTTAATCCTAATCACATTCTCCATGTGTGAGTTAATTTGATTTAATGAAAAGTAATTTTATTGATTTTATGGATTAATTAGGTTAAGGTATGAATTAAATCAATTAATTAAACCCTTACCTATATTACCTTAAGATAATTAATCAAATGATTATGTGCCAATATGATATGCAAATGAATGGAAAAGTAAATAACAATGCTCCTATGAAATGAAAGGGATCTAATGCAATTAGCTCACAATCATTGATTAATTAAGTTTAAGGAACATATTTAATTACTTTTATGGTATTCTCACACATGTGAGCTAACCGTAATTTCATTAAACCTCTTTAGAAAATGGAACACCTAAAGGCCTACCCATGAATTAATTAGGGATAATCATATCCATTTTAAATCTTAATTAATTAGTTAATTGAATCCTAATTAATTTCTCTTGGAAAGTAAAGGAAATTTAGGGAAAAGACTAGGAAAAATTCTCCGATCACATTCCCTAAATCTCCCTACTATTAATTAGTGTCAAATGAGTCTAATTAAATAGTTACTTTACTGTTCACATGCTTAATTAATCCTTAATTAAGTTAGGAAAGTAATTAAGATTTAATCAATTAATTTTCCTAATTAATCAACCAAATAAAGTCCAAAAATAATGAGGGAGGCAGAGGTCATCCTCCTAAGGAACCTCAGAAAATTTGAAACTAATTAGGTGATTAATTAGAGAGTAATTAGGTTTTCAATCAAATCCTAATTAAGCTAAAATTACTATTCAAATTTAATTAAAAATAATTTTAATAGATTTTTCTTTGAACTATCTTTAAAATGAGCTCTCATTTATATTTTTTGGATTTTTCTACAATTAGTTATGAATTATAAAAATTTTAACCTTAAAAATTAATTAATTAACCTAATTAAGTCTTAATCCATCAGTGCCATGGTGCGCTGACGCGGCACGCTTTCCATGTGACACAGTGGGATTGGCTATTTAAGTAGTCACACCTATGGCTGACTCGGATGGCGGTGGGATACACTTTCCCGTGGGCCATCCAATCTAAGATCGGACAGTCATGATCAAACCCGCGGCTAAGAAAGGATTAAACAGTGGATCTAATGTGATTTGATCAGAGTCGTTCATTCCAATCATGTGGAATGGATAGCCTGTGATCTCTCTTTCTATGAGCGACGAACGATGGAGCCCGTTCGCCATGGATCACTCAATCCGAGATCACCCGAGCTCGGATTCACTCCAAAATCAACACACACCTTCACCCGAAGGATCCATAAAGATCTAACGGTTAAGATGGACTAACATGCAAATTTTTTTCAAAATTCTCCACAAAAAATTTCCTATATCTACGGTTTTAAGAAATTATCTCGTCGGAGCTCAAGATCGGCAGTGGGATCGATAGAGGTAGCTTTATTTAGTAGAGATGAGGCCCTATTGAGTAGCACACAAGCCAATTTTTTCTCGTTCACACGGTGGACCAACTTCCATCAATTTGGAGCTCGGTGGTGATCGAACTCCTAGCTCTTGTGGGTTTAGAACTCAAAGGAAGCTTTGGGTAGTCTCGACAAGGTATGTGGAAAGTGTGTGTAGGAGGAATTGAAGTTTGGTTGAGAGGAGAAGAAGTTTGGATCGGGATTGAGCTCCCTTATTTCGACCATGCACGAGGAGAGAAAATCCAAAGTGGGGAGGCCTTGGGGAAGCTCTGAGGAATGCTAGGGCATTTCTTTTCACTCTTGGGAGCTCAGACGAATCGAAAGCATATGTTTTTTCGGTTTAAATTGAGGAGGTATATCCCTCAATTTGTTGAGGTGGACGAATGATATTGCCTCCCATTTTTTGGCTAAGCCAGCTGCTGCCTGGGCATCGGAGTGGACCCCATCATGTCCACATGACTCAATTTGGTTGGAGGAGTGCTTGGGAGGTGGCTTAAGGTATGATTTGAGCTTATCTCCTTACTTTGATCCAATGGGTGCTCAGTTTAAAAGGGAGGTGAGTTGGCTCACCTCCCTTTGGTCCATGGCAAGTCCTAGCCCTTTTAGGGTGGGCTATCAGATTAGGTCAGACTCTAAATGGGGTGAGTTAGGGTTACCAAGTGAAGGGAGAGTGGACTTTACCATTTATGGGTGGAATCCTATGTAAATAAGGCTTAACCAATGGACGATGGATTGGATTGGACCCACTTGGATTTTGGGCTGACTTTAGGTTGATCCAAGATAGGTTTGGGTCAGTTTTGATTAGCCTCTAATGGGTCATGGGTTGATTTTATGGGTTTTGGCTCAATTTGGTCATATAGGTTCAATTTAGGTCATGTTGTGTTAGGTTGACCAATTGGTTAAATTAGTTCAAAATAAGGCTTGGGTTAGGTTCAAATGATGATTTGAAGATTTTTAGTTCAAGTGATTTTAATCAATTTAGTTTAAGTTTGATTTTGGCTCATTTGGATTCATATAGGTCAAATGCGCTAAGTTGACCAATTTGACCAAATTGGCCAAATTGGCTTAAGTTGGGTGTTGGTTTAAGTTCAATTAGTTGATTAAAAAATGATTATAGCTTTAATTTGAATCAATTTGAATTTAATTTAGATTTTGGCCAATTTGACCTTTTAAGTCAATTTGGACTAGGTTGGTCAATTAGGCTAGGTTGGGTCCAATTGACCAAATTGGAGCTTTGGTCAAGTTCAACAATGAATTTGGAATGAACTTGTGTCATTGGTTACAATTAATTTGGGTTAGATCATGATCTGACCTATTTTGGCCTTTTAGGTCAATTTGGGTCAACTTGGGTCAAATAGTAAATTGAGTTTGGTTTGGCTCAATTGATTATCAAGTTATTTTCAAACATTGGTTATGGGTTGATGTGAATCAATGGTTTCAATCAATTTGGTGTAGGATGAGTTTTGGTTAGTTTGGGTTTCATATGGGCTAAGGGTTGACGTGGTCAAATGACCAAGTTGACTTAGTTTGACCCAATTTAAGGTGATTGATCATCCTAGAGTGATTGTTGATCATGATATGAGGCTTGGATGGGCTTGGCTCAATCCAATTTTGGTTAGATTAGAATTTGGATCAAAAAGGATCCTTTAGGCCACTTTGGGCCAAGTGGACCTAAATGGGTTAATTGGCTTGGTTTTGACTTGATTCAAGTTTAGTTGAACTTATACATGAGCCTATGATTGAAATATAAATTCAACTACAATCAATTTGGAGTCCAATGGACTTTGGCTCATTTGAAATTTTCAAGTTAAAAAGGCTAACTTGGGCTTGACTTGGGTTGATTTGAGTTTGGTTTGATGATTGTAGGTTTCATTTATATTTGGATAGATGATTAAAAGAATGATTGATTCTAGAGAAAATTTATTAATTTTGACTTGATTTGGGTAGGATTTGGCTAAGTCCAAGGAAATGGCTTAAAAGGCTTAAATTGAGTTTTGATTTGATTTTGGATTTGATTTTGGTTTTTTGAATTTATATTGTATTTATATTTGGGAATATAAATAAAGATATAAATGATTCATGATAAAATCGCTTGAGTTTGGAGTGCTTTGGAAGCAAATTTGACTAAACTCATGGAGGTAGGTCAAAAGAGCTTAAGTAAAAAAATAATTTAGTTTGATTTAATTTTGGTCATTAGAATGTGAGTTTCAATTATGTTTGTGAATATAAATGATTATATAATTGATTTATAAAGAAACCAATTGATTTTGGGTTAATTTGAATGAGATTTGGCTAAGCTTAAGAAGGTAGGTCCATATAGCTTAGAAAGGGTCTTGGTTGGATATGGAATTTGTTTGGTTTAGTTTTGGTCATTTGGGTTTATATTTTATTTATATTTGTGAATATAAATGAAGATATAAATGATTTATGTAGGGGTCAATCAAATTTAGGTTGAATTGGGTGGAGAATTGGCTAAGTCAATGAATTCAATCATAAGGTTTGGAGAATTTTGGACTTGAATTTGATCATGGGATTGAATCATTTGAAGCTAGATTTGAATTGGAATTTGTTAGTTTGATTGAAGGATTGAATTGATATTTGAGAAAATCAAATGAATTGGGATTGATTTGAATTTGGTTAAGGCTAAGTACATAAGATGAAATCCAAGGGCTTAGGAAGGATTTTGAAATTGAGTTTGATCATGGATTGCAATCAAATGATTTGGAATTTAGATTTGGATTTGGAATATGAATTAGAATTTAAGGTTTGGTTTGATATTTGAATTTTGATTGGATTGGAAAAGGTGCATATGGATTAGGTTTAGGTTATAGGGTGGATGATTCCACTAAGTCTTAAGGCATGGCCTAATCCTATGATTAACAATTCTAAGTTTCTAGGCTTAGGTTAAGTGTCCACCTAATCACTAGAAGTGTCTTGAGACTAAGAAACTTTTAGTGTCTATAGGAGTCTTAGATCTATGCTAATGAGGTTGAAGACTCACTCTAAAAGTGAGGTCAACAGCTTCATAGAGAGTCATACCAATACCTGTTTGGAAGCTGTTATTGTAGGTAAACTCAATCAAAGGCAAGTGTAAATCCTAATTTTCTCCAAAATCAAGTATATAAAGTCTAAGCAGATCTTCAAGTATCTGAATTATTCTTTCTAACTGGCCATCAATTTGAGAATGAAATGTAGTACTGAAAGTAAGCTTGGAACCTAAAGCTTCTTGAATTTTTCTCCACAATCTGGATGTAAATCGGCTATCCCGATTGGATACTATAGACTTTGGCACACCATGCAACTTCACAATTTTATCAGCATACTTCCTTACTAACTTTTCAACAGCATCAGATTGTTTAATAGATATAAAGTGTGCAGATTTTATCAATCTATTAATAATAACCCAAATAGCATCGCAGCCTCTTATAGAAGTCAACTTGGCAATATCATCCCATTTCCACTCAGGCATTAGCAAGAGCTGTAGAAGTCCACTTGGCTTCCGATGTTCAGCCTTAACTATATGACATGATTGACACTTGTAAATAAATTCAGCTGCACTTCTTTTTATCCCTGGTCACCAAAATATTTCTTTAAGATCTTGATACATTTTACTACTACCTGGATGAATTGTATAATGAGAGTGATGTGCTTCATGTATGATATTTCTCTTTAATTCTCCAATATCTGGAATTCAAATTCTTCCCTGATACTTCAATAATCCCTCCTCATCAAATTCAAAATCTTTTGTATGGCCTACTTTTACTAAATTTAAAATTTTTTGAAAGTCAACATCTTGAGGTAAAACATCTCGTATCGTGTCCTTTAAATTTGATTGTATAGCCATTTGATTTAACAATAAAATATGATCATTTATGGATTTAATAAATTAAATTTCTAATTTTTTTAAATTTTGAATCAACTCCTCCTATTGAGAGATCAACTAATTTGCACTACCATATATTTTTCTACTTAAAGCATTGACAACTATGTTTGTCTTTCTTAGATGATATTGAATATCCAAATCATAATCCTTAATGAGTTCCAATTATCTCCTTTGCCTTAAATTTAGCTCCTTCTAAGTAAAGATGTATTTTAAGCTTTAATGATTAGTGAAAACTTCACACCATACTCCATATAAATAAAGCCTCCAAATTTTAATGCAAATATCAGTGCTACTAACTCTAAGTCATCGATTGAATAATTCTTTTTATGATTCTTCAATTATCTTAAAGCATAAGCAACCACTCCTCCATTATGAATAAGTACACATCTCAAGCCTCTTATTGATGCATCACTATAAATTTGAAATCTTTCTATCTCTGATGGAATAGTTAATACTAGTGTAGTTATTAAATAATTCTTCAATTTTTGAAAAGTCTCTTCACACTGATATGACCATTCAAACTTGACTACTTTTTGTGTTAATCAGGATAATGACATGACAATCTGTGAAAACCCTTCAACAAATCTTATATAATATCCTGCAAATCCTAAGAAACTTCCACGTGACGAGTTGGTCAGTCAATTCCACTTCGAATTTTACTCGATCTATTGAAACACATTCTTTTCCTTTCAGAGTTTGTAAAATAATGTGATGATGATTTGTATGAGTTACTTCATCTCTAGAATATATAAGAATATCATCTATGAATACAATAATAAATGAATCAAAAAATAGTTTAAAGATTCTATTCATGGGATCCATAAATATAGTTGGAGGAGCATTGGTTAAGCCAAAAGGCATCACCATAAACTCATAATGGCCATATCTTGTACTGAATGTAGTTTTTGTTATATCTTCTTCTTTGATTCTAAGTTGATGATAACTCAATCTTAAATCAATTTTTGAAAATACTGAAGCTCCTTCTAGTTGATTGAAAAGATCATCAATCCTCGACAAGGGATATTTATTCTTCAATGTGAGTTTGTTAAGCTCTCTATAATCCATGCATATCCTCAAGCTCCCATGTTTCTTCTCTATAAACAATATAGGAGCTCTCCAAGGGGATGTGCTAGGACTGATAAAGCCCTTCTCCAATAATTCTTGCAATTGATTCTTCAACTCTTATAATTTCTTGATCTTCATTCTATATGATACTTTTGCTACAGGTTATGCACCTTGAATTAAATCAATAGAGAAATCTATCTCTTTAATTAGAGGTAAACCTAATAAATCATTCAGAAAAACTTCTGGATACTCCTTCACTGCCAATATATCTAAGTTATTTACCTCTTTAGTAACATCAGTAACTTGAGCAAGAAAATATTCATAACCTTTTACTAGCATCTTTTGAACTTTTAAGCAAGACACCATCATAGATAATACTCTCTTATGCCCCACAAATTTGAATTCTTCATCTCTAGGGATATTAAATTTGACTATCCTTTTGCAACAATCTATAGTAGCAGAATATTTAGATAGTCAATCCATTCTTAAATCACATCAAATTCATATAGTGGCAGTGTTATTAAATCTGCATCAATAAATTTTCTGCTTCTATAGGTCCTCCTGTTCCTAAGAAAAAAGGTGGCCTCATATCTTGAAATAATTTAAGATATTTGTCCATAGAACTTCTACCACTTCCACTAACTTAAGTATGTTTACTTTGTATCATCTGAGTCATTGCATCTATTATTTGAGTAAATGCATCTATAGCAAGTGAAGGGGGCTACAATAAATTCTGGTGCTCAGCAGTTTGTGCCTCTCTATTTTCACCCATAGTATCTTCCTAAATTAATTTCATAAGCTTGAGAAGCACAATTTATTAATAGCCATTATGCATCGATTAACATAATCTTATATAAATCTCTTCTTAAATTTATCATCTTCCTAATGGCTCTTTGATTATGATCATTCTTATGTTACTAAAAATCATCTCGCTCTGATACCACTTTTATAACGACCCGACCTAGAAGCTTGAAATACCAAGTCGGGAACGGATGGTCGGATGGATAAAAGAAAACTTTACTTAAAAAAATTCAATAGAAATTATAAATTACACAATATTATTCTAATTTATATAAGAGTCACTACAAATCAAAATGATATTTAACAAATTTGTCCACTCATATAAAATATAGTCTAAAACATGAACTAACATAATATTTATCTCTTGAAATCTCTCTACAATGATAGACAGAATCCTCCCTTCTATCCTCCATTTAGTTAAAAAAGTAACCTGAAAAATATAAAGAATTTGCAATTGAACAAAACTTTCAGTGGATAAATTATACTTTTATACTATAATAAAATAAGAAAGCAAAATTAATATCCATGATAGGTTTTACCATAAACATAAAAATAAACTTTAAGTAACAAGTGATTCAACAATCCAACATATAAGAGGTAGATGCAAATAAACATTTCTTATAAATTTTATTTCTAATTTATCATTCATTTCAGGAGTCACTGTCTAAAATCTTTTTTCATAAGAAACATTTTTCATAACTCATCCAAATGACAAGTAACCATTTTCATTTACTTTTTTCATGCACGGGTATATTGCGTCCCCAACTAGTATCATAAGGGGGTAAACTCCACTTTTAGGCATACACATTCATAACATATAATTTATAAAGCTATCCATATTAGTTCATAATAGTAAATCAATTATTTATGTAATGACATAAGTAACAATATGATCTAACATTCATGTTGTTCATTTAAAAACTAAGAAAATAAATCACACTTTGAAGTAGAGCGGCATTTTATAACCATGAACAAATGCATTCCATCACAAAAAATAAATATGCTTTTATCATAAATGTAATAACATAATTACCCACTTTAGTGTGTAGCTTTTTTTAAATCTTCTTTTCTTTAACACTTCTTTTCTT
Source organism: Cymbidium sinense (assembly GCA_021442155.1). NCBI lineage: Eukaryota > Viridiplantae > Streptophyta > Magnoliopsida > Asparagales > Orchidaceae > Cymbidium > Cymbidium sinense. The sequence goes on along the minus strand of CM038231.1, from coordinate 86,338,134 downwards.
ATTTTGAGTACCTATAGAATAAAAATTTTGATTTGATCAATATTTAAAAGTAATTTATTTTATTTTATTTATTTCTTGTCTACGATATTTGTGTATGTCTTTTATTATTTAACGCTCACATTCATCAAAATTTCATTCTCTATTTTTCAAATTAAGTTAAATTTATAATTAATAATATGATTATCATATTTAGTTGATTCAACTATTAATTTATGTAACATACACAACATCTTCCATTTATTTTAAATTAATACCCACTCTCCCTACTTATATTAATATATATATATAATATTTATACATATATAATATGCCATATAAGACTTTTTAAATCAGTTTTCTTAAAAGATACTTCAGGTTTTAAAATGGCTTAATATACATAGATAAAATTTAAGTTCCATTGATAATTTTTTTCACTAATCTAACATAAATTTTAAATTTTAATTAGTGGTTGTGAAAATTAGCATTAATTATGTTTTCATAATTTGGCGATTTTAAGTCCATATCATTATATTTCCTTAAATTTAAGATAAATTTTTACATAGAAATTTGAACGTATCATTTTGGAAAGTCAAATTCGTCATTTAAGATAAATGCTACATATTTATAAATTATTTGTCAACATTTCAAAAATAACTTTTAAATTCTTTATCAACTAAACTAAATAGTCATATCTTTAGCTGATATTAAATATAAATATCTTGTAAGTATGGGGTGTACTTGACAAATTTGAGTTTAAACTTGTGCTTAATTGTAGAAATGGAGTTAGTTTTTAAATGACTTATTTATTGTAAAAAATGATCCTAATTCAAACATTTATTGTGACAAACTAATAAAAAAATATGATATTAATTTTTAAAAAGAATTTTTACTTAAATCCTTAAATTGCAAGATATTTGTATTATATATCAACATTTTTAAATGAATCAATTATGATGCCATGAGTTAAGTCAAAATTAGTTTAAATTTGACTTGTGAATTCATTAAATCTTAATGCAATTTAAAAGTAATATTTAAACTTTAAATAATGAGTTATTTAATAATAGATCAAGCTAGTTCACACAAATTTAAATATATATAAATATATATATATATATATATATATATATATATATATATATATATATATATATATATATATATATATATATATATATATATATCACAACAATTTTTATATTTTTAATTATTTAATACTTAAATTTTTGATATTTATAAATGTAGTATTTTTTTAATGAAAATATATATTTTTAAAAAAAATTAATGATGATATTATTTTTGATATAATACTAAAAATTTAGATGTTATTTATAACGATAGATTTACATATATACTATATAATTCTTATATATTTACATATTTAATGCAGAAAATTAGATATTTACTTATCTAATATTTTAATATATTTAAAAGTAAGTGATGATAATATTTTTAATGTGATTAAAAGTGTTATATATATATATATATATATATATATATATATATATATATATATATATATATATATATATATATATTAAATTTTAGATGTTAAAGATGTAAAAATATATAAGAATTGTGTGATATGTATGTAAATCTTTTATAAATATAAAAATATAAATATTAAATTTATAATTATATAAGAAAGAGAAGACTTCTACGCGGCTTCAAGCGAGCGGGAAAACCGCAAGAAAGCGCAAAGGCCCATCATTCTCCGCCTCCGCGGCTACTTCTTCATTTATTCCTCTTCCCGAGAAGCTTTTACACGGCTACAAGCGTCTCCATTTCTCTCTCTCTCTCTCTTGCACTCCCTCAAATCGCCGATTTCGCCCCGGGGGGAAAAAAAAAACCTGCTGCGACGCAGATCCCTACTTCAATCTCAAAGGCAAGGCTCCTCCCCTACTCTGCTACGGCTTGATTCCGGCTTCTATCTTCGCTTAAAGATCACGAATCTATTGTGGTATTATCTTCTTTTCATTTGATTTTTAGGGTTTGTTTTATGTTTACGAAATGAATCTCTTTACCATTTTCAACTGTCTTTCCAGTTTATCTGCATCTGAAGGCCCAGGGGAGCTGGTTCTTTGGGGATGAAGTTTGGGGAGACGTTTACAGGGTTTCTTCATGGAGAGCAAGAGTGGTTTTTGGACAATTGCTCGCATGTAGAATACAAGAGGCTCAAGAAGGTCTTGAAAGCTTGCAGGTCATTGCGGGATTCGAGCGGTAATGAGCAGGAAGAGAGCAATGGCGGAAATGAGAGTACCGGGACAGAGCAGCTCTGCCAATGTGATATCTGCCCAGGTTTGCAAACTCCAATTTGGTTTCATTTCGTTTCCCTTGCACTTTCTGAATTTTGTGCCGTGATTGTGTGGATTTTGCTGAGTAGATATCTGCATGTTAAACTTGTCTACTTGTTTAGGTTGTCTTTTTTATTTATATTTATTTGGCATCATAGCATGCTAACAATTGGGTAATGCCCTGAGCATGAGAGATTGGGAGGGGAGAGAAGAAACCACAGAGATGAATGCTCGGTGGATGGGTCAATTAACTGTCGAATGTCTCTTTTATGGCACTTTTACTAAAAAAAATCCAATTTATTGATAATGTATTAGGAAAATGAATTGAGCGGTATATGACTATAAAATTATAAAATCTTTCTTCAACTCCCACGTTGTTGAATAACCTTGGTTTGTTGCCACGTAGTCCCATGTATACAACAAGTACAATAGATGCTTGAAGTTCCAAAAGTTGAAGTGGCTATTAGGTTAAGTATGCGATTGTAGCTATGCAACTTGATAAAAAATTTCAATGAATTTTAAAATATATGCTAACTATTGGAAAAAAGATACAAATTAGAAGGAATTTTGAAGCAACCTTGTTAAATTAATATCTCTTGATTCACAGGTCCAATTTTAAGAGGCAGAAATATAAGCTCTAGGATGAAACCGTTTGTCTTTTTGATTGATAGCTAGAACAAATTATTCTAATATCTTTGTTTTAAGTTAGTAGGTAATAAAATTAGGAACATGCAACTCTCACCTTTGTTAAAGATAGAAGACAGAGAAGTTGATTTCACATGTTCTTTCTTTATCTTGAGATTAAACATGGAAGGGAATGCCAACACATTTATTTTTCTTCACTTTCTTTCATCCCCTCTAATTTATTTCCCTTTCTCATATTGTTATCATTTTTGCTAATAATTTATTACCTAGGTTTCATCATGTTGAATGTAGGTATGATCATGGATTCATGAGGTCTGGGTGTTTTGGGCTAGTTAATTTGTTTGGAATTTAGGATATCATGTTGTAAGTTTTTTTTTTTGGGTGTGGGGAGTGGTGTGACGTTATGGTTAAAAGAAAGAAAAATAATGCTCAATAATTATTTTGTTACATAACAAATAGTTAGCATTTGTTGCAAGTAGGAAATTAAGCCAGTAAAATGGGGATCAATTTCAATTGTCCATTTTTTTTATCTAACACTTTATAATTAAAGAGTGAGAGATGAATTTTTTAATGAGGAAAACACTTATTTGAAGGGAAAGTTCATTGTGTCTTGTCAAGTTAAACATCTTCATTTATTTGCAAAAAAAAAAATGATATCAATAGTCCATCTCTAAGCAATTGGAGGGATTACAATATGAAAGTAAAACCAATTCAATCAAATCAAAGAAAAATCTTTTAAATCTTTTGAAGGAAGAATGAAAGAGATCAGGAGATTATTTTGACAATAAAGCATGTAAAATTTTTCATTCGAATCTAGCCAATGAATTTAAATATTTGTGAAAGAAAATTTCTTACTCAAGTCTTTTATGTATATACAATGAGATCTATGACTTGAAATTTTCTTTTCATCACAAAAGAGAAGTTTGAAGGATGTTGAAGATAATCTTCACTTGAAGACTTATTGAAGATGAGAAGAGAGGAGATCTTTTGCACTTCAATCCAATGCAAGCTCCAACATGATTTTCTGCCAAAGTGTTTGAAGAGAAATTTTGCACTTATGATTTAAGAAAACAAATTGCAAAAGTTTGGCCTAAGAAGAGAGAAGCTAGAGAGAAAGAAGTCATGAGATAATCTCTTTAAATAGAGCCAGGGTCAAGAGAATTTCAGCCAAAACAAAGAGAAGAGAAGGAAAATAGTGAGAAGGAAAGATTAATAAAGAAGCTATTTGATTTCAAATAAAAGAGCACATGCAAAATAAATTCAAAAAGAGAGAGTGAGTGAGTGAGAGAGAGAGAGAGAGAGAGAGAGATGTGGGAAAGAAAGTTGTTTTGACAAGTCATTGAAATTAGAATAATTGAACACATGATTTAAAATTTGAATTTAATTGAATTCAAATGCAATGAGGTCAGCCATGCAAGAGTGGAGGGAATTATTTTGAATGCACTTAACATAAATAAGTTATTCTTAATTAATTAAGTAATCAATTAAGAAAGTGATTCAAAATAATATAAATTTAAAATAAATTAGGGATCAATTAGCATGGGATGGCCAAGGTATTTCCGAAAGGAGTTCAATCATGATTTAAGGCAAGTCATGTAATTAAAGCAATAAAATAAATCAAAGGAAAATCTAAGTTGAAATTCGCCAAGGGGTTTCTAAAATGAATTCAATCTTCTTTCAATGCATTTGATCATGAATCAATTATGGGAGATCAATTTAAAAGAGATTTGAATTAGTTTAAACAAATCAAATTACTCCAAATAAAATAAAATAATGGCTGGCTATGGACTTTCCATAAAGAAGAAAATTAAAATAGGAAAGTGTATAAATACATGGCTCATTTAAATTTTAATTTGAATTAATTTAAATTAATTCAATTTAACTTAATTAAAATATGATAAGGTCGGCCAAACATTGCCAAAAAAAGATATATCATTTTTGGATACAAATAAAGGCAATTTGAAATTTGAAATTCAAAGTATTCAAATTCAAAATTCAAATAATTTTAGAATTTGGAATTCATAAAATAAGGAAAAATAATATGATATTAAATTAAATAAATCACATTAAATTCCTCATCTCTAAAATCATCTAGAATTCGGCTAAAATTAAATTGGGATGATAATTTTGATAGGAGAGAAAATAAAAGGATATGAGAGAGAAAAAAATAATATGGATAATTCATGAATAATTTTACTTTCATGCAAAAATAAATGATAATTAATAAGACCAAACATGAAAATAGTTAAATGAAGTGTGGAATAAATCCAACACACTTTAAAAAGTAATGGATAAGGCTTACACTCATGTAAATTCTCAAATTATCAAAAAAGATAATTTAAAGAATAATTGAAAATATCATGCAAATAAAATATGAAAAATTATGCAAAAATTCAAATAAATGATATGGAGTTATTTAAGTCGGTATTTTCATATTTTAGATCTCTTATATGTCTTATTATTGTATAACCTAAGAAGTTTCTCAAACTACCCTCGTTCAGTTGATCTTGATTTCCAAATTTGACTGAGCTTACTTAGTCTGATGAGCTTCCTAAGACATTTGATATAAAACATTAGTTTCATCCAATCATATGTTTGTTGTCATCAAAATCAATTGCATAAGTGATATCGCTTATGGAGTCAACAATCTTCTCTTTTTTTATGATGACAAATCTATGCTGATAGTGTTTATAAATGAAGGTGCAAAGTGACCTTTTATTCCCTTTTAAGCAAAAAGTAATATAGTTATTTTGCAAATAAGTAAATATACTGCAAACAAATGAAATGAAAGAAAAACAGCTTCCCCTAAATCTATGCATAAAATTTTTAAATGATCAACATGTATATTTCTCTCCTTTTTGGCAGCATTAAAAAAATGTAAACAAGTAAAATGTGTTGAAAATAAATTTTATTTAGACAGATGGATCCAACATGCCAAGCATACAACTTAAAGTACAAAAATATTCTTTAGGTAAATATTTTGTAAAAATATTAGCAATTTGCAAATCAGTATTAATAAATTCAACATTAATATCTTCTTTACAAACATGATTCCTAATAAAGTGGTGTCTAATCTCAATAAGTTTGGTTCATGAGTGTTGATAGGATTTTTAGTTAAACAAATAGCACTAGTGTTAGCACATTTAATAGAAATATGTTTTAGTTTAATGTCAAAGTCTTCTAATTATTGCTTTAACTGAAGAACCTTAGTAACACAACTTTCAGCAGCTGTGTACTCAACTTCAACAATCAAATGAGCAATAGAGTTTTGTTTTCTAGAGGACCAAGACACAAGTGATGATTCCAAAATTGATATGTGCTTGATGTATTTTTTCTATCTATTTTGCAACCTATAAAGTCAGCATCATAATAAACAAGAAAATTAAATGATAAAGAATTTTTAGGATATCACAAACTTAACCTAAAGTTGTCTATCAAATAACGAAATATACGCTTGACTAGTTGATGAGATTCTTTCAGAGTAGCTTGAAAATGAGCACACAAGCAAATATCAAATATAATATCAAGCTTATTAGCCACAAACTATAAAAATGAACCTATCATACTCCTATAAAGCTTTTGGTCAACGTGTTTACCTGGTTCATTTAAGTCCAATCTAGTGGAAGGGTTCATAGGAGTTTTATTAGATTTGAATTTTTTCATATTAAACTTTTTAATCAAATTATTTGTATACTTAGTTTGACAAATGAAGGTGTTATTTTCTTATTGCTTCACTTGAAGACCTAAGAAAAAATTAAGTTCTCTCTTTAGATATCAAAGATAAGAACTCAACACACAAAGATTCATTTATACTTCAAAATAAAATGTCATCCTCATGTATTTGCATAATAATTAAGTCATCACTTATGTTTTTAAGGAAAAGGGTGGTGTCAACTTTACCTTTATAAAGTTATGGTTAATAAGGAAACTATTTAATCTATCATACTAAGCCCAAGGAGCATGTTTTAAATCATATAAAGATTTCTTCAATTTAAGTACATGATTGGGGAAATCAAGGCTCTCAAAACTTGAGGGTTGCTCTACGAAAACATCCTGACCTATAAATCCATTCAAGAATGCACTTTTTACATCTATTTGAAAGAGTTTAAAATTTTTATAACACGCATAAGCAAGGAGCAACTTAATAGCCTCTAGTCTTGCTATGGGTGCAAAGGATTCCTCAAAATCTATCCCCTCAACTTGTATATATTCTTGTGTAACTAAACCACTTAAGCTATGTCATATTGAACATCACATCCCCCTTTTTTTGTTACACTTGTATGAGGGAATAATCAAAACATAGCACACAAATAAAGGGGATTTCCATCAAATCCATCTCATTCAAAAAGAGAGCAAAGACACAAAGAATTATAAACAACATAAATCATTTGGCCATGCAGCATCCCAAGCTTTCAATTTAAACTTTTAGCTTTACTTTAAGCATGTAGAAGGAGATCTATCAGGCCACATCACCCAAAGAAGCCAATAAGCATAAAAATACGAAAATGCTTGCAAGTAACAAGAAGCAATGGGTTATACATCATCCCAAGCTTCAAATCAAAATCCCTAGCATCATTTTAAGCATGTAAAAAGAGGGATTCATCAAACCATACTCTCCAAAGAAGAACAAATGCATAAAATATACTTAGGGTTAGATAGAGACGACTTTGAGATCTCGGTTGCTAGAAAAGCACGAGAGGGAGGTTCGGACGGAAAGAAGCTTCTATTCGGCTCGCATGAACGAAAACTCAAGAGACGAACGGAGGGCAAGAGGAAGAATCACACGAGAATGGGAGAGGGATCGATGGATGACAACGAGAGAGGGGATCGTGTGAATGAGGGGTCGGGCAACTCGTTTTGACATTTAGGGTAAGCTGAGCCATTCGATTGGCTATTCAAGCGGCGTCTAATAGGATTAGTGGGCAATTCTATGGTGAGTTAAAGGACAATTTGATTAGGCAATGAAATCAATACTGGATGGCTAATTAGGCAAAGATTAGGGATTTAAGCGGCTATTAGTCATTTTAATTGCAATCTAGCATAATAATAATATTATTATTAATAATTTCGCGCCAAATATTATGAAATTATTTCTTGCGACGAACCATATCAATATGGGTATCAATTTTAGGTATTTCTGTTGTGTCGGATGCAACGGCCATATTCGTTTCACGATCAGAGGTCATTTAGACCACGTCGGCGACGATCGAAGAGAAATTGGACTTAAATTGCGTGACGTCGCGTTTGAATCGCTCGATATTCATGCAGATTTTGCCGAATTGATCGCGGAAGGTGTCGTTTGATAGATTTCAACGTTTCGGCGACAACGACGTAGTCAATTTCGCGATCGGAGGTTGTTTGACGTCGTCGAGGCCTCTCAACCTCGATATGCGAAATTTCATTAAAAATTGATTTTAATTAATTAATCGGTATTAATTGATCCGATATTTCTCATTTAATTAATTTTGATATTTTAAACATAATTATGCAATCGGAATTTTTGGATTGGACAAATTTTAGTTAAATTTGGTCGCGATTAGGAAGTTTTAACCTCTGATTATGCGACGTCGCCATTGATTTTCATAGATTTGGTCATATGAGCTTAATTTGAATTATGGTACACATGTGTAGGTCAACATAAATGACCATGTAAACATCATTATCCATTTTGATCTCAATGTTATTGACGATGATATAGGATTAATGCTACTCCTAATTAAATTTATTTTAGTAATAAACAATTAGCAAATATGGTGATCATGCCAATAAGGGATGTGACTTTGTGTTAATGGAGAAGGTGACTTGATGCCTTCAAAGGGTGCAATGCTTGTTGCATCAATCAATCGTGGTATTTCTTGATTGCTTGGGATGTGTCTTGATGGACAACACTCTTTAATGCATCTACTGACTATAGTGGGAGGGTACTACATGATTACAATCTTGCATAGGCTATCGGTATGAACATTCCATGGAGGCTATAGGTTGAGTTTCCCCCAAGTTTTGACTCTTATGGAGGCATCAACTTATTTTACTAATGTTGTCAAGATGGTGTATCATCCTTTATTAGATGTTGAGCGGGGAAGAGCAAGCGAACAATCATCAAAATTCATGGTTATTAGTTGATAGAGGTGGAAGTGTAATAACTTTTTCACAGACAATGCAAAATTATTTTCAAGAAATTGAGCTGATAAAGTGAGGGTTGATTATTATTGCTTTAGCTTTTTTCAATCATACACACAAGCAATCAATTAAAGAGTGTGAATCTTGACTTTTTATGTGGAACATCCTTGGGAGGGGAAGCCTTAAGGCCTTGCATGGTTGATCAATTTCCATTATATGTAGAAAATTGATGCAAGGATAATCAACATCAAAGTAATTAGAAAGCTTTTATAAAAATGTACTTAGAGAGCACAGAGTGTCTATTGAAACCACCCTAAGTGAAGATGGTGCCTTTAAGAATTTAATTGGAGTCAAAGTCTTCATTAGGAATCTAAGTTGTCTTATAAAGTTGAATATGCCATCATTGCTTAGAGCTATTACTATCACCTAGAGTTGAAGTAATTATTGTTGTTGTCGTCATTATCTCTTGGAGTTGTAGCTATCACCATTGCTTTGAATCAAAGCTATCTTAAGTGGTAGAAATATGAAGAATTGAAGTGCTCAATTGGATTAGGACTAAGTGTATTCCATGCATTATTTATCAAGGAAAGCCTTACAAATGAAAATCAAATTAACAAATACAAAATTAGTTATATTAATATTAGTTTTAGGTAATAAAGTAGAGAAATAAAATAACACTTGCCATAAGGGCAATGTGTTTTATGTTATTGCTCGTTAATAGAATAAATTACATGTGCTATTTAGACACCTCGTGCTTAGCTATGCAAATAGTGTTGGTGTGCATCTTATCATATACTATGGGCAATAGCGTGTTATTAACATGTATGGAGATGACCATGATGTGGGTGAGATTATAACATAGGTCCTAAGGGAGATGATTGTGATGCAAGTGAGGTTGTGACATGCCTTCCTACACAAGGTAATGATGCAGTTGTTGAGGGAGATGGCAACACAAGGGAAGATGAGAAGTCGATCTTGTTGAAGATGGTTGTGAGATAGGTCATATCAGAGACAAGTACCATGCAAGCAAAGTTGTGATGCAACATAATTTTTATCATAGATGGTTGTAATACATGCAAGATAGAGATATAAGTATTGAGAGACAGTTGCAATAGAAGTGAGGTTATGGTGCAAGTCTTGTTGTGAAAACAATGAATGTTATGATTTCCTAAGGATTTAGATGGTCTCACAAACTTTAGAAACTTCTTTTAAAATGAATTCAACCAGGAGTTGTTTATAGATTTTGTGAAGGGCTTATTCAAAATATTCCCTATAGTTATCAACAATGAATAATATATATCACACCTTCCCATGATTGAGATGATACTAAATGATTCTTCCCTATGGTTTATGTGGTTGACTTGCTCAACCTAGTAATTACTTGGTTGTTTTGTGGTGGTCTAATGTTAGCCACTACCAACACTGTTTCTGATTGGTGAACTAAATATATCATGTCATAGATCTCAATACCACAAATGCATTGTTGTGATGAATTCACGTTTCTTCTATTATATTAATATGAATAGTTTTAAGAAGGTTACCGAGTTTACATGGACTTATTCTTTTCTTTGAATGGAATATTATCTTAAATAATTTGTAAAATAAAGGCCTATATAGGTTGCAATAACTTTAAGAAGTCCAAACATTCACAACAACATGATTTGAAGGTGTTAGCATGATCCTCACGTCAAAGTGAAGTGTAATCCCTAAGATTATCAATCATTGCAGAGCCTATTTGCCACAATTAGATTGGTCAGCTTGAGGCTTCAAGTATTAGGGTTGAGATATTTCGTGTCAACTGATTGAATACAATACATATGTTCTTCTGATAAGTTTGTTGTATCATTCTTTGCTTGTTTAGTCATTGATTTTGTCATTAATTGTATTTTTTGAGTAAAATTGAGCATTAATTTAATTCTTTTAAGCTTTCTCAGGACTCATGCACTTTGTCAAAATTTGTGCTTGATCACTAATAGCATTATTTATACCACATCAATTTTCATGAGAACAACAATAGATACATGAATGGTTTATTATATTTACATTAGAAATATTATTAGAGGAAGATTTATTGTTTCATTTAAACTTTCTTGAAAAACAAAGAAAACTTCCTTGGTGGTTCTAAGATTCTAGTGAATGCCATCTACCAATAATAGTTTGTTCACTTGTAGTAACCATCTCCCATAGAGTTGATGGCAAACTTAAAATCTGTGGAAGTGTGCTTCCTCATGTTTGTGTTACAATTATTCCTTCATAAAGGTATTTTTGAAGAACTTTTATTAACTTCATAATTGCAAAACTCAAGAGCTCATTTCTACATTTTTCCCCTTATACATGATTAATATATATTTTTCAATGAAAAATGCCCCATTCACTTATAGTGCATATATAGTATATATATATGTATATATATATATATATATATATATATATATATATATATATATATATATATATATATATTTATTTATTTATTTATATATATATGTAAACTTACATATGTGTCCATGTACGTTGAACTATGCAAAGCCTCAAAAGACGGCATTTGTATTTGAGTGATGTATGGGACCTTGTGCGTTAGTTTGCTAGTGTTAAATGAGTGATGAGTCCATATCTATTGAATTATATACATGGTCTCCAGATGACATTTCTAGGCTTATTGTTTTTTATCACATTGTTTCTAGTCTCTACTGTCTAATTCTCTTGTAAATATCCATTAAATCTGTCATTTATATTTCTCTCTACGATTTCAAATTTAAATTTTTACTTGATTTGGACTGAAAATCTTGTTATTGAAAAGTTTGCTAACCACCTAACTTTAGTGATATAATTCAGGAATTAATTTTTCCTAATGTAGGCCTGAATATCTGATATAATATATTTATTATTCAACTATGTAATCAGTCATTTTTAAGATAATTCAATTTCTTGTTAAATTTAGTGCATTAAAGTTTTGGCCTGTTACCATCTCTTGCAGTACAGCACCTGGATTAATATATGTGGTCTTACGCGTGAAATAATTCCCATTAAGAGCTCCTGACAAAATTTTGTTTCCCCTTCAGTGTTTTCAAAAACATCTTTTGAAGTGTTGTGTAATTGGCTCATAGTATAGATGCTTGCTCTTTTGCAGCTCATATATTTATAATAGTTCTAATACCGAGGAATTATTTGTTAGCATGTGATCAGAAGTTTTTTGATGAGCTGTCGAAGGAGGCTTCAGACATTGCTGGATGTTTCAGCTCAAGAGTTAGGCGGCTTCTCCATTTTCACTTTTCCAATGGGTTGCAAAGATATATGCGGCGCCTGAGCCATTGTTTTTCAGATGATCAGCGAACTTCGATTCAAGAAGTGAGGATGTTACTTGATTATGTCACCATGAATGCTATTGCTATAAGGAAAATACTCAAGAAATATGATAAAGTAAGCTTTTTTGTTGGTGACCCTCATCCTTCTATTTCACAGAGATGGGTTTTTATCCTTGTAATTCTAATATATTTGCTTTGTTTTGTAAGGTTCATGGCTCTGTTAGCGGTAGAAACTTCAAGATGGTAATGCGTGCTAAACGGATAGAACTATTGCAATCACCGTGGCTTATAGAACTGGGTGCATTTTATTTGAACTGTGTTGGTTCAGATACAGGAGAGCCTGGCGCATTTTTCAGGAAGTTCTCTTGTGATTTGAGTGACTCTCAACCTGTAATGACGATGGTTCTATTTGATTCCATTACCTATGAATACAGTTTGAGTTGCCCCATCTGCTTGGTAAGGTTCCTCTTTTATACTTGCGTATACTGTCATAGAACAATGCTATGCTTAAACTGAGGTAGATAGTGTGAATCATAGTTTTCAGTCCTGAAGTATAGCTAATTGTATTCTGTTACTGTTCTAGGTGTTTCTGCATGCTTGTACAGTCTTTTCTATTGGCTTTGCAGAGTCTTGGTTGTTTTTGGATTATTCTAGTTGATTAACTGCAAAGTTATTTATATGTCCTTTCTCAAATTAATATATATTTTTTAATTATATTATTATTATTATTATTATTATTATTATTATTATTTGTATTCATGTAAAGTATCATCTATTGGCGCCATGGAACTTGGCAAGAATCCTTCAAACCATCTGAACATTTGGATGTTTTCAAGTCTAATTATTTTAAATACCCACCCAAAACCATACGACTTCAACTAGGGTGACTGTCTTACGCTTTTTACATTTTATAACACCAAGACTTCATTTTCTTACTCTCAAGATACTAGGCTCATTCCATCTTCCACAAAATTGATGTATTTGCAAAATTAGTATAATATGAGGACCTTTCCCTATGAGTATAGAAAAAAAATCATGATTGGGAGCCGCAAAGCTACTGAGCAAGGGTATGAACCTTTGGAAAATTGAGCTAGGGTATGATTCTCTGGAAAATTAAAGAGCTTGAGTTTTAGCATTTATCAATAACTTTGTATTAATACATGTGATAAATCAGGCCGGTTTCAACATATTTTTGCTTTACTCTTCATAACTCTTGCTAAGTCAGAATTGAGCATGGAAAAATGTGGTCTTTGTTTTTAATATTATAAGCCTTTTTGGGATGAAATTGAATTCGGGGCTTTTTTAAAGGGATTATTTAGCATTTATATTTGAGTTATTGATTGTTGTCAATTATTATAAAATGGAAGGTAGATTAAAGGATTCATGTCATGATTATTTCACTGTTACTTTTGTCATAAAAAAATTTTCACATATTGACCGCAATGAGTTAGAGATGAATGCTTATGGATGAGTGGCTTTACCTTAGAGATAGAATGCATTGGAGTCTTAGATGGTTTGGCCATGTAAAGCGTCGGACCCGTCCGATGACTTCGATTAGTGGTAGATGTATTAGATTTGCCTTATGTTAAGAAAGGTAGAGGTAGACCTAAAAGACTTGGTTAAGATGTATAAAAAATGATCTTAGTATACTTGATTTAAATGAGAATTTGACAATAGGACACAATGGAGCGAAGGATTCATGTAGCCGACCCCACCTAGTGGGATTAAGGCTTGTTGTTGTTGTTGTTGTTGTTGGAAGGTAGATTAAAAGATCTATTAGCCTGTTTTATTCTGCAGGTTATAGGTCTGGGTTTGGAACCCTGCATTGAAATTAACCCTTCTCTTTTTAAACATAGATAAAAGCTACATGAAAGTAACAAGAAAAGGAGATATTGAAAAAAAAAAAAATAGAAATTGCAAAAAAATGCCAACAAGAATGAATAAACAAAAAACTTTAGCAGTTTCCCGCAACATAAGGAAATCCATAGATGATTATAAAATTATAAACATTCTGCTTTATAGTTGTCAATTATGAAATAAATCAAAGAAACAGCATTAAACCAGAAAATATTGTCATTCTTTTCTTATTGCAAAGATTCTATTATTGCATTCAACCCAAATTGTCAAAATGGATGCTTAGAAGAAAACTTTCTAAATATTTGCTGAATTTTTATTGACATGTTTCTCTCTCCAAGTAGTTAAAGCAAACAGAGAACTTCTATTAGGCTTAGATATTGGAATCTCAAACAATTGATAATGTCTCTAAATATTACCAACGACTCAACAGTTAAATAGAAGGTGAAAGTCATCTTGTAGTGCAATATTACAGATATCAGGTGGAATATTATTGATACCAAAAATATGGGATTTTGTAATACTCAATTTAAACAAATGAAATTTGCTCTTTGATTGTCTAAAAACTTTAATGAATATAACAGAATTAGCAAAAAAAAGCCTTCCTAATCTTGAATGTTAATGGATAGTGATTATCAATGTACTTTGTCTTTGAAATTATCCCTATGAAGGAGTCATGAGGAGTTTGAGACTTATTGATCTATTTGTAAGAAGAGAAATGTTAAACGCTATAAGGTTAATAATATTAAGACCACCAATTCTTTAGGCATGCAGTTGTTTTTCCAACTAGCTTGAATATGTGCTTCTCTTTTTCTTTGTCTATCCACAGTTCTTTATAATGCAGTTAATTCAGTTGACACCCCTTTAGGAACCCAAAAACAAGAAAGATAGTATAATGAGATATAAGTGAGAACTGTATTTATTAGTATAGTTCCATCTCGTTTTGACAAAGTGTTCTTTTTGATAAGCTTTTGATGGATTTTCTCAATCAAGGTGATCTAAAAGGATTTTTGCAGTTTTTTAATTAAGATAAATGCTCACATGCTTAAACGGAAGTTTTTTATTCATAATCAGAAAGAAGATTGCCTCTACATACATACTTTTCAAGATAAATTAAGGAAGGTTTATAGTGGTTGTTTTTCAAACCATAAATGCCTTCAGTTAAAAGGTATTGTTTAAAGAGCTTATTGTTTGAAGGCATCCAATAATAAAAAGATTTTATTGAAAAATTGAGTACTACTTTTGAGAGGCTTCTCACAACCAGTTTGTATCCCATTGATCCAACCACATTTACTGTGATTGGGTGCATTTTGTGAAGAATTCTCACCACAATGCTAAAAATAAGAGGAGACAAAGGGTCTCCTTGTCTTAACCTCAATAACATTTAATTTGTTGGCCAAGTTCATCATTAATTGTAACTTGAGAAGTGATGCTTACTGTAGATTTTTCACTTAAGAAATTAAAAGCGGAAGGAAAAACTGGCTATTGATGATAGAAATAATAAAGTTATAGTCAGAACTTTCATATGCTTTACCAAAATGTGCTTTAAAGATGAATTTTTCCGAAAATTGATGAGTCTGAATTTTGTTGAAGTTATCAGAATCTGTTTTCTTGGGAATAGGACAAATGAGCAGAACTTAGCCTAGCTATGGAAGGAATGCCAGTGTATTTGTCATTGAACATTTTCATAACATCCATATAGATAGTGAACCAAATGAGTTGAAAGAATTTAATAGAGAATTTATTTGGATTTGGAGATTTAGAAACTCCAAAAGTAAAAAAACAGTAGTTTTGACTTTACAGTGAATAGAAATCCATATCATCAAGAAGAGAAGATTTATAGCTCTCGAAAGCTTGGGGAATTCAGTATTAATAGAAGACTGCAATTTTTTCAAAAAGAATATTGTAGAAATTAGAGAATGCTTAAGTGATATCATCTATTTTGAACAAAATAGAGTTGCCTAACGTGGCATGTTGAATAAAGTTGCATTTTTTTTCCATTTAACAATTTTATGAAAGTATGAAGTGTTGTTGTCCCCTTAAAGGCCCCATTTGACTTTGAATCTTGGTGCAGACAGATTCTCCTTTTTGAGCTTATTGGAAACAGACTTTTTACATAGATCATAGTTCTCTAAATCATGAAGAATAGCCTAAATTCTATCTTTATAATGGAGTTAAGTTCAGAAATCATGTTGATCATTTATTCTTTAGAGATAGTATGACGGTTCTCTTTATTTTTTATTTTATATTTTTTTTTTTTTGAACTTTCGAGCATTATTCTAATGAGTCTGTTCTTCCGGGCAAATGCTACCTCACTTGGGACAAAAAAAATAAAAATTCCCACTATTGATCAATCATCTCTTAGAAGTCCTCATTACCAAACCAAGAATTTTTAAGCTGAAAAATATTGGGCAAAACAAAAGAAAAAAAATGATAGAGCAATGTTCTGAGAAAAGTCTACTAGAAGCCATAGCATATGTAGACACACACATACAAACAAATATCCATGCATATAAAAACTAAGTTGCCTTATGAGGTGAACAACCAATTTAGTTCCCGCATAAATATTGAGGAATTATGGACCATTAATTGAGTTCCTTCTCAAGAATCAACTTCTAAATCCTTTTCTATAAAGATTTGAAATATTAGAAAATGAAGGAATCATTCTTTTCATGAGTGTTTTTGACATATTTTTTGGAAGATAATGGTTTTAAAGGTGTGAATACTTAATCCTTTTAATGGGATTTTTCTGACAGGATATCGTATTTAATTCATATGCTTTGGGCTGTGGACATCTTTTCTGTAAAAGTTGTGTTTGTACTGCAGCGTCAGTTCTACTTTGTGACGGTCCCAGATCTGCACCTCGTGAGGCCAAATGTCCTGTGTGTAGAGAGGTATGTTATATTATGTTATCCTTTTTACATTATATAATCTATTTTTTCCTTTTATTTCTTGTTTACATTTAGAAAGGAAGATTGGTCTTTTGTATCATATGTTACCCTCTTTACAGTCCTCTGTCTCATGGCTTGGTGCGGGCACTTAGTGCTCCATTCTAGAAGTCACACTTGAGTATTGTGCTCTGGCAATCAATGTTAAAAAAAAAAAGACACGCTCCCCACCCATCTTTATGTTCACTTCTAGAAACCGTTTAATTGCAACTCCAAACCTCTTTTTTGTTGTTATATAAGATTTTAGCCATACTCTTTTATTTGAAGAATCCATTGTTGTCCCTCCAAACAACCAGGTGTTTGTTGCACAATTCCTTATTATTTCAAACTTATATATATATATATATATATTATTTTGAGTTAAAACAAGTCAAACACGATTGAACAGAGGATTGCTCGTGTTCAGCTTGCTTTCTTAATGAACTATTTAAACATAATATATTTAATAAGCCGAACACGATCTGTTTACGAACAACAAATTTTTTGGACAGCCCCACAATTAGTTACTTCCATCAACATTATGATCGTTTTTCTTCTGGCTGATGAAACAATAACATAGGAAAATAATACATTTATTGCTTTTTATTGTTAATGAAGGAAGAATTTCTATTCTTTCAAGAAAAAAGAATGAGGATGCCCTTGATTAAATTTTCAGTGAAGGTGGGCTCTAAAATCATTAGATTTATTTTGAAATTAATTTAATATATTTTTGTTTAATACACATTTATTGTACTCATTTAAAAGGAATCCAATAATTTTTAGATCTATCATGAGTTTTTTTTTTTGTTATGATATTTTGATACAGAATTTTTCTATTTCTTTCCAACATCAAAATCTCATTTAAACTAACCAGATGTTTTAATTGTCTTGATGAGTGTCTTGTTGAGGTTGCCATAGTCCAGTCCTTGTGATTTTAAATCCAGTAATGTTAAGGTAAGCTGCATAATGAAGCATTAAATGGTTGGTTCTAATGTTCTATTGCGACAATTTTCACCCAATACCACCCACCAAATCCTTCAAATAATTCAACCAACCATCCTTTGCATGGATTGTATGACTTAATTCTTCCCAACAAGCAGCCTTAGGTTCAAATTAGCTTCAAACTAGTTGGTGCCAATTAGTCCGATTAGTGAGGGTCTTTTGAAATTATTGCTCAAGCCTTAGTTCAAATCCCGCCTATATAATAATAAAGTCCCGCCTTACAGATTTATGTGAAAAAACAAAATTTAAAGTGTCATACTACTCAAAATAATCACTATCTTGAAACATAACTCAAAATAAAGTAGTGAAAACAACCATTTTTATCATGAAACTCATCTAAGATGCAGGTCGGCGTCTATCGCGACCCAGTGCATATGCTAGAACTGGATCATCTACTGAGTAGCAGGTCACCTATCTCCTTCTAATTTCCAGTTCAAACTTCTAACTGAAAACGTCAGTGCCTGATACCTTATTGAAATCTTTCACAGGTGCAAGGACTACTGGAAGGAGAGGCTCAGAGAAGAGCGCGCTGAGATGGTGAAACAAGCCAAGCAGTACTGGGAGCAGCAGACCATTACTGCATTGGGATATTGACTCCAGCTTTCTTTTGGCTGTCTCTAACACTGCATTATCAACAATCTACAGGTAATAAAGACATATTAACTTAATTTGGAGTTGCATGTTCATATAAATTGATTTGTAATTGCAGAAATTATGGTTTTTATTATTATTATTATTATTGAATCTTAATAGTTTCATGCTGTGATTGGAATTTGAGATGGTTGTTTAATAAGTTTTTGAGTTCACTAAGGCTCTGTTTGGGAGAGCTTTTTTAGTGCGCTTTGCTATTGAGAGCCTGAATTTTTAATTTTGATACCCGTTTGAATAGTGTGCTTTTGAAATTGAGTTTTACCATCCGAAAGTTCGCTTTAACTTTTCAAAAGCCAAAGATAAATAGTTTTTTGAGGAGACTTTTAAACCTTTCGCGAATCCAAAAAGCTTCAGAGCTAAGTAGTTCTAAGGGATTATTTGATATTTCTCGTGTTATTAATATCTTAATTATGGAGAATTTATAGTGTACATATCCTTGATTGTGATTTGAGTTATAGAAGATGGATTAACTTTTTAATTATTTTCATTATAAATTAATTTTTATTTAGTAGAAAATAAAATGATTAGTTGATATATAGAAGCCCTCATAAAGTCTAGTGATAATTATATATTTAACCAATTAAACTAGTTAATAGATGTAAATATAATGATGAACTCATGTTTTTATTTCAAGTCTTATGAAAGTCATATATTGATAATTAAATGATATTAAAAATAGATAATGAATGTTGATATGATATTTGAAGGCCAAGAAATGAAAACAAAATAATTAGAGGAATAATGATGATTCTCTTATTTAAATTTTAATAATGCTATCTTCAAATGATTAGGATCATTCATTCTCCTTATAATTAATAAAATTAAGATAATTTCTCTTTAATTAGATGCGTTAAAATATTCTTAATAAATTACTACATGAGAAAAAAAAAATTTTTTTTTTTTCATTGATGAGATATTCAAATGATTAGGATCATTCATTATCCATTAGTCTCTAGACCTTTTTCAAATCATTTACCCTAAGTTATAGAGTGAATTCTCATGCCCTAATTTATCACCTCATAATGTATTCTTACCCTTAAATTAGAAATCTAAAGATGTCTTATCATTTGAATTCTATAAGTACTAATTATGATATTTAATTAAAATTATTAGTGGATTCAATGTATTGCACCTTGACACCTTACAAAAGATAATAATATGATCATTATTTAATCGAACATATTTTTATCGACATATACTGCTAAATATAGACTCTCTTTTCATTTTGAACTTTAACTGGCTCTTTCTTAAATTCTTTTCATTTTTTTTTATTACTCAACTTCTTTATGATCCAAATTTATTACATATTAAAACAATTAGAGACAAATCACCTAATTAGAAATGGATAAAGACACATAAACAATATGACCATTACTTAATGCGACACATTTGCTATACTCTAAATAGAAGGCTCTTTGTTGAACCATTTACTGGCCTTTTCTTCTCAACACTATGTGCTTTTTCTTTTCTTTTCTTTTTTTTTCTATGTATGACTATTATTCAACTTAGACAATATCACAGACAAATCATCTAATTAGAAATGGCTAAGTAATACATCCAAGCAAAAAAGAAGTGTGCCACATGCATGGCATCTTGAGCACATAGTAAGTTGCTTTGATCAATATTCATTCCTTCATTTCTGATCAAAAAATTTTGATGACAAATCGAAATGATCTTGAACCTTTGATCAATTCAATTTAAATCAAAAATTATTTATGAAAAATCGAAGAATTGAATAACTAATGAACCAATTTTATCAATTTTATCGAACTTTAATAATGAATAGCTAAAAATAAAAATAAAAAATTAAAATATCATGTCTTAAAATTTTATTTTATCATTAACTCATTTAATTGAGATGGCATTTACATAGATATTAGGTTAGAATATATAGGACTCAAAAAACTTTTGGATCAATTACTTAGCTTATGTATATAAATTATAATTAAATAAAAATTAACAATCATGAATTATATATATTTGCATAATTGAATTATATGTTTTCATGATTATATACTATTTTATAAAAAATTATTTATCCAACTACAAAATTTGTGAACTTTGTAATAATGTTTAGTAGTGATAGTTATTCTATTAGTGTATATCATAA
Organism: Cymbidium sinense; assembly: GCA_021442155.1. Classification (NCBI taxonomy): domain Eukaryota; kingdom Viridiplantae; phylum Streptophyta; class Magnoliopsida; order Asparagales; family Orchidaceae; genus Cymbidium; species Cymbidium sinense. Next base: position 86,317,250 of record CM038231.1, on the reverse strand, counting down.
GTAATATTAGATTAATGAGTATATTTAGGGGGAATTAACTATCTATTATACATTTATTGAGGCTATTTTATGATTTGATGATAACAAATATTATGTTGTGTTATCCAATTATTTTCTATTCATTTATTTATAGGCTAATCCTTTAATAGCAACCATCAAGATGGAGAGTGATCCCATTAGGCTAGCTTGAGATATTTACTACTTCAATGATTGGTTCAAAACTTAAAACTCATAAAGACTCAAAGTTTAATCTTAATAAATAGAAGAACTTAAAAATTATAAAAAAAAAATTAAGTATTTTTATATTATTAGAAATTTATTTATGATTTTTTGGAATTTATTTGAAAGCCTTGACTATCTATTTGTTTTATTAGAATTTATAATTTGCATAAATTTTAATAAATCAAAATTATATGTTTAGAATTTATTTTCACCATAGAAATAATTATTAATATTAATATGAAGAATATGTGATTTTGATTTTTTATAATTGTTGTTTAAATATTTATTTACTTATTAAAATACCTAATTAACTTAAGTAAGGACAATAAGCTTATATCATGCGAATTATTAATAGGTTTTAATTTTTTTTTTTTTTTGAAATTCTTATGATTGTGTATTAATGTTGAATTCTTCAACATAAAAAATTTTAGATTTTTTTTTATATTCGAGCTTATTTATTAACTTAGAAATTGTAATTATAGAATAATTTAGTTAATTAAGAAAAGTAGATATACTTAAAGATTTTAAATATTATATGATATAATTTTGATTAAAATTAATTTATTATGCTTTTTAAACATGTTAATTGCTTTCATATGAAGCTAAGCAAAATAAAGGCTCATTAAAAATCATACTAGGTTACATTCTAGACTAATAACCACTAGTTTTTCAAACCATTGGAAGGATATTTTGTAATACTATTTTAGGGAGTCTTTAATGAATCATTTTAAGGTTGTTTTATAAGGACTTTTTCACATATAAATACCACATATTTTAAGAAGAAAATAAGAATGGATTTGTGAAAGCTTAGTGCTTATTTTAGAAGATTATTTGGAGTATTTTATTATGAAGAATCCAGTGCTCATCAAGTACAAGTCTACTCATATAAACTTAATTTAGTTCATGTAAGTAAACTTAGATCCAATCCATGCATCAAACTTTAATTAACTAGAACCTAATTGTCCTTAGGTGGAACTTAGAAGACCTAACTAAAGCTTGAATCTTGTTAGGTGCTTTAAAGTATGTGCTAACCAAACTAATTGATTGGGCTAAAATCATAAATGCCAGTGCACGTTTTATCAAATAATACAATGATGAGTAGAGCATCATTCTCATATGAATCTTTTATTAAATTTAGATTAAATTAATTATTAATGTTATTCTAACTAGATTTTTATCCAATTAAATCAAAATATAAAAAAGATAAAAATCCTAATAATTATAAAATTATTTTTTAAAATATGATTTTAATTAGTTTTTAGAAAATGTATTCTAATTTTATAATATCATAATTATTTCTAAGAGAAATATAATTATGACGTTAAATTTTATAGTTATTAATGAGGATCATTTTTATTTTTTCATCTATATCTAGATTAGATAACATATAATCACTATATTTAATTAGTTATATTCCTATGTATTAGTTAAAATAAGTGGTTGCATTATATTCTTCTCCCTATATGATTGCAAATCTCTAAATATCATATGCCTATGTATATTTAAAAGATTCATCTACATTTCCTAATTATTTCACTAGGACGCTATTAATATCTCTAGATCTCACTAAAATTTTAACATTGTAATTAGCTATACACAAGTAAATGAAGTATTAAGAAAAACATATCAACATAAACATTAAAGCAATAAATGAATTTCTTATTACATCACATTATCATATAAAATAACATAAGATAATCATAATTCTAGAGTTCAAATAATATAGTTACTCATAATACAAAAGAAGAAAACATTAGTGTGACATAAACGTATGAAACATCTGAGACAATCAAAAAGTAAGGAAAGCTAGAATTGAGTATGGCTTTTTTTTTTAAAGTTTTTCTTAATCTTAGCATTTTGCCTCCTACTCTGAATCTCCTTCTCTTAGATCTTTTCTTTGATTTTTACCATGAACAATACATAAAATAATATTTTAATGCACTTCAATTGAAGTCACACCCTCCAAGTGACACAACACTCATAAACATATATGACATTCACACACTTGTCGAAACTCTTTTCCATTACATTAGAGTAGATGCATTATTTATAATGTTGTAGACCTAAAAGACTTGGTTAAGATGTATATGATCTTAGTATACTTGAATTAAATGAAATTTGACACATAATCAAATACATTCATGTACACCATTACTTGTTGTTGATGTATTCTTCTATCAGTTGTTGTCATGTCCTTTCAAATAACTCCCTCAAATTACCCAAACTTCTTGGTGAAACTACTTGGCTCGTTGTCACACCACAGCAAATGTAAGTGTTGAGTTCTAATGTTTTGCCCATATGATACTAGTACATCAGTGCTTAAGCACTCTCCTTATTGTCTTTAGGCTAAAAATTTGAAGGCACTTGTGTTGTGACATTGTTGTGTTGTAGTTAGCCCTCTGGTCACTAGCTCTATGACACTGATACTTTAGTGCCTATGCACTGTAGTCTTTATCTTGGTGTTCAATTTTAAGGGATTTTAGCATCCCAAAACTTATTCTTCATGGAAAAAGTGCTATGATCTCTATCTTGAAGCATTTTCAATCTCTTTTTAGGCTCCATCAAGCATCACACCGTTGCTTATTACATTGCTTAAGTGTTTTACTCACGTGTTTTGAGGTTCAATCTGTGCTAATATAGCATCATGACATTGGTTATCTAGCCTATAGGTGTCATCTTCTCTATTTCAGCACCAAAATTTTCTTTATTTCAATGTTGTTGAGCTACCTTACACACCGCCTAAGCGTTGTACCTTAAAACTTAAATTTTCTACCTTTTAACTTCAAATGAGAGTTTTCTATCAAAAATACTAAATTACTAAAAAAAAAACATCTTAACATTAATTAAGCATAAATATACCATTTAAATTCATAAAATTCACTAATTTGTTATGCTTATCAGCAACATAGGCTAAACATAATCTCGATTCTACACCCAAGACTCTAACTTGTTGGCTTAATGGATCTAATATGTTGACATAGCCTAAAATGAGATAAAGGCACACTTGTCAAACTTTCTTTCCCAATTACATTCCATTAGAATAGTTATGTTTTAAATGATACATCTTAAGAGGTTAGCATATGTAAACCATTAATTATGCAAACTTGTCAAACTTAGATACCACTAAGGTATCTAAGTTTACCATCCTATAGTATATGAATAGAAAAAAAAAAAAGATTTAATGAATTTTCTCCACCCAAAATAATTTTAAAAATAAAAATTTAAAATTATAAAGTATATATAAAAGTTTTGAAAGAACTTGTGACTTATTGGTTAAAAGAAAAGATTGTTTTTAGGTCATAAGTTGGAGTTACATATATAAATTGTGATTTATTGATCATCATTCTCAAAATAAAGATATAAAAATTAATCAATATTTTTAAAAATATTATATAATAATTTTAAAAACATTACATATAGTTTTTATTGTTCTCAATATTCTAAAGTTTATGAAAAAATTTTAAAGCTCTAAATGATAAGAAAAATATATGAAAATTCCTTAAAAACGTATGTATTAGAATCCATTAGAATTAATTAAAATTATTCATAATATTAATTATCTCCAAAATCACAAATTAATATATATATATTTTACCTATAAAATTAAAAAAAAAATACAAAAATTATGAAAAGCATTCTTAAAATTTAAGCAATATTCTAGCACTCATGAATGATTTTCTTTTTAAATTTAAAATTAAATTATATAATAAAATTTTACAAACTTTATTATCAAGACACAATAAAGAAACTCCATTAAACATAAATACAAAAAGTAGCAATGCATATATGAAAATTCCATAAAATAGAATAAACATAAAGTATTTCCAATGTTCATTTTGAAAAACACAAAATGAAAATTTTATGCACCATCTTAAAATACAAATTTACATATTAAATAATATTTACAACAAAATCCAACTATTATATAAAAATGTGTTATTTAAAATTTTGATAATTTCATCCAATTCATAATAATTTGATATGATTAAATATTATGCTTTAGTATTTTTATAATTAGATAATAAAATCAAGAGATAATGCAGGCCATCTTGGCTTAATATTTGGGTGTTTTCACTCCAACCACAAGCTCAATAATTTGATTTTATCATTAAATTTACTCTATCTCATAAAAAATCATAAAATTCTCTTAAATAATAAGAGATATAGCATACTTACACATAGGATCTTCAATTAAAAGAATAAATAAATTAAAGTTGAGTACTATTTTGATTAAATTTGTTTTTTTTTTTTTTTGTGTGCTTTAAGCTGAGTTTAAGCATAATTTCAATTTTAAAATATTATTGTAGTTCGTTTATTAGGCTTTTTTAGCTTAAATTATAATCAAATCTAACAAATTATACTAATAATTTAAACTCGTAGCTTAACTATGAACCATAATTAGATTTATCTATTTTAATTAAAATTAGCATAATTCATTATGCATTATTTAAATTATTATAATGATATATATATATATATATATATATATATATATATATATATATATATATATAACTATTTATTTCATATTTTTTATACGGATATCTCTTATAATATATAAAATTTTTAAAATATATTAAACATGATAAAATTAGGGGTGTCAAAATTGACTTAACAACTCGAACCTAACCCACTTAAAATTTAGATTCTGCTGACCCATAATTTTGGGTTAAAGAAATTGACCCGTTTAATATTTTGGGTCGGTTCAAGATGACCCATCAACCCAAAATTGACTCGATTTTGACCCGTCAACTCAAATTTGACTCGAATTGATCCACGAATCCGAATTGTCCCGATTTTAACCTTGAACCCGAATTTGACTCGATTTTGACCTAAAATACATATCTAAATAGATCATTTGAGTTGTGTCGGGTCAATCGGGTTGAGGTTTTTGACTCATTTAATAAAAGGATCGGGTTCGGGTTAGACCCGAACCCAACCCGCCTACTCGAATTGACACCCCTTGACAAAACTGTATAATAATGTAAAATAAATCATCAAGTGAGCAATTAAATTACTGTTAAATATATCTTTTATTGGATTTTATTGAGCTGCCAATCAAATATCAAAATAATATATTTATGAACATAAATGAAGATAAGAGGTTCAAAATCCAGCTGCTTCGTTCATCTGACAAGCATTTATTTATTTTTTAATTTATTTAATTATACAAATTCAAACTATTATCTAATTATTTATATTGTTGAATTCAAATATGTCTATATATAAAGAAAGAAGCTTATGAGATACTTACAAAATAGGATTAGGATTAGATAGAAAGACTACAAACAGAAGAGCAAATGAGTAAGAAAGTATAAAGGAAATAATCTTTATTATCTAAATATGAGGAGCTAGAGTGAGAGTCAAAGGTTATTTCATAAGAGAGAAGTCTCCCTTTTATAACATCCTCCATTTTATAACATCAATGGGTGATCATACATGAAAAATACTTATAAGATAAGTTTAGTGCAAATGAATTCTCGTCTAAGTTGATGGCAGTGTGCCTATGAGCGAGTGTGAATCTGTTGGTTGATGGAGGCGAGTAGCCCACCATTGAACAAGTATGCGAGTGAAGATGGAGCAGAGAGTAGTCATCTATTGTCGGCGAATCGAGTCATGCCTTATCCTTTGAGATTATTCTCTAAGTGCTTGACCAACGTGATTAAGTCAATCTTCCTTTATTAAGCACATCTTTCGATGAGTATATTTATTCTGGTTGTTACCTGATTTGGAACATTCATTCAAAGACGCTAATATTTCGCGTTTGGTTGCAAAGAAAGTAAAATTTCGAGAATGTAATGATTTCAAATACACTAGAAAGATAGTAGATTTGAATTCCATGAAGAATTCCAAATACACCTAATATAAAATGCGTACGCCGCCCCTGATGTCAAAATCTTCTTCACATTTACATTATTTTGTCAACCAAACAAAAAAAAAAGAAAGTCTGAATTCTCAACCAAACAAAAGTATAATAATCCTTTTACACTGAATTACCTTTACACTGCATTCCTTTTACACTGCATTCTAAATACAGATAACCAAACATAACCTTAGTTATCAAGTATCTTTTGTGCGAGCATACTTGTATCGATAATTACATTCTATTTTGAGCATACACATGCAAAGGTGAGTAGATTTGAACCGGTTTAAGAAACCGATTAATTTATGATTTCTTCATCCATTAATGATCCGGTTTAAAATAATAACCCAGGATCGAATATGTGGCCAGTTGGTCTCATCTTACATAAAGCTAAGTTTGACTAAAACTAACCGTTATGGAGACACCTGAACCATCCATATGTCACTCGATTCTAATTATAACTCACGTAAAAATAAATAAAAAATAAAAAATAAAAGACAACTTTTGAAGTTGTTGATTTTTAGTATCATTTTTGAATGATATAAGATAAGTTAAATAATAAATATTTGCGTACACTTTGCTCATTCAAACAACTTTTAATATTAATATTATGCTATATATAGAAAGGCTATAATATATTTATTAATATGTTGTATTATGTTTTTGTTTAATATATATCATCAAGATGAAATCAATTAAAAAAATCTAAGATTTTTACACTCATGATAGAATTAAAATAAATACAATATATTTATTTATTGATATATTATATTATTAAAAAATTAATTTAAATGGTGTGGTTAATAATATTAAATTTTAGTATAATATTTATCATAAAGATGAAGTTAAATAATTTAATTTATATAAAAATTGTTTTAGATTCTCAATATACGAGAGAGTGATCTATGAATTTAAAAATGCATGATCAACAAGCTAGAGATTCTATCTATGATGCACTGACACTTTAAAAAATGAGGCATGCGCTCATATATTTGGATCGAATCAGTCTCACAGACACATGAGAGTATTTGATTAAAATAATATTAAAAAATTAAGGCAATACGTCCATCCTAAATAATTGAATTAAAATTATATAAAAAATATTTTAAATATAATTTATTATATTTTAAAGTATTGTAGAAAGTTTGAAAATTTAGAGAATGAGATTTGAATTAAAAAGATGGAATAATGAGATATATTTATTATAAATGTCTGAAAACCACAGAGAGTGAAAGTTTACTTTTATTGTGAAATCCAAAGATACACGCGTATTTAAAGAGTGAACAAGAAAACTCCAAAAATTTTACGAAAACCTGAAAAGAGGAAAACCACGGCAGGTAAAATCTTCCACTATGTATCTTTTGAGTACAAAATCTTCCATAATCCGGATTCTGAATTATCAGAAGGAACAACTATCATGTTGGAGGTAACAATCTGGTGGCGATGATGGAGAACGCGGGGATCAACGACGGCGACAAGTATTGGCTAGCGGTGGTTGACAACCAACGGGTGAATTGACGATCGTCGAGTGGTGGCTCGATTATGCTTGGAGAATCTTCAAGCTTTAGAGCTCTCTCCTCTCTCCTTGGCTCCTCATATGAAGAATGAGAATTTATTTATAGATTGGAGGTGGCGTCTGTAAATACATGAAAAATCCGAACTACTCCTCTCCATCGGAGGGCTCAAAATGATTCTTTTGATCATTTGATGTACTTTAAGTATTTGAATGCTCAAATGAAGTCAGAATTATGAGATCTTGGGCTCATTAGATCCGGCTCGTCGAGACGCTCCATCTGACTATAAACACTCCATATTTGAGAGCTATTTAGGGTTTAGCGATATCCCGTTTAAGGATATTTTAAGTCTTGATCTCGACCAGTTTCAACTTCGGATCAGCTTGCTTTTAGCATCAAGATTCGTGCTTTGACTAGTAGTATTTTAAGTGTCATATCAATAAATAATTAAAATTATAAAAAATTATAATGAAATTTATAAATTCAGAATTGATGATAAATTTTATTCATTAAAAATATTAAAGTATAATAAAATAAATTATTTAAGTAATATATATATTACTTAAGTAATTAATTTAAATTTTAAATTAAATGACTACTTTTTGTTATTTTTTAATATTTCATCTATTTAATTTATATGCGTTATTCTTAATTATTATTATAATGATATTATTTCAAAATGCGTCTCATATTTTTAAAAAATAGTGTTACGTATCGTTAATTATTTGTCTGTATCCCGTGTGTGTCGTTATGCATGCATCATAGGGTTCTATAAATTTATATTTCATCAAGAGTAATGATATATTTATACAAATTTGACTAGTCAAGATGACTCATGCTTCTAACTCAATGAACTAATAAGTCAAATTCTAACTTTGCTCCAGCTAAATTAGTCAAATTATGAGCCATCACATATGAAAAATATTGATAAAAATATACTTGAAATATATTTTTAAAATTATTAAAATATTATCTTTCTTATCTCAAATGTTTTATTATAATTTCTAGTTTAAATATTTATTATTTTTATTATTTTGCTATGAATAAAATTTGAATAAAATATAATATTTAATATTTATAATTAATAACTTAACTCAAATTTTTAAAATTCCCTTGAACTAGAGCTCAAATTTGATTAATTGTCTAGTTTAAGCACAAGCTCAACTATAATTTTTTATTTTATTTATATATAACTTCTCTTTCATGAAAACTATAAGTCTTCTACTCCTCTTATAAATTAATGTCTATGGGACTGTTTGAGCTCACCAAGCCAAAACTATTCTCTTCTTCCCCTTCCATTAATCTGCTCGATATTCTCACCTCCATGGATCTCCTCCTGCAACCAAGAGGATTAGGGAAGTCTACGTCAAGGCAAAAAATCAGATCCATGGACATCGCCCTTCTCCTCTCAAACTCCACAGAGACTCCCACAAGATCCCCAAGCCCTCAGCCGCCCCTCTGCCATCTCAACGTCGATCTCCCATAATCATCTACGCGGTCTCTCCCAAAGTCATCCACACCAATCCGAACGAATTCATGTCTCTCGTTCAACGCCTCAGGCTTCTCATCAGCCACTGCTGGCAATAGCAACAGTTCTTCTTCTTCTACAGACTCTAATATAGTCGCCTTGAAACCAGAGAGTGGTACAGTAGCTACAGAATTATCAGGTCCTAATCTTTTCTCTCCATCTGTAATGGATATTATGAACTCTAGTTTATTTCTCCAAGAATTGAGTCCTAGCTTCCTTGAGAGTAACGGTTTCGTGGAGACTGCGTTCATGGCTAGTCCAAGAAGCTTCTTCAGCTCTTTCTGAAGATTCAGTTTTACAGTGCTGGAGGATAAAAGTAAAGGAGAGAAGTTTGCTGCCAGATTATTACTTCCCATTGAATTTAATTTATTGTCAGTTGATGATGTAGTTTCAATATCAAATGGTTTAATTAATCTGACGCCAAATGGCAAGAGATTTTGTCATATTAGTATTTTGTTTTATAGTGAGTACTTAGGGTTGGCTAAAAGCATATAACAACATATATTAATAGGGAAAAACTTAGCAAATTTATTTTTACTGGTTATAATCTATAAGGTAAAATGAGAAGTATATAAGAATGGTTCAAAATATAGGCATGTGGTGATTTGAATAATTATTATTTATTTAATGATGGTTAAAAGAGGAGTAGGGCATAAACATTTGATTGAATGAAAAACTCCATCATGATCTCATTCAAGCCCTAAGTTGCCTAAAAAGGGAATTTTTTAAAATAAGTATGGTTTAAAACATAATTAGTAATTTAAGTATTTAACAAATAAAATTTAAATATAAGTATAATTAGTCCGTTTATCATACTTTATAATGGAATTCGTCAGTTAAGCGGTAATGTAACCATAGTTTTAAATTATTTTGGATCTAAGTTTCATGTAAGTTACATAGTGACAGATAAGTCGCACATTAAACGGGCGACTATACCTATATTTAAATTTTATTTGTTAGATACTTAAATTACTAATTATATTTTAAACCATACTTATTTTAAAAAATTATCCCCTAAAAAATACTAAGGGGCTATTTGGTTGAAAAGTAAAATAAAGTAAATATATGAGTTTTAGTTTTTAGTTTTTTTTTTTTTTTTTTTGTGTATGTATTTGACAGATATAAAGTAAAATTTCAAAGTGATATAATGCATTTGAAATTCATCAAAAGGTTAAAATTCAGTATATTTGAAATTCGCCCAATTCTGTGTATGAGCTTCTTCTCAGTTTAAAATCATTTATATCCACAGTACAATATATTTTATAGAAATATTTCATATAAACACATAAATAATAGTACAACTGAAATAAGTTGAATCTACAACAGAAAATATTAATCAATTTAATTTTTATTTAAATTAAAAATAAAAAAAGTAAACACTTATGCTATTATAAATAAACTAGGTGGAAGTTGCGCATGACAGTGAATTAAGTAATTAATAACTATTTAAAAATGTGTGTATAATAATAAAAAATATCTAAAAAAACTTTAAACTTACCTAATGTTTCAGATTAATTTTATTATGTGATTTTTATTTTTACTTTTATGTTAATTTGATAAACTTTAGAATTATATTTTAATAAATTTTTCAATAAGATTGAGAGAATATAATTAAATTTAATGATCTAAGTATCTTAAATAAAAATATAGATTTTATTTATATCATAATATTGATATGATTGAAATTAAAGAAACTTAAAAAAATAAAATATGAAATAGCTTAGGAGATTAAAAAAATTTTTAGTATTATTTTAAAGATGAGTGAAAAAATAATTTGTTGTTTCTTATTTTTAAAAACAAAGGGGATGCACGAGAGTTAAGTTAATGTGTCATATATTAAAATTATGAGAGAGATTAACTGAGCATAGGTTACAACATTATATAAAGGTTTTCAAAATCATTTTGGATTCATATCGTGTAGGTCTACTATGGATGTTACACATTTATCGAGAGATTTAATGGAGAAGTATAGAGAGAAAGGAAGGTATACATATGGCATTTGTTAACTTAGAGGAAGCATATTGTAAGGTTACTAGAGAAGTACTCTAGAAAGTTCTAGAAAAAAAAAGAGTTAATATTGTGCATATCCAAGTCATTAAGGATACGTATACTAGAATTATTACTCGTGAACACGAGAAAGATTGATCAAGTATTTTCTTATTTCAATAAGATTATATTAAGTATCGGCTTTAAGCCCATATCTTTATACTTAATTTTTGATTTTCTTACTAGACATTAAATATAAGTTTCTATTAAATTGCAGAGGAAATTCTATTTTAAATCCACTAGCAATGCTAGTATATAAATTTCAGCAGGATAAATATCAATCATTTTCTTGTATCAAGGTTATGGCAAATTAAAAAAATCACTTCAAAATTTATATAATTTCTTAAAATGTTTTTGTGTGGACTTCTCCTCATGCTATAATCATATAAATCCACAGTATAACACATTTTATACAAATATTTCATATAAACACATAAATAATAGCACAATTGTAATAAAATTGTATCAACAGTACAAAATATTAAATAATTTAATTGTCATTTTAATTAAAATAAAAAAAATGAAAATTTTTTATTTCAACAATCTCTTTCTCTCTCACGCTTGCTTTCTAGCACTTATGTTATTATAATTGGGTCAAAAAAAGTTGTTAGTGAAACATTTCTGTTTCAGTTAACTAGCGGAAGAAATACACATTCAAAATTGATATAGAGCGAACATGAACAATCATTTGTTCGATCATGTTAATTTCGATTTATCAAAATAAAAAATATATATTATATTTTATTATTATTATTATTATTCATTATTATTATTATTATTATTATTATTATTATTTTTATTACTATTATTTTTTATTTATTACTATTATTATTATTATTATTATTATTATTATTATTATTTTATTACTATTATTTTTATTTATTACTATTATTTAGTACTATTATTATTATTATTATTATTATTATTATTATTATTATTATTATTATTATTATTACATACGAGCATATTTATATCACAAATGCAAGCATAACTTGGTTAAAGTTGTTATCTGAAAAGATTGTATTTGAATCGCCATCGTACTCGAAAAAAGCTCGTTGTTCCTGAGCATTTCGTGTTACGTTAAGTTAACAGACGAAGCAGAACGGACAATTCAGCTCGATATATAAGCGGTAGAACCTAACAAAACAAATTTTAAAGCAGTGAATTCAAGAGTTATGTTCGCTCAAGCTCGGCACTTTTACACCCCTAATTATAATGCTACATCAATTCTTTTTCACATCTCTTCATGTGTGCTCGTAAATCGTCACTCATCATAGCTATCTATCGCCTCACCATTTTCTGTAGCTTATCTTTTAGGTATCTAAAATTAGAGAAATTATTATGTACAAAGTTCAGATGTAGCACTACATCTGAATTCAAATAAGGTTACATCGTGTGACGAGTAGATAATATATGCATATAATCTGGATTATGTGCATATATCATCTTCGTACGTGATCTGATATTATAGAGTTGAGCAGTAAATATATCTAAACTCCACATGTAATAATTTCTCCTAAAATATAAGTATGAAAAGGCTTAGACGTATCATCATAAGCTATTTCTTATGAGCCTAATTTATAAACTCTCACTTCTTCTTTTTTTTCTTGATTTCTAACTCTATTTTTAAAATCTAGAAACTAATAAAATTTACCCTAAGACCCTTCTATTGTCAATGTTTGATTATGCATGTCCTTGGAGAATAAGTACTGTCATGATTCAATATTTTTTTAGCAGTCATTTGTGATTATCATTAATGGTAAAATTTAATTTCAGTATTTATATGATTACGACTATTATTTATTTATTTATTTGTACTAAGTTTAGGATCCCAAATTAAATAGCGGATGATGCTGAATTAAATAATTAATAAGCATTTAAAATTGTACACATAATAATATAAATATTTAAAAAAAAAACTTTAAACTGAGGGCCTATTTCAGATCAATGTTATTTTGCATTTTTATTTTAATGTTTATATTATTTTTAAAAATATCTTTATTTAGTGTAAATTTTAAGTGTTTTTATTTTTATTTTTAAAAATAAATAGTATTATTTTTAAAAATTCACATTATTTTTGAAAAATACTTAAAATATTTTTTTCAATGTTTCGAGTATTTTAAAAATAATTATATTTGCATGCTTAAAATAACATGTTTTTTTTATAAATATATATTATTTTATAAAAATTCTTGACTAATAATTAAATTCATAATAAACTTTTTAACTATGTTAAAAAAGGAAAATTATTTTATTGGTGTATATCAAAAATAACATTAGATGGATGAGTTGATTTAAGGGGAATAAATTTTATATTATGAAGCTAGTGAAGGTGGGCTTAGATTTACATCTATATTAATTTTATTCTATCACATCAATATTGATATATTAACATCAAATTCAAGAAGATTATTGATCTCATGAGCCTATATGACTTATGTGAGGCTATTTAATCATGTAATAATAACAAATAATATGTTGTGTTGTGTTTTCTAAGCACAATTTATAGGTTAATCCATTGATAGCAACCTTCAAGATGGAGATTGCTCCAATTAGGCTAACTTGATGTATTTATAATTTAAGGATGACACAAAGTGATGGATTTACAAAGAATCAAAAGCAAATCAAAATATAAGATTAACTAACTTAGTTTGCATGTCTTAGACTTTTTCTTTATAAATTCATTGAGCAAAATTTATAAAAGCTCTTATGGATGATGAAAACAAATCAAAGAGAAACTTAAAAATTATAAAAAAAAAATTATTTATAGATTATTTACATTATTATAGTTTTATTTATGACTCTATGGAATATGTTTGGAAGCATTGTCTATTTATATATTTTATTAGAATTTATTAATTGCATAAATTTTAATAATTTGTAATAATGTGTTTAAAATTTATTTTTCAAAGTAGAATTAATTATTAATATTATAATAAATTATTTATAAGTTTTATTTTCATGGTTATTTTATTAATTTTGTAATTTTCATATTATTATCAATTAATTAATCAAAGAAATTAGCTTATATTATGTGTTCGTTTAGATTTTTTTTTTTGTTTGAAATTTTTATGATAGCACATTAACATAAAAATATTTCAACATTAAGGAAGTTTAGATTTTTTTTTTCTTTGAGCTCATTTGTTAATTTTCAAATGGTAATTATATAATAATTAAATTAATTTTAATTCTTATTTTCTCAGGTCATTGAATTGATTTTATAGATTTTATATATTATATGATATAATTTTGTTCAAAAGTAAATTGATTTTATTTTTTTTTTTCAAAATAATAAATGTTTACATTTAAAGCTAGGGAATAATAAATATGAGCTCTGATTTAGCCATTTTGGGTCATATTCACTTACTTTTTGCTAATTCAAGGTGATTAGATAATTTTTTAACACATTATTATACTTAAAGTATAAGTAACATAGAAATTTTCTACTAAGTTGCATCTATTATACTTACTAAACCTTAACCATTACTTTTTTTTTTTTTGGAAAATACTTAACCTATTACTTTAGTATGACCTAGACTTGCCCTAGTCAAGTAAAGCCCTAGACTCACTCTAGTCTACTTAAATAAACCTAGTTTTTTCAATATAACTTAACTCAATCTAAACTCATATACCTAGTTCCAATTCATGCTTCAAACCTTAATGAACTAAACCCTAGGCATCCTTAGGTGGAACTTAGATGACCTAAGGTAAGCTTAAATCGTGTTAGGAGTTTTTAATAGATGTGTTAAACTATTCAACATAAGCTAAACATGATCTAGATATTATAGTAAAGACTCTAACCTATGGGCCTAATGAATTTAATAGGTTGAATTAACCTAAAATAAGCTAAAGGCACACTCGTCAAACTTATTTGCCCAAATACATTCAATAAGAATAGTTAAGCTTTAAATGATACATCCTATGAGGTTAGCTTATATTAGCCAAAATTAATCAAGCAATTTTAGCCTTACTCTTAAATGGACCTAACTTAGACTGTAATAAAAAAAACCAACATGACACATAATTAGCTGACCCAATTTAATGTGGTCATGACAAAGCTTAAATTAATTTTTTTTTAAGGGTAATAGATAACAATTCAAGTAAAATCTCAACTTCTAACTCTACTGGCTATAATTTAAAAAAGATTCTTAAATTCCTTTCATAATGCCTAAGTGCTTCCAAGCATAATTTTAGCTAAAAGCAATAAAGTGCGTTCAAAAGCCTTATAAGTCACTTAATAAAATTTGAGAATTTTAATCTTAATTCATTAAAATAATCCATTTGTGTAGCTTTAAAGAGAAGTTTAGAAGCCATCAAAAAATTCCATAAATCAGGTGGCCATAAAGAGCATGATCTTTACCAAGCTTAACTCCATGGCAATTCAAATTAAATTTTGCTTAGCTTCCACCTTTAAAATAATTTCATGATTGTGTTCACCATATGACACTTCTCAATTGGTCATATTGAAACCAAGCCAAATTTTCTTCAAAATGCCCTCAGATCTAGTAGACTAATTTAGCTAGCTAGATCATAAAATCACTTATAATGACCTAATGCATTTTTCAAAAATCTTCAACATAATATCCACTCATTTAAATTAAGCTCTAAATTTTTTTTTAATGCTTTCTCAAAGAACCTCCTTTTAAGGTTATCATCTAAGTAACTTAAAAGAATTAAGACCACCTTAATCTAGATTAAAGATTGCTATATCCTGCATCTAAAAGATGATATTCAGCCTTGTAAAATCAAAACCCTAAACCCATTTTTATAATCAAAACCCTAAACCCATTTTTATTATGTTAATCATTCTAATTGCACACATCATAACCTTGTAAAATCTAGGGATACCACTATATATAACTAATGAGCTAACAATTTAAAATCTTAGATTGCCTACTTTGATGATGAAATTGAGCATATTTTACTTTTAAATTTTGCATAATAAATTTATCCATCTTAAGAAACAATCTCCTAATCGTTGATCTAAGGTAAGCAACATCCAAATATTGTAATCTATTGGATATAGAAAATCGTAAAGCAACTTAACCTTCATATGGATAAAATCTTACTATGAATTGATCTAAATCACTTTATTAAAGAATGATAAACACATACATTGTGTATCCTTTATTAGAACTCACAAATCATTAAAACATTTAGTTTAGTTAGGAACTACTACACTATTATCTAATAATTGAGATCTCACTTTTGAGATGATTCCCAATATTTTTTTTCACTATATGATCAACAACCAATAATAGTGATTTTATCACTAAAGTGTCTTAGTTTACAACTTAGTAGCCACTTGTAAAAAAAAAATTAATAGACTTAATAAACTTTTTCACCTTAAATAATTAAAAAATAAAAAATAAAAATATATATATATTTCTAAAATTATGGAAATTTAGAAAGGACTTGTGGTCCATTGGTTAAAGGACAAGGTTTTTTTATTGATCAAATTTCTAAGCCACATATATACATTGTGACTTATTGATCATCATTCTCAAAATTTTATAAAATTAGTTTCTATATATATATATATATATATATATATATATATATATATATATATATATATATATATATATATATATATATATATATATATATATATGGCATTAAAAAATACTACTAATAAAACATAATCTTGATGTTAAAAGTAAGCTGATCCTAAGTTGAAACTAATCAAAATCAAGCACTTAAAATATCATTTGAGACTTTGGGATATCAATTAAATCCCTAAATAATTCTTAAATATGAAGTGTTTATGATCAAATCGAGCGTCTTGACGAGCCGGATTTAACAAGCCCAAGTTCTCTTGATTCTAATTTCATTTGAGCATTCAAATACACAAAATACATCAGATGATCAAGGGAATCATCATGAGCCATCCGATGGAGTGGTTTGAATTTTGCATGTATTTATGAAAATACCCTCTAATCTATAAAGCCCTCATTCTTCACATGAGGGAGCCTGCAAATAGAAGAGAGCTGAGGCTTAGAAATCCTCTAAGCATAATCGTCATCACTCGGCCGCCTAACTTCCGCCGCGCCAACCACACGCGCCGCCATAGCGCCAACCTCGATCGTCATCCGCCACGGCTGCCACGCCAACCACCGCCTTCTCGCATCGCATTGTTGCAACCATTCCGCGGCCATCGTGGATACCGCCATCCGCGATCGCTGCCGTCGCCGCCAGCCACGCTGCGCCGGACATACCGCGGCGCCGCTGCGCCACCACCATCAATCATCATCATCATCACCACTATTCGCACCATCGCTGGCCAACCGCCGCGACCACTGTTCGCGCCAGACATATCGCCGGCTATCACTACCGCTGACCGCATCTTCGACGCTGTTTCAATCATCATCTCTACCAAGAACTGCGCAACAATCATGGTTATATAGCTATTTGATTAGATCCCCATTGTCAGCCCTTTTCATATACAATTATGTATTCCTGTTATCGGGAAAATTTTGTACTCTGAAACAGATATATAGTGGAAGATTTTTACTGGGCTGGGCCTCGTGATTTTTTTCGTCTTTTTGAGATTTTTTCACGTAAAAATTTTGTAGTTTTCTTATTAATTCTTCAAACATATGTGTGTGTGTTGGATTCCACAACAAAGCTAAGCCATAAACTCTTATTCTACCACAACTGATTTTCTAGCACATAATAGTTTGGCACTGTCTGTGAGAACAGAACCCCTCAATCACAATTTCTGTGAACACCCGTAATATGGTCAATAGGCGCAATACTCGTAACAACGAAGCCTCCCGCTCCAACTCCCATCACTCTCAAAACCAATCCTTGAACCAAGGGTGCCAAGCCTCACTTCTCCCCGACGTAATGACCCTGAAGCAATAGGCATCTCTAAGATCAAAATAAAAGAGTCTCAAAATGAGATAATCTGACTTTTACGAGAAACACGGCTGCCACTACCACGGCAAACACATCTCCCCCAAGATCAATCATTAGCCAGGGGAGGTAAATATGCTAATGCAGGGCCTTCTCTCCATCAGGCTGAAGTTCCTCGACTTTTAAACCGTGATGTCGACTCCTCGACACGCCTACCCATCCATCATCACTGTACTTAATCAATATTAATCCACCAATTATTACGCAATACATTCTTTTTGTTGACTCCACCACGTTAATGCATGGAATTACAATGCTTAGTGTGAGAAGAACTCCATTATAAAGATGGAAATCATCTTCTCTTTCATCGTGGCTATCAGGAGTCTTCACCTCTGACTGAGGCTATTCTTCAATATCTCATTCTTGTAGGGTTTAAGCTCCCGAGCATCGACTCTTATGATGGGGCAACTAACCCATATGAACACATCTACCATTACAGGACTACCATGCATATCCAACGAGCTCCTGACATACTGCTTTGTCAGGTCTTTCTCGTTACCCTCAAGGGGCAAGCTCGTACTTGGTTCTACTCCCTTCCAAGGGGATCCATCCATACCTTTGATGAACTCACCAAAATTTTTGTAGAACAGTTCATTGCAAACCGGAGGATCATTAAATATTTCTCTCATCTCTCAGGCATTCGTCAAAATGAGGGTGAATCACTTAAGGAATACTTCCAAAGGTTCTCCTTAAAAGCTCACCAAATACCAGGAGTAGACCCTGAACTATTAAGAGGAGTTTTCCTTGGAGGCTCCACCTTTTACTCATCACTAATGCGAGATATGGTCCGCTCATATGCCGACTTGGTTCATCGTGTGGAAGCACAAATTTTTGCTGATGAGGCTATTAATGCCCATCACAAATAATTTGAATAATCTACAGGAAAGCATAAAAGCGCCCCAGGGAATGCAGACCGATAGTCTCATCAAAAGAAGCAACGAGGAAGTCGTGATCTCCCTCCACGGCCTTGACATCAACGCGCGGAACTAAAAGAATACACAATCAACACATCTCGTGTTAACATCCCCGATGGCCGAGATGAAGAAATTATCAAGTGGCCACATCTGCTGAAACCAAATTCAAGAAATCAGGAGCAATATTGTCACTTTCATCGAAGTCGTGGACATGCTACTAAAGCGTGCAAACAACTTAAAGAAGAAATCGAGAGGCTCATTCAACAAGGATATCTACGTCGATTTGTGAAGAATCAATTGACTCAAACAAACATAACTCCAACTGGGGGCAACCAGGACAATCATTACATAAATAACAAAATAGTCATCAAATAGTTGGGGAAATTGAAACAATCGCAGAGGACCACTACTATTTAATCAAGTCCTCATTGCCACCTCTGAAGAACTAGAGTTAAAGAAATCTTGTATTGATCATTCTATCACTTTTAATGACTTGGACTTAAAAAGGAGTCCATGTTCCTCATCAAGATCCACTTGTCATCAACGTAGGGATCGGTGACACATGCTAAAATGTTAAGAGAATTTTGATTGACAATGAGAGTTATATTGATGTCTTATTTTACTCCACATTTCTTAGCATGGGCTTGGTTAGGGAAAAGCACCAACCCGCAGTAGGACCATTATATGGGTTTGATAATCGCCCTGTGTGAGTAGATGAGACAATCACCCTTCCTGTTGTTCTCAGAGAATTCCCTCGACAAGTGACTCATTCAATTCAATTCATGGTGGTCAAGTCAGATTCGGCATATAGCGCTATCCTCGGAAGGCCCTTCCAATCAATTTTTGGTGTCGTTACTTCAATATCTCATCTTAAGATGAAATTTCCAACCCTTATTGGAGTTAGGATGGTCTGTGGAAATCAACAGATAGAATAATCATGTTATCTCGAACAAGCTCAATCACGCCCTTCAGTGACCTTCAGCATCAAAAATTTTAATTTTCAAGATGAAGAAGTATCCTAGAAAGCTTCTCCTGTAGAATACTTGCTCTCTGTTTCATTGTCAGATGACCAACCTCTAACAAGCAAGGATCTCCTCTAACAACAAATGGTAAAATACATAGACTTCTTACATAAAAATCAAGACATCTTTGCTTGGAGTCCGACGGATATGCCAGGGGTCGACCCCAATGTGATCATGCATTCCCTCAAGATTGATCCAACATTCAAACCTATCATCCAAAAGAAATGGAGGTTTGCACCTGATCACCTCCAAGCTATTAAACAAGAAATTAACAAGCTCTTGGAAGTGGGATTCATACGAGAAGTACCCTACATGGCTAGCAAATATTATCATGGTTAAGAAAATAAATGAAACATAGAGAATGTGTATTGACTACACTGATCTTAACAAAGTTTGCCCACAAGATAGTTTTCCTCACCCTCGAATTGATCAATTGGTCGATGTTACGTCTGGACATCAAATACTCATTTTTTTGGATGCTTACTCTGGTTACAACTAAATTAAAATGGACCCAATGGATGAAGAAGCTACAACATTTCAAACAGATAAAGGTTTATACTGTTATCAAGTTATGACGTTTGGGTTAAAAAATACTGGTGCTACCTATCAATGCCTTATTAATAAGATTTTTAAAGACCTCTTAGGCCGCACAATGGAGATATATGTGGATGACATGTTAGTAAAAAGTTTGGAAGAATCACAACATATTTCTGACTTAGAACTATGTTTTAACCTCCTTCGACATTATAACATGTGACTTAAGCCAACCAAGTGTGCTTTTGGGATTACGTCGGGAAAGTTTCTTGAGTTTATGGTAACCGTCATGGGATAGGCCAATCAATCAAAGCCCCTGAGAGATATGACTCAAGAATATCAAAGAATGCAAATCTTTATCCCGCTTCTGCTCGGGATAAATACTACTATTCTTTAAATCAAGGGTTAAAAATAATAATTTTCGGTGGACTGATGAATGTCAGTCTACTTTTGAGCAACTAAGGGAGTATTTAACATCTCCACCCTTACTATCCAAGCCTATCCAAAGAGAAATGTTATACTTATATCTCGCAGTCTCTTCCCACGCGATAAGCTCAGTTTTAGTGGGAGAAGAAAATGGGATACAATGACCAATTTACTATGTCAGCAAAATTCTTTATGATATAAAAAGTCATTATCCACTAGCAGATAAAATGGCTATAGTTTTAATTTTCTCAACGTGAAAATTATGTCCATACTTCCAGGCTCACACTATCGGTGTTTACACTCATTTATCATTAAGTGTCATTCTACATAAACCAGAGGCATCTGAGAGGCTAACTAAATGGTATGTATAATTGGGAGAGTTTGATATTCATTTCCTACATCGACCAGATATAAAGTCTCAAGTACTCGCAGACTTTATAGTGGAATGCACTACCCCAACTCCAAATGAGCTATCTACTACACCCTTTCGTCTCCTCGATGGACCCTCTATGTTGATAGAGCTTCAGGAAATACTGGTGTCGGAGCAAGAATCTTACTTATTTCCCCCCAACATTATATCTTAGAGTATGGACTTCGCCTAAAATTTCCTGCAACCAATAATATGGCTAAATATGAGGCTCTCATCATAGGGTTGAGACTCACCATCGACTGTGAAGCTCAAGACTTAGTGATTCACACTAACTCTCAGCTTGTCACCTCCCAGGTTGAGGGAAACTTTAATGCTCATAATCCTCAGGTGGCGCAATAGCTCAGCTTGGTAAAGTCACTTCTTGCCCATTTCAAGACACATCAAATCATTCACATACTGCGAGAGAAGAATACTCGAGCTAACGCTCTCACTAAGCTTGCTACATCTTCTACTGAAGATCTATTTAAGAGAAGGCATGTTGAAGAAATATATTTAACTAGTATCAAAGGGTCATGGGTAATACAAGCAATTAATGAGATAAAGGAACCTTCGTGGATGGACCTCATCCTATCTTTTCTACAAGAAGGGACCCTCCCTGAAGACCCAACTGCTGTAACTCATCTCCGAATGCAAGCTTCAAACTTTATTATTATCAGAGGTGAACTATACAAAGAGCTTTTTCTGGGTCATACCTTAAATGCCTCTCACCATCAGAGGTTGATTACACATTAAGAGAGGTTCACTCTAGGATATATGGAGAACATTTAGGAGGAAGGATGCTAGCCCTTAAAATTATAAGGCAAGGCTTCTATTGGCCTACGATGAAGCAATACGCCTTGGAATTCACAAAAAAAATGTGTAAGTTGCCAGTTGCACTCTAACCTCTCTCACACGTCACATGCAGAGCTCTCATCCCTTCAAAGCTCGTGGTCTTTTGCTCAATGGGGAATTAATATCATGGGACCTTTTCCGATAGCATCAGGGCAACAAAAATTTATCATTTTAGCTATCGACTACTTCACTAAATGGGTGGAAGCCGAACCACTTGCTAAAATCACAGAGACAAATGCTAAACAATTTATTTGAAAAAATATAGTATGTCGATTCGGTCTTCCTGCAAAGATCATCATCGACAATGGAACTTAATTTACTGGAAAAGTTTTTATGTCTTTTTGTAAAGATCTTCACATTCACCGTCAGATACACAGAGTAACATCCTTAAACTAATGGACGCTACCAAAGCTACTAGAGGAAAGGGTTAAAATACGTCGAGAAGGGGGGTAATGGGTTGATGAGCTCTCTAATGTTCTTTAGGCTTACTGCACTGCATCGCAAACTTCGACTGGTGAGACACCATATAACTTATGTTTCGATACAAAAGTTATTATACCAGTTGATATCGGGATTCCAAGTCCAAGAGTTCAATCATTCGATCATGATAGTAATGAAGAAAAACTCCAACAACACTTGGACCTACTCCCCGAAACTCGTGACATGGCCTTACTTCGGACTGCTTCCTACCACCAAAGGGTAGCTTGTCACTTTAATAGAAGAGTAAAATCTCGTCTCATATTTGTCGGTGACTTGGTCCTGCGAAGTTTTTAAGCAGCAAGCAAAGGCCCTCAATGCAATAAACTCTCACCTCTTTGGGATGGCCCATATGTGGTTGTAGTTATGGTCAAGCTAGGAACATTCAAGCTCAAGGGTCCAGAAGGGAAAAACTTTACCTCTAACTTGGAACACTAAGAATCTCCGAAAATATTATCGAATTCTACACATAATTATTTAACTTTTATTTTGTCTCGTTTGTCATTTCCTCTTCAAACTCATATCTATATTAAAATCATCTTATGATTGTAACACCGATCTTATCAAAGTAATAATTTTATAGCTTTTTCTTTCGAGCTTGTTGCATATAAACAATCTCCTTCATTTAATCCTCCCACTTGAAAAATGCGCAACTCACATTATATATCTGGCATGATCAAGGGACTTGATCAACCTCTTCCATATAAGAAGAAGTCAAGTAACACTTTAACTAATGCCTAGGATAGGTCAAAAAGTCCTTGGTGGATATTTCACGACCTCTTCCAAACAGGTAAGAAGTCAAGTAACACTTTGGCTAATACCTAAGATAGGTCAAAAGGTCCTTGGTGGACATTCCACGGCCTCTTCCATACAGGTAAGACGTCAAATAATGTTTGACTAATACCTAGGATAGGCCAAAAGGTCTTTGGTGGACTTCCCACAGCCTCATTCGTATAGGTTAGCATCGTCGAATAATATTCCGACCAATCACCTCGGATAGGTAAAAATAAAATAAGAGCATACCACCCAAAAAAAAATTTGTATCATTGATAGCACTAATATGATGATACAAGAAAGAATCAAAATGATGATACAGAATAATAATAATAATAATAAATAACAATACATAGACAAAAGAAAAAAATACATCCTCATGTGATACTACATGATATCAACGTCCTCCTCACCACTAGGAGATGCTCCCTTAAACTCTCTATCGACCCTTTCATCTCCTGAATCTGGTGAAGAGTCTTCAGATACTTGGCTGGGAGATAGATTCTCAATACTAGCTCTGATTTTGTGATGTACTAAGTGGATTCCTTTTAGAAATCCTCGGATGAAGCCTTCCTCTAAACATTGGTGCTCCAAGTCCTTCACTTCAACATCAAGAATATAATTACGATTCACGAACATGGTCCTCGAGCAAGCAAGGTGAGTTCTTAAAGTCTTCCACCGCCTTCAATGAGATTTTATTTGCTTCCGACATTATAAGCTCCTTCTAAAGATGATCTGTAATGCTTTCTTCTAGTCGAGAGCTTTCTTCTCCGCAAGTGCTTTTAGTCTTTTCTCTTCAGCTCTCGCCTCACCTCAATCATCACGAGTGCGCTCCACCTCCTGACGTTGGAGAGAAAGAGAAGTTGATATGCTATTCGTTATACACGGTTAGTGATCCTGAAAGTCGCCACCACTTTGGCCTTAGCACTCATCTTTCATTCATACTGCCTCAGATATTTTACCTTCACAAATTCAGTATTCCACTCATCTAGAGTGATACCTAACTGAGTCATCATCCCTAATGTTTGAGCTACCTACAAAAAAAATCATCACAAATATTGCATAAAGAAAGAAGGAAAAGAAGAAAAAAATGAGGAGAAGAAGACAACGTACTAATTCGTCTGCTCATTACGTCTAGTACATACGTGCTTTAACACCTCTTCAGGAATATGCGGCTTCGAGAAACAAATTCTCCCGTTATGAGTTGAGATAACTAAATTCTCAGAGGCCAACTGGGGGCGAACATCTTCTCCGCAGATATTTGACGTAGTCACTTTGGCATATGTCTTCTTTTTCTTTAAAGAAGAAACACTATCACCACCGTGATTTTGCAACGGGCTTCTTGAAAGAATCCTGTGAATATGAGGAGACCTTTTATCATCTTTACTTGATCTCTTCAGTGGAAGAGCATGAGATCTCTCTGCTTGGATGGAAAGGCCAACCTTGAACATTCTATCTTCAATTATATATTTGCCAATGTGACGTAACTCATGCTGTAAGCTTCTTCGTGAATATTAAGAGTTCTTAAGATTTCATTCTCTTCAATCAGCAATGGATCTGGAAGGTCATTCAATCTTCCCCATCTCTCAGGGAGTCCCACTCATTTTTTACAAAAAAAAGAATCCATTAGACCAATTTCTAGATGGATCCCGTGCTGAATATTCTATCCAATTCTTTATAACACGATAAAAAACATGTCCCTAAGCATCACATGTGAATCTACACATTCGGCATAAGTATTTGATGTTCAAAGTAACACCACGCTCTCTAAAGAAGACAGTCAAACCAACGGTGATCACTAAAGCCCAAAATGAAAATTGTGATAAAGCTACACCGCATATTTTAAAGATCTCAATCAATTCAGAAGCCAAAAGAAATCGCAGTCCCGCACGAAGAATCATCTCAGAGACAGTAAAGTATCCTTGGCAACAATAGCCACCAACTCATTAGGGAAGTGAAATTTCCTGCGGAGCACCATTAAACTATTTGCTTTGATAGTGGATGATATATCATATGTAGTTGTCACACTATGGGTTTTCTTTCGGCCATCATCCAGTGAAAATACATAATAAATAAATAAAAAGAGAGAGAGAAATGACAAAAATCTGATAATTTTGTAAAGCAACTCACTCACCCCAATACTTGGGCGTATCATTTCCTGACTTTGTCTCTCACAGAGCTTGGGATAAAATTTTTCTCCTATGATCTGACGAAAAGGATACACATACATATGAGATCAAAAAAAGAAAGTTATTCCTCTCTAATGATACTTTGAAATTACCTGCTAGACTTTCTGAGTCGTTCGAAGGATGGTTCCTAATTAACACTTCCCCATCATTTTGGCAGTTATCAAATGTTCAACCATCCATTGAAGTTTCAAGAAATCCAATTTCCTACAAGAAGAAGTAAGAAGTACGGGCCTTGATCGCCTACGAACTCGGTCGGTCCGACGAGGACAGTTGATGCCTCTTTTGAGGGAAAACCAGAGCCTCGTCATATGAACTATGAGCCTTGATCAATTGGTCCGACGAGGACTTGACGCCTCTTCGAGAGAAAATCGAGCAAGATGAACTACGCCTTGATCGCCCAAACCGGTTTGTCCGACGAGGATGAACCAGGGAAAACCTGAGCTCACATATAACTGCCTTGATTTCCTCAAACCCGGCCGATCCAGAGACAGCTTGATGCCTCGAGGGAAAATCGAGCTCTACAGAGCTATGAGCCCGACGAAAAATAAATGACATTCTCTTAAGAAGAAGGTCAGAACTTCACTAACAAAAAGAAAGAAATTTTTTTCTTTTTTTACCCTAGCCCTTGAACTTCCGCTAGATGATTTCTCATCCAATGCAGAGGAACACTAGAGCATATGGGATTTGTATTTTCTCACTTGACCTAGAGGGTTTTTATAGACCCCCTATAGGGGCAAAAAGGTAAAAAATGTTTAAAAATGCAAAAAAAAAAATGGGTGAAAATGAGTGAAAATGGGAGAAAACGGGAAAAAATTCTCATCGGTTTGCTGCATGGGCTGTATACTTTTCAGCTCTTCCACTGCCCGCTGACAAGGTTCAATTGTACCTGACTACCGCGACGCTGAAGGCCCACGGCCGCCATGGCGAGCGCCTAAGCACCCATAAGTGCCCAGATGGGTCCATAACCTTGAAATCTTGCACTCACGCATACTCGCACACATCTGCGGCCCTGTACCCTCTTCCGTGATCATAATCTTATGCTCCCAAGAAGATCTCTCAAAATGTAAAATTTCAATTAATTTGCTATTTTCAAGTATTTCACATATATTGGATGATTGATAATGTCATCCAAAAATAGAACTGATGTCACAAATACAAAAACACGAATCTTGATGTTAAAAGCAAGTTGATCCTAAGTTGAAACTAATCAAGATCAAGCACTTAAAATATCATTTGAGAATTTGGGATATCAATTAAATCCTTAAATAATTCTTAAATATGGAGTGTTTATGATCAAATCGAGCCTGTGATTTAACAAGCCAAGTTCTCTGATTCGACTTTGAGCATTCAAATATACATCGGATGATCGGGAATCATCATCCATCCATGGTTTGATTTTTATTTTGAAAATACTCTCTAATCTATAAATAGCCCCTCATTCTTCACATGTGGGAACCAAACTAAAGAGAAGAGAGAGCTTTGAGGCTTGAAAATCCTCTCAAGATAATCGTGTCCACTCGGCCGCCACGCGACCACTCACGCAGTGCGCCCGTCGCCGCACACGTTGCATCGCTGGTTATCGCCATTATCGCGACGTCATCACACGCTGCATTCATTACATCGCCTATCGTTATCCATCCCGCTGACGCGCTACCATTATCATGCCGAATTGCCGGCTGACCACATCCATATTATCACTACCGCATATTTAATCATTATATACCACTGATTGTCACTATCACCACTGCGCTGACACTCATTATCATTATCGCTTCGCTGTTTTCGCCGACCATCACCCCATCTCCATTATCGGTCATCACCATCACTTTGAATAATTGCCGTCACCATTTATCATCACCTACCACTAGAATGCGCGAACTAACTACATATTTGTTGTTTGATGATTCTGGATCCCCATTGTCAACCCTTCATATACAATTATGAATCGTTAAAAAAAAATTTTGTACTCAAACATATAGTGGAAGATTTTTATTGTCTCATCCTCTTTCAGCACATAAAATTCTAGTTTATTAATTCTTCAAATATCTGTGTTTGATTACAACAAAGTAAGATAAACTCTATTCTATCATTTTGGTTTTAGCAACAATATATATATATATGTATATATATAATACTTTTTTTAAAATATTACATAAAGTTTTTATTGTTTTCAATGTTCCAAAGTTTAAAGAAAAAGATTAAAGCTCCAAAAAATTAGATAAAAATATTAAAATTAAAAAAATGCAAAAATAATATTTTATGCATCATAATCTATTAGAATTAAGCTAGATTGATCATAAAATTGATCATTTCTAGAATTACAAAATAAAATATATTTTTAAATATAAATTTAAATAAGTAGGTAAAAAATTAAAGAAAACAATCTCAAAATTTAAATAATATTCTACAACCATAAATTAGTTTATTAAAAATTAGAATAAATTCATATAATAAAATGCACAAACTATAGTATGCAATACATAATAGTGTAACTTCATTTTTAAATAAATAAAAGGTAGCAATGAATATTTAAAACTCTTTATGGAATTTTGGCAAAAATGAAAATTATATATTTTTTTAATTATTAAGTAAATTGTAATAGAACTAATATAAAATTAAAATCAAAATTCAGCCAAATTTGACTTTAAATTAATTTTTAATTAAAAATGAATTTCAATTAATATTTTGGATAATATTTATAAAATTGCAAATACTGACTTAATTTTTAAAGAGATTCTTAAAAATTTTAATTTAAATCATATTTTCTTAAATTAAAATTGATTTTAAAATAAAGTTATAATATATTTTCTATTAAACCAAAGTATCACTCTGATTGATATTTATTAAAAAAAATATTATTTATCTAAAAATATCAATTAATTTGGTTAATTCTCAAATTATCCTTTTTATTTTATATGATTATATTTAATAATGTAAAAAAGTACCAATCTTCATTTTCAAATTTAAATTTACATATTAAATAATATTTTCAACAATATCAAGATATTATATAAAGAAAATGCTACTTCAAATTTAGCATTTCTTCTTAAATTTAAAGAATTTCACCCACTTTATAATGTTTTGATATGATTAAATATCATATTTTAATATCTTTACAATTTCAAAATTGTTTATTTATTTTTATTTTTAATAAATTTAGCATAAAATCAAATATTAATCAACAACAAAATGATATTTTAATAAATTAAATAAAATTCAGACATTAATATAAATAGATACTGAATTTAAGGAATAATATAATAACCATAATCTAATCGATGTGGATCCCATTCAGTGTAAATGAGTCGAGCTTGATTTATGAACTTATGTTCAGTGAAAGTTACTATTCATGCTTTTAAAATGACAAAATTTTAGTATTAATGTTTTGCTCAAATTGTTCGAAATTGCTCGAAAAACAACAATCCAAAAATATGTAAGATGAAGGATTTGAATTTGGGTCATTCTTTTGCATGATAAAAGCTCTAACCACTAAGCCATGCTTGCAACTATGATATATATACATACATATATATAATAAAATAATATAATATAATATTTTATTTCGAGCTAAATCGAGCCAAACGCGATCGAACAAAGGATTGTTTATGTTCGGCTCATTTATAAATTGAGCTTGAAATATTTGATCGTCATTTTGTTTGTTTAACTAACGAACAACACGCATCTTTAACGAGCCAAACACGAAGCAAGCCATAGCAACAACCTTTTTTAACAGCTCTAGCTCCGACTATAAGGTCTGTAGTTTGAGGCTTAGTATATGTAAATGAGTATAAATTTACAATTAAACTTACTTAATGTCTCAAATAAAGCAAAATAATTTTCTGAAATAACAATAAATATAGCTGAAAATGCATAGGATATTCAGTAAGGAAAAAAATCCCAAGTGCTATTATCATCTCTACAAATAAAAAAACAGCATTTACATACATACAACATATTTCTTATATATTTACATATCTAATATCTCGAGCTTGTTATTTACATACAGAATACTCAAATCCTTAACATGATATCAAAAATATTATTATTATTACCTTTTAGAAGTGGATATATCTTTTCATTTAAAGAAAAGATGTTATAAATATAAATATCAAAATTTGAGTGTTTGATTTACATACCATAGAATTCTTATGTATTTGCATATTTAATTTCTAAATTTTAATTTTTACATATATAACATCTTAATCTTTAATATCATATCAATAATATCATCATCATTAACTTTTCAAAAGTGAAATATATTTTTTTAAGCATAAAAAGTGTTAAATAAATAAATTTCTAACTTTAGATGTTAATATATAAATATATAAAAATTATGTGATATATATGTAAACCTACCTTTAAAATTTTGTTTATTAGTTTCTTATTGAGTATAATGAGTAATCGAGTTAAACTAATTATACATTTTATAAAATAATTTAAATTCATAGTCTACTATGGATGTTATACATTTGTTAAGGGGTTTGATGGAGAAGCATAGAGAAAGTAAGGAGGATCTACATATGATATTTATTGAGAGATTTATGATAAAGTTTCAAGAGATGTTCTTTGAGAGTTCTAAACGAGGAGTTAATATTAGTTATATTCAAGTCATTAAAGATATGTATACTAGAGTTGTTACTTGGGTCCAAGCACAAGGAGGATTGATAAAATATTTTCCTATTTCAGTTGGATTACATCAAAGACCGGCTTTAAGCCCTTATCTTTTTACTTTAGTTATGGATGTTCTTACTAGGCATTTACAAGAAGATGTACCTTGTTGCATGCTTTTTGATGATGACATTCTTCTTGTTGATAAGACTAGAGAGGCCCCACCTAGTGGGATTAAGGCTTGTTATTGTTGTTGTTGTTGTGATAAGACTAGAGAGGGAGTCCAACAAAAACTTGAATTATGGAGGTCAACTCTAAAGTCTAAAGGTTTTCATTTAAGTAATCTAAAACTGAATATATGGAGTGTAATTTTAGTCAGATGTAAATTAGAAGTGACATTGTATTAACAAGTTATTGTGAGCTTTTAGATTTAGCTTTATTATTCAAATGATGGTGAAATAGATGGAGATGTTATTAGTAGAATTCAAGTTGGATGGTTGAAGTGGAGAAATGCATCGGCCTATTATGTGATAAAAGTTACTTAAACTTAAGTGAAAATTTTATAAGATGGTGTAAGATGAAACTTAAGAATGCCACAATAAAAGAGAAGCATAAACCAAGTTATGTTATGAGATAAGGATGTTTAGGTGGATGAGTGGCTTTACTCTTAGAGATAGAATGCAAAATGAGTATATTGGGAAAAAGTTGAGTAGCTCGAGTATAGATAAGACAGGAGAATGCCTTAGATGGTTTGGCCACATAAAGCGTCAACCGTCCGATGACCCGATTATGAGAGTAGATGCAATAGATTTGCCTTATGTTAAGAAAGGTAGAGGTAGACCTAAAAAGACTTGGTTAAGATGTATAAAAAATGATCTTGATATACTTGATTTAAATGAGAATTTGACACATAATAGGACATGATGGAGACAAAGGAGTCATGTAGCCGACCCCACCTAGTGGGATTAAGGCTTGTTGTTGTTGTATAGTCTAATTATTAAATATAATTAAATTTCTAAATTTTAATCAAAATTATTATAATTCATTATATATTATTTAAGTTATTTTGAGGAGTGGGGAGGGAGTTTAAATATTAATAAAAATTATAACTTCATATATCTGAATATTTATTTTATATTTTTTTAATAATATAATAATTTTAAAATATATAAGATACAAAAAAAACACAGAATAAATCATCATTTGAATAATTAAGTAAATATTTTATCAAATTCTAAACAATTGAACCGCTTTGATGAACCGATTATTAATGGTCCGGTTTATATTAAAAAAAAAACCCATCCCCTAAACGGATCGAATCTTTGCGGTCACTTGGTCTCATCTTACACAAAGCTAAGTTTGACTAAGACTAAGAGGCACCTGAGCCGTCCATTTGTCACTCGGATTTAATTATAACTCACTCCTAAAAACAAATAAAAATAATAATAAACAAATAAATAAATAAACGACAACCTTCAAATTGTCTATTTCTTTACTATTATTTATTTAAAGATATAAGGTAATAATTACATAATCTTTGCTCATTCAAACAACATTTAAATTAATATTATGCTATATATAGAAGAAAAAAAAAAACTAGCATGTTTAAGCACTCATAATTAAATTAAACAATTAATAATATATTTATTAATATCATGTTTATGTTTTTAAAAAATTAAGTTAAGAGTTATGGTGGACTAATATTACATTTTTGTATGATATATATCATAAAGATGAAATTAATTAAAAATGCTAATATTTTTACCCCTCATGATTGAATTAAGATCTCTATAATATATTTATTTATATTGTGGAAAAAATAACTTTTTAAAAAACTATTGTGTGCGTTAAAAATATTTTACTTTTTAAAAAATTTAAACAGTAACTTTCTAACAGTCAGTATACTCTAAGAGCACTAGTTCTCAAAATTAGCTTTTCAATACAAAACTTTCTAAAAATCAGCCAAAAAATTGATAGTCAAATATAAATGTGGTTGCTTTATGGTTACTTTTTGAAAAGCAAAACACCTAGAAAGTTATCTCAAACACACACTTAGACTCATGGACTAAGCACAATAAGCTACTAAATCAAATTTCAAGCTGCTCTTACTAAGTTAATCAAATGCTGAGCTGGCAAACAAAAAAAATATTGACATAAATATATTTAAAATATATTAAAGTTCAAATTTTGAATTAAAAATTATAAAAATATTATCTTTTTATCTCAAATGTTTTATTATTATTTCTCCTAAAAATTTTATTCTTTTTTATCATTTTATGTTAAAAATTATTTGAATCAAAAATATAATCTTCAATTTTTTATAATAATTAAAGTGACTCATATTTAATCAATTTGTTCACTTTAGAGGAATTATTCGATACAGAGTTCAGATGTAGGACTACGTCCAAACTCCAATAACGTTACACCACATGATGAGTATGCAATATATGTACATAATACATAATATATGTACACAATCCAGATTATATACATATATTATGCATTCATCATATGACGTAATATTACTGAGTCCGAACGTAGAGCTACATGTAGACTCCTCATGTAATAATTTCTCTTTACTTTAAGCTCAAGCTCAATCAATTTTATTTAATCTCTTTTACTATTTCATAAGATCAGTTATTAATTATATGACATAAATTTTTATAATTATTTTATGCAACATTTCTTCTCAAGAAAGCCAAGCCTTCCACTCCCTTCTCTTATAAATTAGTGCCTTTGGGACTGTTTGAGCTCACCAAACCAAACAACTTGCTTCTTCCCCTCTTCCAAAAATTCGTTCAATATTCACACCACCATGGACCTCTTCCTGCAACAAGGAGGACTAGGAAAGCCATCGTTAAAACAAAAAAAACAACTCCATGGGCCTCGTCCTTCTCCTCTTAAGCTCCACAAAGACTCCCACAAGATCGTCAAGGCCTCGGTCGCCCCTCTGCCATCTCAACGTCGATCTCCCATAATCATCTACGCAGTCTCTCCCAAAGTCATCCACACCAATCCGAACGAATTCATGTCTCTCGTTCAACGCCTCACAGGCTTCTCATCAGCCACTGATAGTAATATCAACGCTTCTTCTTCTTCTTCTTCGTCTACAGACTCTACTACAGTCGCCCTGAAGCTAGAGAGTGTTACAGAAGCTACAGAAGTATCAGCTCCTAATCTCATCTCTCCTTCTGTAATGGATATTATGAACTCTAGTTTATTTCTTCACGAGTTCAGTCCTGCCTTCCATGACAGTAAGGGTTTCGTGGAGACTGCGTTCATGGCTAGTCCAGGAAGCTTCTTCTACTCTTTGTGAAGATTCTGCGTTTCAGTAATGGAGGATAAAAGTAAGAGAGAGAAGCTTGCTACCTCATTATTAATTCCTGTTGAATTTATTATCAGTGATGATGTAGTTTTAATATGAAATGATTTAAGACAAATGGCCAGCGATTTTGTCATATAGTATTTTGTTTTATTATGAGTTTTTAGGGTTGGCTAAACCTAACAACATATATCAATTGGAAAAATACTATTAAAGGTAAAATGAGAAGTACATATATGAATGGTTGAAAATATAGGATATGGTGATTTTAATGCAATTTTTTAATATCTCAAAGCACCATCTTAAATTTAATTTTTTGCAAATTGTAATTACAATGAGCACTTTGGTGAGATGAGCTCAACGACAACAAGAACATTTAGATCTGAGTTTAAAAGAATTTTATTTAAGCACTCAAAGATATTGTTAAGAAATTCACTTAAAGATTTGAGAGATCAAACAACATATGAATATTAACTGTTTATAATCAAAATGAGTATTTTAATGAGATGAATATAACGTGCCTTATATTACTTCATTATGTTATCATTAAGGAACTAAGATGCCTAGAAAACACTAAATGATTAAGAGATATCTATCTTAAATCCATTATCAATACTAACATATAAATTTTGACAGCTAACCATCAATCATTTTCTTGTATCAAGGTTCTCGCAAAATAAATTCACTTAAAATTATTTTATGTCGACCTCTTCTCATAGTTTAATCAATTATATCTACATCATAACACATTTTATACAAATATTTCTTATAAACATGCAAATAATAATACAATTGAAATAAGTTGAACCTACAAAAAAGAAAATATTAACTTATTTGATTGTTATTTAAAATTGAAATATTAAAAAAAATACATTTTTCGATAATATTTTTACTCTCTCATACTTGTTATCCTTACTCTCTTCCTTTCCTTCTATCTTCTCCTCCTTGCCTCCTCCTCTAGCATATTGCTAGTGCTACATGACTTGTTTTTCATATTTCATTGATCATGTGTGCTCTTAAATCCTCACTCATTATATGCACATCTAAAATAAAAGGTATGTAAAGACTTAGGATCTGTTTGGGATAGCTTTAGCTTTCTAAAAAGCTAATTGTAAAACTGTTGTGAAAAAAAAATTTTGAAAAGCTATTATGTATATTATAAATATTTTTCTTTTTGAAAAATTCAAACAACAGCTTTCTCACAACCACCACACTCTAACAGCTCTGATTCTCAAAACAGTTTTTTCACCACAAACTTTTTGAAAAAAAAAGCCAAAAAATAAGTAGTTGTTTTACTTCACGAAAGTGAGATAGTTTCTAAATGCACTCTTAGACTTTACACAATAAACTAAAAACTCTATAAGCCTAATTCATAAATTTTCTCTTTATTACTTTTTTTTCTCAAATCTAATTACTAAAAAAATTCACCCAAAGACCATTCTATTATCAATGATTTGAGTTTACTTGATAGGGTGGGGGTAAAAGAAAAATATTTTGAATGGGTAAGTGATTCAATATAATATTAAATATCTCTTTTAGTTTTTGTTAAATCGAAAAAGAGATTTAACATTTAAAATTATTTTTTTCAAGTTTTTTTGAATTATTTAAAATACAAATTAGCTTATTTTAAGTTAATAGATTAAAAAATAATTGATTTTTCTTTTTATTTTTTATTTTTGAAGTAGAAAGGAATTACTCAATTTATGTTAATTTATATTAACTTAAATAGTTATATTATTCCTTTAAGAAATTAATACTAAGTGTATCATCCTTTATGATGGATTTCTTCATTAAAGTTTGATATGGCGGATCTAACGAGCCTAAGATCTCATAATTCTGACTTCATTTGAACATTCAAATATGCAAAATACATCATATGATCAAGGGATTCATCATGAGCCGTCCGATGGAGAGGAGTGGTTCGGATTTTGCATGTATTTACAGAGACGCCACTCCTCCAATCTATAAATAACCCCTCATTTCTCATATGAGAGAGGCCCAAGCAAGAGAGAGGAGAGAGCTCTAAAGATCCTCCAAGCACAATCGTGTCGCCACTTCGACGGTCGTCAACCACCACCGGCCATCGCCGTACGCCGTTGATCCTTGGTTGCCGTCAATCTGGTCTCCATCATGATGACTTCTGATTGTTCTCGCATTTCTACTGATTGTTCCTGCGTTCGCTAATGATTATTCTCGCATTTACTGATTGTTCACGTTCGCCATTGATTGTTCCCCTGACGTTCCCCACATTTCCACCGGTGATTCGCATGCCACCATCATCATCTGCTACTACTAGAATCAACTGATTGTTGTCACATAGTTATTCCTTTCATATATAATTTTGTAATCTCGATCGGGAAGATCTTGTACTCAAACATACATAGTGGAAGCTTTTCTTGGGCTAGGCCGTGATTTTTCCCTCTTTTCAAGGTTTTCACGTAAAATTAAGTTTTATTGTTCACTCTTTAAATTGTGTGTTTGGATCCCACAACGGCTAAAAAAACTTTTACTCTACCGCGGTTTTCTAGCATGCAGCAGGCCACCTGGAAAAGCGATTCTCATTATTTCATCTTGTATGGTGACCAAGTTTCCAATAAGATCAAAACCATCATCGAGGTGGAACATTTCAAGCTTTTAAGGAGCGCAAGCGAATAATGAAGATTTATCAAACTTCGTTCCTTCAGATTTTGTCAAAAACTGGGGGGCAACTCTTAATCACAGAAGATTATCCATGTTAAGCATATAATCGATTACCATCCCAAGAAATAAGTCAAAGTTATAGGATATTTCAACATTGAGAAGAGATATAGCTTTGCAAATTATATTTTTCCACTCATACTCATAGAAAAATGAGACCAAGGTTAAGGAGCAACTTTGGCTACAACCACAAACGGATATTTTAATTCGACCTCTTCCATATAGGTTAACGTCATCGGGTAACACCCTGACAAACAACCTCAGATAGGTCAAAAACCCTTAGCGGATTCAATTCGACCTCTTCCATGCGCCATCGGGTAACACCGACAAACAACCTCGATAGGTCAAAATCCAGCAATTCAATTTGACCTCTTCCATACGATGCCATCGGGTAACACCCTCACAAACAATCTGGATAGGTCAAAATCCTCCGGATTCAATTCAACCTCTTCCAGATAACGCCATCGAGTAAAGACTCCAAACAACCACCGGATAGGTCAAAATTCTCGAGATTCAATTCAACCTCTTCCACACAGGTTAACGTCATCGAGCAAAGACTCTGACAAACAACCTCGGATAAGTCAAAAATCCTCAGTGGATTCAATTCAACCTCTTCCACACAGGTTAACGTCATCGAACAAAGACTCTGACAAACAACCTCGGATAGGTCAAAAATTCTCAGCGGATTCAATTCAACCTCTTCCACGTTAACGCCATGGGTAACACTCGACAAACCGGATATGTCAAAATCCTCGATTCAATTCAATCTCTTCCACAGTAGTTCGGGTAACACAAAAAATAACCTAGGATAGGTCAAAAGTTCCTTGGTGGACTTTCTACGACCTCTTCCACACAACGCCATCGGGTAACACTGCAAACAACCCTGGATGGGTCAAAATTCTCGATTCAACTCTTCCATACAGGTTAACGCCATCGGGTAACACTCGACAACAAACAATCCGGATGGGTCAAAGATCTCGATTCAATTCAACCTCTTCCATACGTTTCACGCCATCAAAACACTATGATAAACAACCTGGATAGGTCAAAACTTGTACTACTCCAAAAGTTACATCGAGCAAACACTGACAAACAATCCGGATAGGTCAAAATCTCACGATTTCGACCCATTCCATAGGTTAATATCATCAGCCACTGGACATAACCTGGATAGGTCAAAGATCCCCATCGACCGAACACTACGCGCGCCGCTGTTACCACCCCCCGTCTGGCCACCAACGCCATCATCGGTCCGCCGACGGCCGTTTCTCCGCCGGTCACTATCGTGCGTTAAGACTGCCACCGCCACCATCATTACATAATCTTCGCGGTCACCACCATCGCTGGTCATCTCCACTACACGCGCCGCTCCACCACCTCTGCCGGCAGCAATCATAGCCGCCGGTTAGCGCACCGGGCCATCTCCACCGGCCACCGCACACCATCGCCGAATCGCCGGGTCACTACAATGCCGCTGATCATCTCGCCGACCACTATCGCTGACCACCATGCCGTATCACCGCCAACCTCGTCCCGGTTATCATCGCCGATGATCGCTTCCAAACTGACGGTTCGACGAGGCGCCGACGCCTCTTAAGAAAATCAGACACGACGTATGTAATGTGCGCCTTGATCTCCTCCACTACGGTCGATGAGTACTGATGCTTTCGAGGAAAACGGACGATGTATGTCAGCGCCTTGATCACCTTCGCTGACGACGATCCGAGTACGCTTAACACCTCTTTCTGGGAAAGCGTAGACACGACGTATGTACGCGCCTTGATCGCCCCGGACGACGGTCCGACGAGTATTAACCTCTTTTTCGAGGGAAATAGACACGATGTGTACGGCCTGATCTCCTCCAAACCCGGACGGTTCGACGGATGACGCTCTTCGAGGGAAAACCGGAACAAGGATGTAGTCACGCCTTGATCGCCACAAACCCGGACGGTCCGACGATCCGATTGATGCCTCTTTGAGGAAAAAATCAATGACGTAAGTATCACGGCCTTGATTTCTCCAAACCCGACGGTCCGACGAGGCGGTTGATGCCTCTTTCAAGGGAAAATCAAAACAAAGACGCATACGTGACCGCTTCCAAACGACCTTCTCTCTCAAGAAGAAGAGAATGGCCTTTCTCCTCGCCCTGGGGTTTTATAAACCCCTTTTAGGGGCAAACGGGTAAAAAAAAATATCCAAACCGCTCAAACGAAACGGACGTTGCCCAAGCAGATATGCAGAGCCAAGACGCATGGGTTGCTTACCAGCCTTCGCTTCGCAATCCGTTCCGCGCATTCGCCATTTCCGCTGTTTCGCGACTGAACTTCCTCGGATTCGCCGTCAGGATCAGATCGCCATATCGCGCGATTCACGTTGCCGCCATTGGTTCAAGCGACGACCTGCCGGGCCCGCACGAGCCCTGGCCAGACCGACCATGATCAGATGTTCAGCCTTCTGGCTCTTGGTCCTTTCGACTGTTTTCAAGCGACTGTTTCAAATGTTGTCAAGAATCTTGACTCCCCTTTCCAGCCCGCTTTATTCGACTCATGAAGGTCTCAGCCATGAAACTACGACTACTCAAGAATTTCTTGCTCCTCAAAATCCAACCTCTTGTGCCTGCCCCAGATATAGTCCATAACCCGTAAATTTCACGTCCATACGACACATCCTCAGCCTCGAGATCTGCTCCGAGTATAATTTTGTGCTCTCATAAAGATCTGTTCTCTCAAATTGTGTGGTTAATAAACTCTCAAATTTTATTGAAGAATTTGCTATTTTGAAGTACTTGGCACATATATTTTTAGATGATTGAGATAATATCATCCAAAGATAGGGGGACAACTGATATGACACCTAAAATACTAATAAGAAGAATCTTGATGTTAAAAGCACCGGTTGAACCGAATATCGAAGCACTTAAAATATCATTGGAAATTTTGGAATATCAGTTAAATACCTAAATAGCTCTCAAATATGGAGTGTTTATAGTCAAATCGAGCGTCTCGACGAGCCGGATCTAACGAGCCTAAGATCTCATAATTCTAACTTCATTTGGACATTCAAATACGCAAAATACATCATATGATCGGGGATTCATCATGAGCCATCCGATGGAGGTGGATTCGATTTTGCATGTATTTAGACGTCCACTCTCCAATCTATAAATGCATTTCTCACGAGAGCTGAAAGAGAGAGAGAGACTCTAAAGATCCTCCAACACCCGCCACTGACGGCTTAACCAGCCACGCCGCCGTCATTGCCGTTGATCCTTCGCCAATCTTTATCTGCCTCCATCATGATGACTTCTACAGTGATTGTCTGATTTCTACTGATTGTGCGTTTACGATTATTCGTATTTCTGATTATTCTCTGCGTTTCGCGATGATTGTTTCGTATTGCCGCATGATACATTTAGTTCGCATCACCATCACTTTATTTAAAAACTGATCACCATACATATTGTTCCTTTCTTATATAATTGTAATCCCAAGATCGGAAGATCTTGTACCAACAGATATATAAAGCTTTTTGGGATAGCCGTGGTTTTCCCTCTTTCGAGGTTTTCCACGTAAAGTTTTGAGTTTTATTTCACTTTAAATACTGTGCGATTCTACAACAAGCAAGACTAAAACTTTTACTCTCGTGCGATTTTCTACACAAAGTTAAAACTTAGTGTGAGAATGTGAGATTTTTTAATATAGTGCATAAAAATTTTAAAAAACTAAAAAAATCAAATGATTTATAATCATCATTTCAAAATGATTGCATTTAAATTAAAATAATAAAAAAATTAAAAAATAAATTTAAATGCTAAATAATTAACTAATCCTTAGATTTTAAAGAAAGTTTTGAGGGTAATTTTTTAATATTTTGTCAAATCTTTTGGAATTAAATAATAATTAGCTAAATTTTCACGAATGCCTTTAGGTGTTTATTAATCATGTATTAAATTGTACTTGATCTATATCCATTTAATATAGTATTTTTATTTTGGGAGGATTTGCATAAATACAACACATTTCTTATGTATTTATATATTTAACATTATTTATATATAATACTTAAATCTTTAATATTTAATAAAAAATTTAATTATAATTATTTATTTTTAAAATAAAATGTATTTTTTATGCATAAAAATATCATATATTTAAATATGAAATTTTACATATATATAAATTTATAAAAATTTTTTGGTATGTATGTAAATTTTTTTAAAATTTTGAAGTAAATATAATAGCAATATATTAACATTTTAATTTTCAAATGCAAGTGAAATAATAAATAGATTATTGAAAAAAAAAAAAAAGTTAGGTGCTCCGCTCACAGGGTTAGAGGTCTAGAGGAGAGTGACGAGGAGAGGAAAGCAGAGCACGAGTTCAAGAGAGAGGGAGAAGAAATCTCTGCTTGATGGCTCCTCCGAAGAAATTGAAGAAGACGAAGAGAAAATTGAAGGATTCTTCTAAATGTGGAAACCCCTCTTCTGCGCCAAAGCCACCGGAATCCCAGCAATCGGACAACGACTGGTGGTATAGCTTCTGGCACAAGAACTCCGACTCTGGTAAGCAAAACCAAAGCCTGTAAATCTAAATTTAGTATGGTTTCTCTTGATCTTCTGCATGCTTTGATCTATAGTTGAATATGGTTTTGATCTATAGTTGAATATGGTTACAATTGGTGCGTTCTCGAGGTGTTTGGGTACTTCTTTATAAATTTCCTTGGCACTTGGGAATCGATTAGCTTGGTGGGTCTTTTGGGAGCATAGATTTTCTGTTTTTTGAGATTTTTCAATGTTTGTGACATCCTTTTGATTGGAGGTGATCTTAATTTCGCCGGCACTCAATGAGATACTGTTGTTAGTACCCAGTTTAATTCATTGCTAATTATATGATTTCTTTCTTATTGCTACCGAGAGGACTTAGCTGTAGAATAAATCGTTTGTAAGACATTCCTCACGATAATTTTGCATTTCTTGCTGTCTAGTTTACATTCTTATCAGTCATTCCGAGTATGGTATTCTTCTTTTATAAGAGGTCCTGGATTCTTTAAAATTGTTATGAAGGAAACATTTGTGCAAATAGGAGATGGCATGATCACACAATGTATTAATGGACAGTGCAAGTTTATATTAATGAAGGTTTATATTTGATGTAGTCTGTGATATTCATTGAAGGAATTAATCCTTCGTGAATGCTTTTTATTTCAATGTAGAAACTTCGTTGTCTTTGGGTTATTGGCTGAATAGTAGTGATGATTTGCATGTTTCTCCATAAATTAGTACCTTTCATATGCATGGTAGTAGTTTTTTTATCTGATTGAGAAAGGAAAATATTTATAATAATAAGTTGAGAATTGAAATCCTAAGAATTTTAATGACCTGTCCAAACAAAACAAAAATGAAATGAAAATAAAAGCCTGTTAAATGTCCTTGAGTTATCCTAATCTATAGAATTACTAGTGTTTGATGTCTTTATATTCTAATAAAATCCATTATGTTATACAAACATCACTTGCAAGAACATTATCTTGCCAAGTAGCTTATCTTCATGGAGTTTTTGCTTGTGATTGTTGGAGAAAGTCCCT
This sequence comes from Cymbidium sinense, assembly GCA_021442155.1. NCBI lineage: Eukaryota > Viridiplantae > Streptophyta > Magnoliopsida > Asparagales > Orchidaceae > Cymbidium > Cymbidium sinense. The sequence goes on along the minus strand of CM038231.1, from coordinate 86,275,352 downwards.
TGTTCTGTTCGCACTACCGTTATGTTACCAATCATGTGATCCAGCTCCATGCTAATGCTTATATCATGCTGAGCTTCATATCCAGAGGAAGTTGTTTAATTCAATAACAACAACAACAAGCTTTTATCCCACTATATGGGGTCGACTACATGAATCCTTCTTCTCCATAGTGTCTTATTAAGTGTCAAATTCTTATTTAATTCTAATAAATTAAGATCATTTTTTATACATTTTAACACAGTTTTTAGGTCTACCTCTGTCTTTCTTAACATAAGGCAAATCTAATACATCTACTCTCCTAACCGGGTCATTAGATGGCCGACGCTTTATGTGGCCAAATCATCTAAGGCGACTCTCTCTAATCTTATCTGCCACTGGAGCTACTCTAATCTTTTAACGAATATATTCATTTCGCATTTTATTTCTAAGAGTAAAGTCAGTCATCTACCTAAGCATCCTCATCTCTGCAACACTTAATTTTATGCATCTCTTTTGTTGGCCAATATTCTGCACCATAAATGATTGCGGGTCTTACCATCATTTTATAAAAAATTTTCTTAAGTCTAAGCGATACTTTTCTCACACACAATAGGCCAGATGCATTCCTCCACTTTAACCACCCAACTTGAATTCTACTAATAACATCTGTCTATTTGACCATCATTTTGAACAATAGACTCGAGATATTTGAAATGTTCACTCTTTTTAATGACTTGATCACCCAATGTCACAACACCACCACTAGAACTTCTACAACTAAAATTACACTCCATATATTCAATTTTAGATCTACTCAAATGAAAACCTTTAGAGTCTATGGTTGACCTTCATAATTCTAGTTTCTCTTGGACTCCCTCTTTAGTCTTATCAACAAGAAGAATGTCATCTACAAAAAGCATACACCAAGATACATCCTCCTGCAAATGCCTAGTAAGAACATCCAAGACTAAAGCAAAAAGATTTGAGCTTAAAGCCGATCCTTGATGTAATCCAACAAAAACAATGATACTAATAATAAAAGCTCTGCTGGCTGTGGGGTTCGAACCACACGCACTATGTGCAAAAGATCTTAAGTTTCGCCCTTAACAACTCGGGCAAACCAGAAGTTGTTTAACTCAACATTGATTAAAAGTTCTATCAAATCATTAGATCTGTTAATCAGATGCATGCCATCTCAACTCCTTTCATTGTTTTCACTTATTGTATTTACTATATTTCTAACAAGAAAGTTGATGTGAAGCTCAAAGTATATAGCTGAAAGAAATGCAAGGATGTGGCATCGATGAAGTGACATTCTTTTTAGTTTGAGTACCTTTTTTTCTACAGGATTGATTCAGTTGTGCGATAATCATGTAATTATTTGAAATTCTAATTTTAGGAATCTCTTACTTTGTGTGAGTTTATGTTTTTTTAGTCATGTCCTATGATTTTTGTTTTTGCGTATTATTTTGTGATTTTGCACATTTTTTGTCAAATTCCCATGTCAAAGTGTGAATTATATGGTAGCGATCATTTTTATTCTATAATTTATAACTACAATATAGACATGTTTGACTGATATGATAGGTTTTAAGTCAACTCTATTTCAATTTAGATCATTTGTTAATAGGACTATATTAGAATTTTCTCATGTATTGTTACCCTAGATATTTGTATTTAATTATTTCCTTATATCTTAAACCAAATCTATTCTAAAATAAGTTGTTGATGAAACCTTCCTAACATTGGAGATGCTGAGCTTTCTCATGCTTGTGATGGATATGCCTAATTACTTAGGAAATTTAAACTACATTTTTATTCTTCATTCAAGTCCCAAAATTTTCTTCTTGAGTTAAGTGATTATCTAGTTCTTTCTTTTTTTTTTTGTTTCACCCACAAGTTATTAGTGGTGAATATAGAGTAGTTTTATATCCTTCTTTCTAAATCCTAACCCTTTTTTGAATTAAATGATGTTTATGTTATTTATTTATTTGCAAGTCATTTATATATTTTCTATATAGAAATAATTTCAATCATTGTATTTTGTGCGTAACATCATTGATCTCATGGAGAGGACTATTTCAACTTTCAACACATCATTTCTAGGTTGAGCTCTTTTCATTTATGTTTTTTCTTTCAGAGATTTTGATAAATTCTTTATTTCTTCTGTGTATTTATATGTTTTTTTAATGTTACTGGATCGATTTGATGTTATTTGACTACTCATCCCATCTTATGGCATGTCATAAATCTTTGTTTTCATCTTTTCGGTTGTTTTTACTAATTTATGCAAGAATAACATATGGGGTATTTCCTACTTAATATCTTACATTTTATTCATTTGCAGCATTGCTATATCTTCGTGGTTGTCATTCATCATTCATATTTGATGTTTTAAGCTTGTTCCTATCATTTCTCATGGAGCTCATGTTTCTAAAATTTGCAGGCATAGGTCAGCTTAATTTAGTCTTCTTGTTTGTCATATTTGTTAATAGAACCAAGGTTGAAAAGTATGCACACTATTTTATCGCAGAGATTAGTTTTTTTACTTATTTTTAATGTGAAGGTTTTGTGCATGACCATAAGTGAAAGCATTTTGATCCTTTATGCTAGGTACTCTAGTTTTCATTGGAGATCATCTAGCTAGCACATGGGCGTCCTTCCCTAGGGAAGCTTGGATTCTATATACAAACGAAGCTTTTTGTAATCCTAAGCTCCTAGAATTCCAGAAGTTTCTTTGTTTTTTTCAAAATTTTCACTTCAATAGATAACTAATCATATCATCTATAAGGAGAAACACTTAGTTAACTCTTTCTGAATAATTTTTTATAAGCATCTTCACTAATAAAAAAATATGAACTTATTGCCAATCCATGATGAATCCTACAAACATCAACAATGCTTTGTTCACTCTAAAAATATTTCTAATGCCGATCACTTGTGTGTGTGTTTATGTATATGTATATATATATATATATATATATGTATATATATATATATATGTATGTATATAGATGTACATATATGTACATATATGTACATATATGTACATATATGTACATATATGTATATATGTGCGTGTACACATATGCATGTATATGTGTATGTGTGTGTAATCATATTTTTTTTGAGGATCAATAAACAAGATAGAAAGTGCTTTCCGTAAATGTTCGTTTTACACTTTTAAATCTTTTCTTTGTTATGGCTCTTTTTTCAAAGCATCCTTTGTACGTTTTATATTTTTTCTTAAGCTAAATTACTTTTTTCATAAATGCAATGTCATCTTCCAAGAAGAAATTGTTCACATTGAAGAACACAAACATCAGATGCCACAAAGAAATCATGTTCAAGCGAATTCTTCAAATATTATGATTAATTTGCAATACAAACTAGATTTCATACTTGCAATTGAGGAAATAAATCTATGTGATTCAAAAGTGAGAAACTACTAAGACTCGATATAGATAGAAAAGAGATCCAATATATTTACTTAGATCTTACACAGTTTGTTAAAATTTGGATGGATAAGAGCGGTATGCATGGCACTACAAAGAGGTGGGTGATTTGGTGCTTTAAAAAAAAATACTTATAAAAATTTAATCAAGTGTGGGATTAAAAACTTGATTTGCGAAAAAGTAACAACAACAAGAATAAGAAGACACTTTTAGCACACTACGTGTGATCGGCCACATGAATCATCTTTCTCCATTATATCTTATTAAGTGTCATTCTCATTTAAGTCAAATAAAATAAGTTTATTCTTCGTACTTCCTAACCAAGCCTTTAGAAAAAGAAATAGATGTAAATTTAGAAAAGTGCAAGTGATAGTGAAAACTAGTAAGAGGCAGTACATATAAAACTTTTATGAGGTTTAGCCCTTACCTACATCCTCGCCTTAACCTGCCCCTAAAGCATTTTTCAATCTCACTGTCACGATGTCCTCTCCTTCTTGGGGTAGAGACAACTTTTATGAACTATTCTCTTCTTTGACGGGCTAGAGCTACGATAAATTAAGTTTACAAGAATTTAATAGTTTGCTTGCAAAGTTCTATAACATTTTGTGAGAATACAAAAAAAAAAAATCTATGATCTAACTATTTCGATGTGACCAACTATTGTAAAAAAATGAAAAACTTTTAGAGTGATCTTATAAAACTAACAATCACTTGAACAACTTCCAAATGCTTGCAATTAATATGAATTTGTATGGACTCAAGCTTTAGAGAAATTATAATCGGACCTTTAAATTTTTCTCTAAAAAGAATTTTGCTTTGAAGAGAATTTTGAGAGTGGGAATTTAAGAGATTTTTTCAAGTACTTCATGCATATACAATGGTTAAAATTTAGGATATTTATAGACTTCATTTTTTTTCTTTTAAAAATATTATTTTATAATATTGTATATTAAAAATTATAATCATTTCAAACAACAAGGAAAAAATTTAGACAACCATTTTCTCTGTAACTGTTGGAGAGCAAAAATAGAAATTTGTTGCAGCCATTTATTCCCATGTATCTAAACAAACAACTATTGTCTTATGAATAGACAAAATATTTTGTCAGTAAAAAGTTTGAAGAATTTCATAAAACATTTTGATTAGTTTTGCATTAGTTATATAGCAGTCTTTGCAAATGCAAACTTTTAAACTTACCATTTGATTTGTAGCACTTTCTTTCTTTCTTTTTTTTTTTTGAGTAGAAATGAAGAAATATATAAGCATATATTCAATAAGGAATATATTTTAAGCATTAAATATTAGTAATATAGTCATATTCAAATATAAGATGCACATAATAGATATAATTTTGCTTCTAAAAATATGATAAATTTAATTGCACTACATTTAAAAATTATAATCATAGTTATAAGTAGGTATAAATTTGATAACATTTTGATCATTAAAGCATATGAATAAATGAAAATTTTTTATTTTTATTTATAATATATATAGTTATTTAAAATTATTTTAGATTTTATTTGAGCTTATAGATTTTATCGATAGAAGCTTGAGATTGAGCCATCTTTTTTCCATTTCAAATCTAATGACTCCAAAAAATATGTTCTGAACTCATTTCAAGTCTCATCAATTGTCTTCTAAGTTTCTTGATCATCTTCTAAGTATCTTGATCATCCAATTATTTGATTGATATTGCTTTCATAAGATTTATCTTTTTAAGAAGATAATTTGGCCCAAATTCTCAAACTAATTCATAATAGGTTATTAGAATGGCCTTTGTGTGATTGCCCTTCTATAGAGCCAATCTGGGCTAAACACTCTTCAAATACTCTCCAATGGTTAATTAGGATCTCCTTCTTTTAAGATTGTCCTTATAGGAGGATGCTTTTAGTTGAACTCTCCTCAACTACTCTAAATAGGACTTTAGATTTTGCATTTTGAGTTGTCATTATAGGAATGATTTTGGCCAACTTTAACTATTCTTTTAACTAATCTTTACTGAACTCTTTTCAACCACTTCTTAATGGAACTTTAGGATGTCACTTGTAAGATCATGATTTTGGACAAAATCTCTTCAACCAATTCCAAATGGGAGATTTAAGTGTCCCTTGTAGGACTAGCTTTGTGGGAACACAATCTAGGTTAAACTCTTTTTAATCGGTTCTCAATGAGACAGTAGAGTGTCTTCTAGGGATTCTCCTTACAAGATAATGGTTAATGTCTAACCCTCTTTAAACACTTCTGAATGAGAAATTAGAGTGCCCCACTTTAAGATGAAGTTTTAGAAGATCTAATTGTAGCTGAATGAAGAATCCTACATGGTGTTGTGCCCTAGTTAATGTCTCAACCGCCATAGCCATAGCAAAACTAAGTCCATAAAGGATGATAATAAACTAATGGCTCATCCTAGGACTTGAAACTGCATGCCCTTTAGGATTGTCCTTATGGGAGTGTTGAATGGGTAAAATCTTCTTTACTGTACTTCAAGTATAGCTTTAAACGAATGTCTTACCAAAGTGTTTCCCTAAGAAGAAGGAGACCTTTTTGAAGGCCTACCCATTCGGCATAGAAGCATAATTACTATAATCATTCTTTATGCATTATGTTTTAGTAGTACTTACTCTTATATTTATTGAGGTTAAGGAATGTTTCAACTGTTTAGAGGCTAAATAAAAAAAGTAGTGATTGAAAATGTACCCTTGATTTAATTTTGTGAGTTAAGGCTGGTATGTACCATCACTTTCATTGTTGATGTAAGAGCCATGTCAGTATTATTACATTTTTGGAAGCTTTGGATGGAGTAGGAAATAGCCATGCCATCATCAGTTACATTTGAAGCGTGAGATGAAGTGGATTGAAGTTTTGCGACTAATTTAACTTAGGGACATTTACATATATATATACCACACAATTCTTATATATTTACATATCTAACATCTAAACTATTATATTTACATAAATAACCCCCTCAAATCTTTAATATTACATCAAAAAATAGCACCAAAATTAATTTTCTAAGTTAAATATATATATATATATATATATATATATATATATATATATATATATATATATTCATGCATATAATAGTGCTATTTTTGTAAATATCAAACCTTAAGTATTACATATGTAAATGCATAAGAATTGTGTGCTATGTATGTAAATTTCTCTTTAACTTAAAGAGTAACAATAAGTGCAGGATAAGTCCATGCCACCTTTATTATTTTTAGAAGATATTGTTGAGTTACCTCTTATAAAAGGGGGCCATCTTGGTTTCCCTTAACCCATCAATTCCTACTAGAGGGTTTAAGAACCCTAAGTTCACAAAAATGAAGGTTGGGCCTTGTCAAAAAAAGGGAGGGTTGGTCTTTGTAAATCTTGATGAGGTATCGTTGGTTCTTGCAAGGGGAGATCTGTAATGATTGATTGTTGTGTCAATTTGTGATAGTAGGATAGTTTTTCAAAGATGACGTCAAACTGTTGCATGAAAAAATAGTTTTTATCTGGGAGGTTGCATTAAACTCACCTTCAACTCGTTTCATATCCGAGGGTTGTACCCAACTTCAAGCGGAATCTCCAACACTCAAGCCACTAAAAGGGTTGAAGGTATGAAGGCGCAAAAATCATTTACACATCTTCCTTTAGGATCAAAAAAGTAGAGTGACTTTGTTTTTCTCTTTTGGGGATGGGATGCTAATTCCTGTCCTCATGGATAAAGGCTATTTGGAACATCGAAGAATCATGCTGTGGAGAGAAGAGTTATACCATCTTGAGATTCATGTCAAATCCAAATGTCTCTTTATCAAGTGCGTAACGGGTGCCCACCCCTAATCCCACCCCATGTGGCTGGACTGCACGACTAATCCTCAGCGCCCGCCCACAAGTACCGCCACCCCGCTTTTCACCATAGGTGCACCCTCGCGAAGGGACCAACGGATGAGTACCCCGTCGCCTCACCCCTGAGCTAAGGCGTGGGTTATCAAGTTCATTTTAATTCTTTAATTTCTTGGATGATGGGACTTTTGATCACATCACTTGTTACATCCCTGCGGACCATCATGCTCTATCAATGATGAATTATTGATGGAAGCCCTACATCACAAGATTAATGATACTGGAGATTTGAATCGTCTGATTGAATCGAATAATGATTCTCTATCATTCATCTTGATGAGTGCCCTCCTAACTCTAAGGTAAACTAATGTGAGACAAGAACTTGTGCACCAACCTCCATGATTGGTCTAGTTTAACAAAGAGGCTTACATTCTATGGAAAAGGAATGCCTCTAACTCTCTCTCTGTATTTTGAATGTTATTTTAAAGAGGGATTTGTGGGAGATTCATATTTTAATTTATCTTGCCTTCAGACACTAAGTCCTTTTGTATGCAGTCTCCTCTGGTGACTATGGTGGTAGGAGCTTCTTCATTATTTCTCTAGAATAATTCCTAAGATGCTATAGAGCGGATTTTTAATCTTAAATTGCATCATTTCTTGTGAATTTTCTGCTTAACACTCTTCAAGAAGATAACACACATTGGATAAGACTGATAAAATATATGTCAAAACTAACCAACTAAAGATGCAGGGCCTGCCATTCCTTTAGAAGAAGATGAAGCATTCAAATATTTCTTCAGGGTATCAAAGACGACCTTTGAGTATATCTGTTCCATAGTCAGGCAGGACTTAGTGTCAAGACCCCCATCAGGTCTCATAAACATCGAAGGTAGGCTTCTTAGCGTTGAGAAACAAGTTGCCATTGCCATGAGAAGGTTAGCTTCTGGAGAAGCCCAAGTATCCGTTGGAGCAGCTTTTGGTGTTGGCCAGTCCACAGTATCTCAGGTGACATGGAGATTCATAGAATCCATGGAAGAACGAGCTCGGCAACATCTCCAATGGCCGGAACCCGGAAGAATGGAGCGAATAAAATCCGTGTTCGAGACCGTATTCGGTCTTCCCAACTGCTGCGGAGCCATCGACGCCACCCACATCATCATGACTCTCCCGCCGTCGAATCTTCTCACGACTGGTGCGATCAAGAGAGCAACTACAGCATGTTTCTGCAAGTTATAGTCGATCATGAGATGAGGTTTCTGGACATAGTCACCGGTTGGCCCGGCAGCATGACCATGTCCAGATTGTTGAAGTGCTCCGGCTTTTACAAGCTCTGCGAGAGCGGGAAGCGCTTGAACGGCCCTCTCAAGCTCTCTGCGGAGAGAGCAGAGATCAGAGAATTCATCGCCGGCGATTCGGCCTATCCTCTTCTCCCATGGCTGATGATTCCGTACGCCGGAAAAGGTCTCTCCTCCCCCATGGCCATCTTCAACGAGAAGCACAAGGATGTGACTTTCCTTGCTACAAGAGCTCTCTCACAGCTCAAAGGAGTTTGGAGAATACTGAGTAAGGTCATGTGGAGGCCAGACAAACATAAATTACCAAGCATAATTCTTGTCTGCTGCTTGCTGCACAACATTATGATTGATAACAGAGATATTCTGCATCCTGAACTTATGCTATCAGATCATCATGACAGTGGTTATAAAGAGCAGAATTGTCAGCAGATAGATTCTAGTGGGCAGGCCATGAGAGAGAGTCTCAGTAGGCACTTACACTGGTCCATGGCAGAGGCTGATTGAGTTTGATACCAATATGAATTTTTACAAGGTATTGATATATCTAGTGAAGGATCATTCTTGATTAAAGTTTTTTTTTTTTTTTGGTATTCAGTAAGTGAAATATGTAGAAATTTTCCAAGTTATTCTAGTGGAGGCTGATCATTTTACTGAGACACTGAGTCTCTTCGGTTGGTGTAGCCGGCTGGAACGTTCGATTCCTCTCGCGGAGGTCTTTTGATATCAGGGGCGTTGCATGGGTGATGAATGCTGACTGTAGAGAGATTAGTCATGACATCCCCACCCACAAGACGGTGTTGGTGATACCCTTCCAAAAAAATGAAATCATATTAATTTTCTATTGTTGCCTTCTTAATTTTTTGTGATTTAAAAAAATCCAGAATTTGATTTGGTATTAGCCACAAAATTGTTTGATATATAACTGATGTCATTTATTTTATCTGAGTATTTGATGCCACCAGTGTTTTAAGAGGTTTTTTCTTGGTAGAAATTTTTTTTTTCTTTTAATTTATTAAACAAGTATCTCAAAGTTGTAAAGTGTCTAAATTTTATATATTTATAAATCTAAATTTTTATATTTAAATAACATTCAAATCTTTATTATTTTATTAAAAATAGTACTATCATTATTTTTTAAAAGTGAAATATAATTTTTTTACATAGAAAAAATGTTAGTTTTATAAATATAAAATTTTAGATGTTAAATATATAAATATATAGAATTGTGTGCGTATGCGTGTAAATTTTTCTTTTTTTTTTATTTTTTATTTTCTGCTCTCTCTATTGCATTCTCACCCTTATTGTTTGCATATTTAGCACACAATTTTATATATATTCATATATCTAATATCTAAATTTTTATATTTATTTAAATAACTCAAATTTTTATTATTATATTAAAATAGCATCATAATTATTTTTTAAAGTGAAATGCATATTTTTTATGTATATGAGAAATTTTATTTTTATAAATATTAAATTTTAAGTGTTAGATATATAAATATATAAGAATTATATTATATGTATAAAGTTTCTAAATATTTATTAGTATATTAAAATAGCATTATCATTAATTTTTTAATATAAAGAACATCATTAAAAGTATTATATTTGTAAATATTAAAATTTATATATATATATATATATATATATATATATATATATATATATATATATATTAATAAGACTTGTGAGCTATGTATGCAAATACTTAAATATATTATCCTTAAAAAAAATTTAACTTTAATTTTATGTAAATTACTTCAAAGCATTGTTAGCAACATATCTTAAAGATAAATATATACATTCTCTTTATATTCTAAGCTTCTAAGTTGAGATAAATAAGTTGAATGATGTAATAATCTATTATCCTTAAAAGATAACTATATTTCTCTATTGTGTAATTGGTCATTTTTTTTAGGAAAAGTTGGAGTAGCTTTATAAGATTGAGAGTCTTAGATGGTTTGGCCACATAAAACTTACGTCCAACATAGAGTAGATATATCTGCCTTATGTTAAGAAAAGCGATAGACTAAAGACATGGTTAAAATCTATAAAAAAATGACCTTAGTATACTTGAATTAAATGAGAATTTGATGCATAATAGGACAATGGACGAAGGATTCATTGTGGACAGTGGATAAAGCTTCTTCTTTGTTCTTGTTGTTGATTTGCAGTATATAGACCGCGTGATATAGTTCAATAAATTCATAGATGGCCAAACTTGGATTGGGATTGTTAAATACAATCACATAGCCTTGATTTTATATAATATGTAAAGTTTCTATAGATGATATTCTAAACTCTTGGAGCATTATTTAGCTATGTTTAGATATTATGTTATCAAACTCATGTAATAGGGAAAGCGGACTAGAAACGTCAGATAATAGGAAAAAATTGATTGGGAATATCGGAACTCAGGCAATGATTAGTGGTTTGTTTGATTATTCTTTTTTATAGGTAGAAGTTTGAAAATTAGGAAGGCAGATGTTAGACATTAATAAGTGATAGATGTTAGACTTCAATGGCATTCGACAACTATTGATTGAGAACATCAAACATTAAATGATGGTCATTAGTATGATTGATCATTTTCTTCATAAGATGAAAAATTGATGAGAAAGAAGAAGAGCATCAAATGAAAATTGAAGTTATACATCAAACATTAATAAATGGCAATCGATGGTTCATTGGGAGTGTTGGTCGATTGTAAGTGATTTTCATGGTCATTATTATAAAAGAGAAGACCAACGACCATGAAGAGAAGTGTCTACTATAAGTGGTTAACAAATATCAAATGATGATTGACTAGAATATTGAATGTTGAGCAGCATTTGATGATTTGCTCAGTCATTCTTCATATATAAGGAGATACTAATGACCTGGATGATGAGCATCACACGTCAATGTATAAAAAAGGTCAGATATTGGTATGAATCATATGATAATATATTAAAATATTAAATGTTGGATGATGGTCAGCCAAAAAAAAAACTTTTGCCCTTTATTTTTATCTAAAATATAAATTTGACCCTCCTAAAAATTGAGGTTGGTTCTGCCCCTGTGGTTAGCAGGCATTAAATGAAATATTAGATCTTGAGCAACAGTCAGTGGTCTGAATAATCATTCTCCTTATGTGAGAAGAAAGTGAAGACCAGGGAGATAAGTTCTAGACATCGATAAGTAACTCACATTAGACATTTGAGGGTATCACAAAACAATCAACTCAAAATTTTGGATATTAGGCAAATGTCAATGACTTCTTGATCATTTTTCTTATAGGAGAGAAGACTGGCTCTTAATAGGAGGGCATAGATCATCTATGACTCATAGAGTTTGGCCATTAACCCTTACTATGCATTAAATAAGATTAATGAGAAATATCAGAGCCTAGACTACGTCAACTTTCCTAACTTGGTCTTTCTCCTCATAAGAGAGAAGATTTGATGATGGGAAAGAATCGTGTTAAGTATTAATATTCAGTTCATTCAAGTAATTGCCATGATGGGTGTCAATATTAGTCAATAATGAGCATCATCATTGATCAATTTTTAGTGTGGTCCACAACTAGCATCGACTAGCATTTACGTTCATCAATGGTTTATGTATGACATTGCTCACAGAGGCCATCGATATTAATCAAAGGATGGTGTTCGAATGCTTAAATCAAAGCTCTTGAGTTCTCTAAGATTGAGAATTCTACTAAAAAAAAAGCAATGCTAAAAAATACACAAACTCCTGTTAAAATACACAAGCTATGGGAAAGTTGTTGTACAAAGTTATTTTAGAAACCAAATTATGATACAAGTTTTCTTTTGTGGCCTTCAATTTTTGATAAGCAAAGTTTCTTAATTACCAATGAATACAAAACAATAACTTGTTAGCCACATGGAAGGCATAAAATTTTTTAATCTTAACTTTATTGCACTTTATAGAGAGCTTAAAATCCCATCATTTGCCTAAAGAAACTCAATGACTTAAGCCCTGCATAATTTAGTTATATTTTCCAAATCAAATTAAAAAATAATATTTTACATGTTTGTATGAGCCAGCAAAATGATCAAAATGATTTCAAGATTTTTTTTAAAGATGCATCTACTATAATCTCAAATACTTCTCATATTCAATTTATTATGCTTTTAAGATAGTTTTACTTCTTAGAAAGCAGTCACAGTTACATTTGATTATCAATTTTTTAAGGAGAATTTTTTAAAATAAGTATGATTTAAAACATAATTAGTAATTTAAGTATCTAATAAATAAAATTTAAATATAGATATACGAGTTTATGGTGTTTTCAAGTATTAAACATATGTCTTATAGTTTTAAATTATTTTGGATCTAAGTTCGTGAAAGTTATGTAAATTCATTTACATACACTTATGAGTAGTCGCCTAGATAAACTTATATATATTTAAATTTTATTTATTAGATACTTAAATTACTAATTATATTTTAAATCATACTTATTTTAAAAAATTATCCATTTTTTAATTACTTTTTTTAGATCATTTGTGTCATTTTCATGACAAACTTAGACTCACGCATTTCCCAAGATTTGAACTTGGATTCTTAATAATATAATCCATGATTAAGATTTGTAATTTATAAGTTTATCTCCTTGTTTAGTTAAAAAAACATGAATTTCTGATACTTTTAGCTGTGCATCATAGACTCATAGTTAAGAGTCCTCAAAACAAATTACTGATACATCAGAACGTAGCGTAGAAATAGAGGCATTACAGAAGATCACACGGCTTATAGTTTATTTAAGTTAAGAAGATCATGGAAGACATTAGAAGATAAGCTATCACCATTGCCACAACTGAGAAGACAACTGGAAGCGATGTTGGCCTCAAAAAGCTTCCTGCAGAATCTCCGCCATTAGAATTGCCTCCACCTGGTGGAGAAACAGACGGTGATGGCGCAGTAGCTGCTGATACCAAAATTTCATTAGCATCAACAAGCTATGAGCAGGAAATAACTGAGCAGCAGTAAGAGAAAGGAGAAATAACAGCTGCTGAAACTGATGAAACTATCGAATCTGAATAAGTTTAAATGAATCCAAAAGACATAATCAGAGATTGTAAGTTACCGTTGCATCGACTGGCTGGAGGAGTCTGAACGTTGCATTCAGTTGGAAGAGCCAAAGCTCTTGTCTGGTTTACTTTGATCCCGAACTGATCGCCACCGCCATTAACGATCATGCACAAGCAGATAGGTTCTGTGCTCACCACTGTCGCAAACTTCAGGCAGCATTGGGCGGTAGGTGATGAGCTGCTGCCTGTAATATAGTCCGCGCAAGGTTGAAGGCTCACTATGGCGGCGACGCAGTCGTCTTGTTGCTGTGAAGGTTTACCTATGGAGAGGAGGGTTAGGGTGATGATGGTTATGGCTGCTTTGATTGTAGTTTGAGCCATTGGGTTCTGAGATGGATAAGATGGAAATTGGGAGTTTTTTTATAGAAGATTTGGAGTGGTGTGGAATGGGGTTGGATTTGTTAGTGGCTTGCCTCCTAATCATTTTATGATTTTCGAATTATACATTTAAATATGTGCGTGAAATTTTATTTATTTATTTAATTTGGCATCAAATAGAAGGTCTATTTGGGCAGATGTAAAGTTATGTTGAGATTATTTTTTTATATGATATTTGAGCGAATTTAATCATAAATTTATATATATATATATAATGTATGTGCAAGAATTTAAATCTAAAATCTCTTGATTGAAAGTCAAATCTCTCAAATATTTAATAAAATATTTAAAGTATATTTTGCATTTGAATATCTTGATAATAAACCAATTTTCTTAAAATGTCATTTTGGAATTTGGCGTGTTGTTTAATATAAAAGGGCCGTGGCGTACGTAGGCTTCCGTTTATTATTAATTTGCCCGCGGGGATAAGTTTGTAAATATATTTTATTTTTAGTTTGCAATTGTCTCTATATTGGATCGAGAGTAGGTTGGAGTATAAGGTTTGAATTCAAATCAGCATGGGACCCATTTTTTACTTGAGGTATTTTTTTATTTATATATATATATTTAGTAGCGTTTATTAAAAATTTCTATTTTTAATTAGAAGAAAATAATGTATAGAGGAACTCCACTGCTCATTTTAGGTTTTAGGTAGGGTTTGAAAATTCTAATTGTTTGGTTTTCTATATTTAGAGTATAAATTAAATCGAATGTTGAGAATCTAATTTTTTAAGTGTTAAATATGGTGTAATAAAATTTTAACGCATTTGTAGTGTATTTGAAATGCATTAGAATGTTCATTTTTGATGTATTTGGAATTATCGATTTGATAATCATCTATAAAGTGTTTTGATCCATATTACCAATCACCGTGGGATGACTTCCTCGATCTCAGCATTTATGGTAAACTCCTGCCACGTTATAATCTCTCAAAATACTTTATATTATATTTATTTTACAAAAAAAAAAAATTCATGTATTTGTAGAGTTTTCAACCAAATAAGTTAAAGTAATCAAAATATACCATATTATTTTTACACTGCATTTATTTTATTATATTCTTTTTTCACGTAACAAAATAGCCCCAAAATGAAATTTATATTAATATGTAAGGTATATTTATCTCGTGGTTGAGAGCTTAGGTTTTTAAGTAGGAGGTATTAAGTTTAAATTCTTGCATATGTATTATATGTGTTGCGTGCTAGAAAACCAATGGTAGAGTAAAAGTTTACTTAGCATTGTGAAATCCAAAGCACGTATTTAAAGAGTGAATAAGAAAACTCAGAAATTTTCACGTGAAAAACTCAAAGAGGGAAAAAAACGGCTAGCTAAAATGCTTCCATATGTATCTATTTGAGTATAAAATCTTCTTGATAACGGATTACAATTATATGAAAGAACAACTATGTAGTCGCTCAGTGGTAACAATTGCAGTAGCGATGATGGCGAACAACGAGGAACAACGGCCCGGCGATGAAGGTCGTCATGATGGAAACGAGAGGTTGGCAAGAATCGGCGGCGGCGGCGGCGGCCGGCGGCGATGGTTGGCCGTCAGTGGTGCAGTTGCTTGGAGGATCTTCAAGCTTTAGGGCTCTCCTCTCTTGCTTGGGCTCCCTCATATGAGGAATGAGGCTATTTATATATTGGAGGTGGCGTCTCGTAAATACATACAAACTACTTCAATGCTTTAAATGATCCCTTTGATCATTTGATGTATTTTAAATATTTGAATGCTCAAATGAAGTCAATTTTGAGATTTTGAGCTTGTTGCGTCGCTCATCGAGGCCGATTTATTGTAAACACTCCATGTTTGAGAGCTTTTAGGGGTTTAATATCCCAAAGTTTCAATGATATTTTAAGTTCTTGATTTTGACCGGTTTCAACTTGGATCGTTTGCTTTTAACGTCAAGATTCGTGCTTAGTAGAATTTTGTTTGTCATATAGTTGTCCTATTTTTGGATGACATTATCTCAATCATCCAAAATATATACATCATATACTTGAAAATAATAAATTCTTCAATAAAATTTGAGTCCTTTAACCACAATTTAAATCTTCATTAGAAAAATTATGAAACAATGCAGAGCGTGGATGTGTGTAGGTATGCAAACGAGATTTGAGGTTACTGAGTCATCGCCCTTCTGGCTTCGTGGCTGCGCATCACGGCTGTGCACTCATCAGCGCTTGTGGTGCGCGTGATCTTGGCGGCGAAGTCGGCGGATAGCAGCGGCCATGGCAAACGGTCACCTGGCGAGCGGCCTGGCAGCGGAAACGCTTGGCAGCGGCTTGGCTAATGGTGGGCATTGATAGGTTTTATTTTATAAATCCCCTAAGGGAGAAACACTTCTTCAACGCTTTTCTTCTTGAGTGAGGGTCGTTCGGAGATCAAGCGTGTTCATCGCTCAGTTTCTCTCGAAAGATGTGTGACCTCGTCGGACCACCGGTTTGGGCGATCAGACCCATAGTTCATGCAAGGCTCCAATTTTCCCTCGGAAGAGGTATCGACTCATCGACCAGGTTTGAAGCGATCAAGACCATGTTCATACGGGTCAGTTTTCTCGAAAGAGGTGTCACCGACCTGTCGGACCGATTTAGAGGCGATCAAGACCCGTAGTGAAAATTGGATTTCTTTAAACTTTGATGGATGGTTCAATGGATGATAATTCAAGATGGCGGGAAGCGTAAGCCGTCATTTGAGCGACGAAAGTTTGTGTAATTTTTAGAGTATCATTGGGAGGAATGGTTTCTCTCTCTCTCCTTTTTTTTTGATCTCATATGTATGCATGTCCTTTTTCGGTCGTGAAAAATTCTAGCCCAAGGTGTCCATGAGCGGCAAAGTCAGAAAAGGGTATGTCCAAGTATTGGGGTGAGTGAGTAGCTTCACAAAATTTAGATTTTTATCATTTCTCCCCATCTTTACTTATTTATTATGTATTTTTGTTGGGTGATGGCCAGAGGAAAACCCATAGCGTGGCGACTAGACGATATACCACCCCTCACATCATAGTTTAAGATTCCATAGAAATTTCATTTCCTAATGAGTTGGTGGCTATTGTTGCTGAGGTCGAGCTCGTTCACCTCCGCTGGGATACTTCATTTCGAGATGATTCTTCGTCTTTGGGATTCCCTTTGTCTCCTGAGCTGATTGAGATCTTCAAAACATGTGGTGTAGTTTTTTCACAATTTTCATTTCGAGATTTAGTGGTCATCGTCGGTTTGGATGTCTTCTTAGAGTGGTGTTACTTTGAACATCAAATACTTGTGAATGTGTGATTCACATGTGATGCTCAAGGGACGTGTTTCTTATCGGGCTATAAAGAATTGGATAGAATTTTTAGCAGGATCCGTCTAAAAATTGGTCTAATGGATTCTTTTTTGTGAAAAATGAGTGGGGCCTTCCTGAGAGATGGGAAGATTGAATGACCTTCCATCCATTCGATTGAAGAGAATGAGATCTTGGAAACTCTTAATGTTCACGATTAGAAAGCTTACGGCATGAGTTCGTCACATTAGCAAATATATAGTTGAAGATAGAATGTTCAAGGTTTTCTTTCCATCCAGGCGGAGATCTCATTCTTACTAAGAGGTCAAGTAAAGGTGATGAAAGGTCTCCTCATATTCATAGGATTCTTTCAAGAAGCCCACCACGAAATCAAGGTGGTGGCAATATTTCTCCCCTAAAAAAAAAGAAGACATGTGTTGAAGTGACTACGTTAGATATCTGTGAAGAAGATGTTCACCCCCAGTTGGCATCTAAGAGTTTAGCTATTTCAGCTCATGATGGGGGAGTTCATTTCTCGAAGTCGCACATTCCTGAAGAGATGTTAAATCACATATGCACTGGGCGTCAATGAGCAGATGAATTGGTACGTTGTCTTCCCTTTTTTCTTCTTTTCTTATTTTCCTTCTTCTTTTCTTTTGTGTAATATTTGTGATGATTTTTTTCTTTATAGGTAACTCAAACATTAGGGCTGATGACTCATTTGTGTGTCTCTTTAGACGAGTGAAATATTAAATTTGTGAAGGTAAAATATCTAGGTATGAGCGAAAGATGAGTGCTTGGCCAAAGAAGCGGCGACTTTGGAGGATCAAGGGTGTAGAGCAGCGAACATGTTGACTTCTCTTTCTCTCCAAGTGTCGAGGTGGAGCGCGCTCATGATGAGTGATTGAGGTGAGGAAACTCACAGAAGAGAAAAGACTCAAGGCACTTGCGGAGAAGGAGCTCTCACCGGAGAATAAAGCATTACAAGATCATCTTTAGAAGGAAGCATATAATTTCAGAAGCGGAAGCAAATGAAATCTCCTTGAAGATAGTGAAAGACTTTAAAAACTCCTTGGCTTATCACGCTACAATTGAAGACCATGTCCAGGAAACTCGTAATCATATTCTTGATGTCGAAGTGAAGGACTTGGAGCACTGATGTTTAGAGGAGGGCTTCATCCAGGGTTCCTAAAGGAATCGCTTGGCACCAAGGAAGCTAGTATTAAGGATCTATCTCCCAGCCAAGTATCTGAAGACTCTTCGTCGTGAGATGAAGGAGGAGAGTGAGCTCGAGGAGCATCTCTAGTGTTGAGGAGGACGTTGATATCATGTAGTATCAGTTGTGGATGCCCCCTTTTTTATCTATGTATTGTTATTAGTGTGTATCAAAATCTTGATTCTTTCTTATATCATCATGTTAATGCAAATTTTTTTTTAGATGATATGCTCTATTTTGTTTTTTATCCGGTAATTGTGAATATTATTGATGATGCTAACTTATACGGATGAGGTTGAATTGAATCCATGAGATTTTTGACAATCCAAGGTTGTTTGTCAAAGTATTACTGATGGCGTTAACTTGTATGGAAGAGTCGTGGGATGTCCACAAGGACCTTTTGACCTATCCCATTAGTATCAAAGTGTTACTTGATGGCGTCAGTATGGAAGAGGTCATGGGAGTCCACCAAGGACTTTTGACTATTAGGTATTAGCCAAAGTGTTACTTGACTTCTTACGTATAAGAGGTCCGATCAAGTCCGCTTGGGATTGATTATGCCCCGATTGAGATACAACGTGAGTTATATATTTCTCAAGTGGGAGAATTAAATGAAGAAGAAATAAGCTTATAAGAAAAAAGCTATAAATCTATTACTTTGATAAGTTCGGTGATACAATCATAAGACGATTTTAACACGGATATGAGTTTCAAGGAGAAATGATGACAACAACAAGTCTTTATCCCACTAAGTGGGTGATAAAGAGGAAATGACAAATGAGACAAAATAAAAGTTGCAATAGTTATGGTAGAATTCGATAATATTTTTGAGATTCTTAGTGTTCCAAGTTCGGTAAAGTTTTTCCTCCGATCCTTGAGCTTGAATGTTCGGCTTTACCACTATAATCACATATGGGCCATCCCAAAGAGGTGAGAGTTTATTGCGTTGAGGTCTTTTACCTGACTTCAAGATTTGTAGGACCAAGTCACCGAGATATGGGATGAGATTTTACTCTTCTTGAAGTGATGAGCTACCCTTTGGTGATAGGGAAGTAGGGGCCATGTCACGAGTTTGAGTAAGTAGTGTCGAGTTTTTCTTCATTATCATCATGATCAATAATTGAACTCTTGGACTTGGAACGATATCATTGGTATAATAGCTTCGTGCGAAACACAAGTTATATGGTGTCTCATCGAGTGCGATGTAGTGTGGTAAGCCCAAAAAATATTAGAAAGCTCATCAACCCATTGCCCCACCTTCTCAAGGCGTGTTTTAGTCCTTTGAGTATAGTCACATTGGTAACTTGGTCAGTTAGTTTGAGGATATGCTACCGTGTATCGTGATATGAAGATCTTTGTAAAAGGATGTAAAGACTTTTCCAGTAAATTGGGTTCCGTTATCAGTAATGATCTTTGCAAGAAGATCGAATCGACATACTATATTTTTTCAAATAAATTATTTAGCATTTGCCTCCATGATTTTAGCGAGTGGTTCGAGCTTCCATTTAGTGAAGTAGTCGGCTAAAATGATAAACTTTCATTTCCGATGCTATCGAAAAGGTCTCATGATATCAATCCCCAGAGCAAAGGCCGGGCTTTGAAGGGATGAAAGCTCGTATGCGGCATGTGAGAGGTTAGAGTGCAGCAACTTTTTTTTTTGAACTCAAGGCGTCTTGTTTCATCATAGGCCAATAGAACCCTTGCCTTATAATTTTAAGGCTAGCACTTCCTCTAGGTGTTCTCCACATATCCCAGTGAACCTCTCTTAATGCGTGTCGATCGAAGGTGAGAGACATTTGAGTGCGGTCCAGAAAAAGCTCGTTTGTATAGTTCACCTCCGATAATAGTAAAGTTTGAAGCTTATCTTCGGAGATGAATTACATAAGTTGGGTCTTCAGGAAGGGTTCCTTCTTGTAGAAAAGACAGGATGGGGTCTATCCACGAATGTTTCTTTATCTCATTAATTGCTTGAATTACCCATGACCCTTGGATTCTAGGAAAATGTATTTCTTCAATATGTCTTCTCTTAAATAGATCCATAGTAGCATGTAGCAAGCTTAGCGAGGAGCGTGTTCTATTCTTCAGTATGTGAATGATTTGATGTGTCTTGAAATGGAAACTTCACCAAGTGGAGGTATTGTGCAAGTTGAGGATTATGAGTATTAAAGTTTCCCTCAACTTGGGAGGCGACAAGTTGAGAGTCAGTGTGTATCACTAAGTCTTGAGCTTCGCAGTCAATGGCGAGTCTCAACCCTACTATGAGAGCCTCATATTTAGCCATATTATTATTCTGAAATTTTAGCAAGTCCATACTCTGGGTATTCCGGAAATAAGTAAGATTCCCGCACCCAGATTTTCACGAGCTCCATCAACATAGAGGGTCCATTGAGGGAGGCGAAAGGCATGTGTAGAAGCTCCCTAGTTGGGTGATTACTTCCAAGTCTGAAATTGAGACTTTATAGTAGGGGTAGAAAATTTATATCAAACTCTCCCATTCTGAGACCATTAATCTCCCGGATGCTTCGGTTTTAGGATGACCCTTAATGATAATGAGTGTAAGCAGATGGTATGTCTTGGAGTATGGCGTAATTTTATCTTTGAGAAAATTTTCATAATAAATTTGTTGTATCTCATTCTCTCTTGGCGAGCTTATTGTATGGGAAAAGACTGTGAGATATAAGTATAACATCTCTCCTTGAATAGGCTTGGATAGTAGGGGTGGAGATGCTAAATACTCCCTTAGTTGCTCAAAAGTAGACTGAAATTCATCAGTTCACTAAAAATTATTATTTTTAGCTCCCTTTAATATTTTAAAGAATGGGAAGTATTTATCCCCAGAACGAGCTAGAAAGCGGGATAACGCGTTAATTCATATTGAACTTCCTTGATATTCTTTTGGAGTCATATCTTTGAGAGCTTTGATTTTTTGGTTGGCCTCATCCCATGGGTGGGTTACCATGAATCAAGAAATTTTCACATAAGCACACTTGGTTAAGTTCATGTTATAACGTCGAAGAAGATTAAAGTATATTTTTAGTCGAAATATGTTGTGATTCTTCCAAGCTTTTCACTAACATGTCATCCACATATACCTCCTGGCCTAATAGGTCTTTAAAATCTTATTCATAAAGGCGTTGATAGGTAGCACCAGTATTTTTTAATCCAAATGACATAACTTGGTAGTATAAACCTTTATATGTTTGAAATGTTGTAGCTTCTTCATCCATTGGGTTCATTTTTATTTGGTTATAACCAGAGTAAGCATCCAAAAAACTGAGCATTTGATGTCCAGACGTAGCATCAACCAATTGATCAATTCGAGGAAGAGGAAAACTATCTTTCGGGCAAGCCTTATTAAGGTCAGTGTAATCAATACACATTCTCCATGTTCCATTTATTTTCTTAACCATGACAACATTTGCTAGTCATGTAGGGTAATGTACCTCTCGTATGAATCCCCGCGAGCTTGTTAACTTCTTGTTCAATAGCACAGGCGATCGGTGCAAAACTCTGTTTCTTTTGGATGATTGGTTTGAATGTTGGATCAATCTTGAGGGGAGTGCATGATTACATTGAGGTTGACCCCCATCATATCTGTCGGACTCCAAGAAAAGATACCTTGATTTCTGTGCAAGAAGTCCATGCATTTTTTCCTTTGTTCATCTGAGAGCAAAGATCTCACTTACACTGTTCGTAGTGGTTGGTCATCTAATAATACAACAGAGAGCAAGTCTTCTACAGACGAAGCTTTCTAGGGTACTTCTTCATCTCAAAATTAAAATCTTCGATGTTGAAGGTCACAGAGTGGTTGAGCTTATGAGATAACATGATTATGATATCTGTTGATTTCCTGACCACTCCAACTCCAACGGTTGGAAATTTGATCTTAAGATGAGATCTTGAAGTGGCGCACCAATTGATTGGAGGGCCTTCCAATAGCGTTATATCGAATCGACTTGACCACCATGAATTGGATTAAATGAGCCACTTGTCGAGAAAATTCACTAAGGATAACAAGAAGGGTGATTGTCCCCTCTCTATGAGGCGATTATCAAACCCATATGGTCCTACTGGGTTGGAGCTTTTTCAGCCCATGTTAAGAAATGTAGTAAAATAATACATCAGAACTCTCATTGTCAGATCAAAATTCTCTTAACATTATATAGCATGGGTCATCCTACGTGATGATAAGTGGATCTTGATGAGGAACATGTACTCCTAAGTTGAGTCATTAAAAGTGATGGAATGATCGATCAGAGACTTCTTTAACTCGCTCTTTGAGATGGTAATGAGAACTTGATTAAATAGTATTGGTCTCTAACTATTCGATGATTGTTTTATTATTTTTATGATGATTGTCCTGTTTGCCCCCCAGTTGGAGGTATATTTGTTTGAGCCATTTGATTCTTCACAAATCGACGTAGATATCCTTGCTGAATGAGCCTCTCAATTTCTTCTTTGAGTTGTTTGCATGCTCAGAGTATGTCTGCCACTTGATGGAAGTGACAATATTGCCCCCTGGCTTCCTGAATTTGGTTTCAAAGTGGATGCGCCATTTGATATTTTCTTCATCTCTCGAATAGAGAGGTTATTAACACGAGATGTGTTCCGTATTCCTTTTCGTCGTGATTCACGCTGATATAGGGTCGTGGAGAGAGAGAGATCACGCTGCCTTGTTTCTTTTGATAGACAGTTTGGCCTACATTCCTAGCTTTTACATTTTCCCGTAGATTGCTCAAATTATTTGTGATTAAGTAAAATTTCAGCCTCACAGAGATTTGTGCTTCCACACGATGAACCAAGTTGGCATATGAGCGGACCGTGTCTCGCATTAGTGAGTAAAAAGGCTCTGGACGGAGTCCTCCAAGAAAAACTCCTCTTAATAGTTTGTGGTCTACCTGTGTTTGGTGAGCTTTAAGAAGAACCTCGAAGTATTCCTGTTATTCACCCTCATTCGACAAATGCCAGAGAGATGGGAGGAATCTTTAATGATCCTCCTATTTGCAATGAACTGTTTCATAAAAATCTTGGTGAGTTCATCAAAGGTACGGATGGATCCCCTGGAAGGGAGTAGATCCAAGGAAGCTTGCCCTCGAGGGTAACGGAAAGACCGACAAAGGTGGTGCCGTGAGCTTTGATATGCATGATACCCAGAATGGTCGATGTGTTCATATGGGCCGCCCCATCATGTGAATCAATGCTCTAAGCTTGAAACCCACGGAATATGATGTTGAATAGTCAAGTGAGGATTCCTCATACCGTATGCAGAGGAAGATGATTGCCTTGAATGTGAAATTTGTCTCTGCATTAAGGTCGTAATTCGCACGCATAATCGACGGTAGGGTCAACAGACTAGAATGTGTCGCTAGCAATAATTGGTGGATTAGCGTTGCGCACGCGGATGGATGAGTAGAACTAGGTCGAGATCAAGATCACCATCGAAGCGAGGAACTTCATCATAAGGAGACATTTGACCTCCCGCCAACGATCGATCTTGGGAGGTGTGTTTGTCGTGGTAATGGCCGCTGTTCCTCTCAAAAGTCGGATCATCTCATTTTGAGACTCTTCCATTCGACGGACATGATCTTCTAAAGAGATCTCTATCGCCTTCACCATCACATCTATTGGGGAGTGAGGAAGCTTTGGCATCCTTGATTCAAGGATTGATTTTGAGAGGAGTCGAGCTGAGGTCTGGCTGGGACGTATTGCTCTATTGGCCATAATGCTGCTCACGTAAATTGATTGATGGGTTCTTTTCTACGGCGCCAAACCGCTGTACGGTAGAAAACCACGAGTAAAAGTTTACGCTTTATTGCCGTTGTGAAATCCAAGACACACAATATGATTTAAAGAGTGAACAAAACTTTAAATTTTCAAAATCTCGAAAAGAGGAAAAATCATGCCTAGTAAAAAAAGATTCTATGTATCCGTTTGAGTATAAAATCTTCCATAATGGATTATGAATTGTATATGAGAAAGGAACAACGACTACTAATGCTCGTAACAATTCACAGAGAGTAGCGATGATGAACAACGAGGAACAACGACGAATGAAGGTAGTCATGGAGACCGCCAGGTCGACGATGGCAGGATCACGACGGCGATGACGGCGGCAACCGCGGTGGTCGACCTAATCGTCGAAAGTGGTGGCACGCCAGGCCGGAGGATCTTCAAGCTTTAGGGCTCTCCTCTCTCTTGGGCTCCCCTCATATAAATGACTATTTATAGATCGGAGTGCGTAAATACATGCAAAACCCATTCCACTCCACTTCATCGGACGGCTTAAAATGATCCCTTTGATCATTTGATGTATTTTAAATTTTGAATGCTCAAATGAAGTCGAAATTTTGAGATTTTGGGCTTATTAGATCCGGCTCATCAAGACGCTCGATTTGACTATAAACACTCTATGTTTGAGAGCTTTTTAGGGTTTAACTGATATCCTAAAATTTCTAATGATATTTTAAGTTCTTGATTTCGACCAGTTTCAACTTGGGATCAGTTTGCTTTTAACATCAAGATTCATGCTTCGACTAGTAGAATTTTCAGTGTCATATCAATATGTATGAATTTGAGATTAAATTGCTTAAATATCCCTAAAAAATATATTAAATTGTTTATTATGTATGAAAATGAGTGGAAATTTATTCATGACTTAGGATAATACATATGATAATTTTGTTTGTGCATAATAAATTTTTTTTGGAGTGTTTATATCCATGATACATAATTTTTATCTATTTATATATTTAATATCTAAACTTTCATATTTATTTATATAACACCAGAATTTTTATTAATACATCAAACATAGCACAATCATTATTTTCTTAAAAATAAATTCACCTTTTTATGAATAAAAAAGGTGTTCTTTTATAAATATTAAATTTTAGATAACAGACATATAAATACATAAGCTTTGTATGATATATATGTAAATTTTTCTATTTTTTTTTTGAAAATGTTTACATACATATTATAAATTTTTTATGTATTTATATAAATAAGAGCTAAATTTTATATTTATTTATATAATACTTAAAATTTTAAGGAATTGTTTGATTTTTAATATAATATAAATTAAATACATGCATTTTTTTAAAATTTTTTTTTATTATTTAGTTTATTGCAATTCATTTTACATTCATTAAAATTATTCTCAACATTTCTTTTATATTATATATATTTTTATATTGCATTCCTTTGTAGCTTTCAAATGGCCCCTAACTCATAAAAATATAACTAATATTAACTTATTTAAAATAAGCACATCTTTTGCATATGCTTTGATGATATTAAGGCACCAAAATAATATAAAAATAAATACAAAATTTTAAATATTAGATATATAAATACATAAAAAATTTTTAAGAAAAGTATGTAAATCAAAATAGAAAAAATAAATAAATAAATATATATATATATATATATATATATATATATAATCTAACTTTGTACAAATAGAATGAGGCCATATTGAATGAAACAATGAAATATAGAAATATAGAAATCATGAAAGTGGAAAGATTAAAAAAAAAAGATTAACATAAACTTTGAACAACTAATAAAAATCAATTTTTTTAAAAATTTTATTTTATTTTAATAAAAATCAATTAGTAATTCATTAAGTGCACGTTTAATTTGCTGAAAAAAAATCAGATTAAAAAATATAGATATAATAAATATAATTATTTGAAATATTGATGAATTATTTAACTGAGTATAAAATAAATATAGTAAATTATTTTTAGTGTTTGATTTGAAATAAAATAAATACAATGTAAATCTCAGTGGTAGTGATTGATGATGCAATGGATTGCAGCAATGGTGGGGGTGGTTTGCTGCTACATCGATGACAATTGCAATCAATGATAGTGGGGGCTAGTAGCAAGCGACAATTATTGCAACGACAAATGGCTTGCAGCGATGGTGCTAGTAACAATAGTAGTGTAGGAAACGATGATAGTGAATAGGGCTGCAAACGAACAGAACCAAACCGAGCCAAGACCTGTTCAGGCTTGAGCTCAGGGACTCGAGCTCGTTTTGAGCTTGCTAGTTTGTGTTCGAGCTCGGTTCGTTTAGCAACCGAGATGTTCAATCTTGATTTAAGATTGATTTGTGGTTCATTTACGTTAATCTTCAGTAGCTTGATTGTTATAAACGAGCTTCAGTATCTTAACGAGCACTATTATCAAGCCTTATCGAGCAATAATTAAACAAGCCTAAACGAGTTTTAACGAGATTTAACGAGCCTTAATGAGCAGCAAGTAAACGAGCCTAAACAAGCCTTAACGAGCTTTAACGAGCCTTAACGAGCCTTAATAAGCAGCAAGTAAACGAGCCTAAACAAGCCTTAACGAGCTTGAACGAGCCTTAATGAGCCTTAATGAGCAGCAAGTAAATGAGCCTAAACAAGCCTTAACGAGCTTTAACGAGCCTTAACGAGCCTTAATGAGCAGCAAGTAAACGAGCCTAAACAAGCACTAAATAAACGAGCCTTAACAAACACTAAATAAACGAGCCTAAATGAACTAATAAATGTGCATAAACAAGCATTTAACAATCATGAATAAATAAACAATATAAATTTGTAAAATAATTATAATATTTTTAAAGAATTAAAGGGGACAACCCTCAAAAATTTTGTTGAATCTGGCACAGACTATAGTTTTATTTTATTTAGGTAAGAAGAAATTTTTTTTGCATTTAAGAAAAAGAATGCAAAGTCCAACAACAAAAGAAAATAGATAATAGACTAAATTTAAGTACAATAAAATAAAATTATATTAATTAACAGCTAACAACAAAAGAAAATGAAGGAGATAAACTCGCAAGGCCAACCAAATTTTAATGGACATATCCCAACTGAAGTAGCTGGTTGTCGTGTAAGTTTCATCCTTCGGTCCCTAGAATTATACACACAAGAATTATGTAAGGAATTATATAGGAAATCTGAAGCAGATTACCACCTTGTGAGTAGTATAACAAGTAGTATAACAAGATTACCACCTTTTATGTTTCCCATTTTAGAGCTCAACTCAAATAAGTTCAATGGAAGAATACCTACTTCAATTACCGCTTCCAACTCAAAGATGTTAATAAAGAGTATTAAAATCAATACGTAAAATTTAACTGCAAAGTTCATCCTGATCCAACCGTGAAAAATAGAAAATTTAACCGCTTGAAAGTTCAATTCTCCATCAACCATGAAAAATAAAAATTTAACGCAAAGTTCAATTCTCCGTGATCCAACCAAAAAAATAGAATTATGGCAATCAGAATTATGCAAAATTCAAGCTCAGAAATTCAAGCTCAAAATTCAAGCAGATTACCACCAGTTAGCAAAAAATAGAAAATACCAAGGCAATCAGAATTATGGCAGTACAATCAAGTGATCAACCAATATTGGCTCGAGCGATAAAAATTATGCATCACATTAGTAGTAGCTACCATCAACTCTAAAAGAAATGGCAACAAACATTACATTGAAGATCCAAATCCTAGAGTAAGTACCATCACAAATGCATTTTCATAGACCTCAACACAATGGCTACCAAAGAATACTTAGAGAGAATGGCTATTACAAATTAAGCTTCACATAATAGCTACCATCAACTATAAGAAGGCAACAAATATTACATTGAAGATCCAAATTCTATAAGTAAGTACCATCATGATTCACAAATACATTTTAATAGACATCAACATAATGGCTACCAAGAATACTTAAAGAGAAGGGCAACTATTACATAAGTATATCATTCATTACAACAATCACTCCCAAATAGAATCAGTATCATCATTGCTTTCATTGCCAATCTTGGACTAATACTATTTCAAGCATAAAAGAATAATGTAAACGTGCATAAATAAGCATCTAACATTCATGAATAATAGAAATTTTTTAAAATTAATGTGCATAAACTGAAACTGTACCTAAAAGGCTGAAAACTTATGCTAAATGCTTAGTAGCACCATCTTTGATATGAAAAAATAAGTACTAATCTTATGACATTCGATTTCATAAAGAGTTCAAGAGAAAAATAATAATACATCAAATTAGTTCAAATTCAGAAGTTTCATTTCAAAGTTTCAAATATTGACTCCATAACATCTCAAGGTAAAAGAACTTCTTTCAACTCCTCTTTGCCCTATACAATATAATTTACATAGATATTAATGTCAAAATAGCTAAATTTGTAATGTATAGTAAATTAAATTTAGCCACTAACCTTTGCCTTTCTTTTAATTCTCAGAGAAACTACGATACAATACATAATAAATATTGAAAATTTTGTACCTAAAGAAGCACAATATTGATCAATGACTCTACCACCGCACTAAAAGTTGATTGACCCGATGTTATTGGAATAGAAAGTATATTAGGCCATCCTTGATAAAATACGGTATTTACACACTGTTTGCCTTCCACCAACCTAAGCAATCAAAGTTATTTGAGTTCTCACTCTGAATGACAACCCCATCATCCAAATGAACATCTCATATTCTACAAATTTAAATGGCAACTCATGTACCATTATCATATGAGAAATTAATTCCCTTATCCCAAGATGATCATATCTCCAATTAGCAACACCAAGCACTCGTGAGTCAATGGTACCGCAAATCATGATGGTTGAATTGAAAGATTAAGTTGCCCTTCGTGCAGCATCATCATCCTACCACAATGAAGCAAATGTCGCTTGTATTGTGTAGTAGCATTTTTGCTCTTTGTAAGCTTATGCTTACAATGATTATTGTACCTCTCGCACCATCATTGAGTTTGATCAAAGTAAAATCATTCCATACCGATGATTTTTTCTTACTTTTTTTTAGCAAAAGGATCGTTTCTATCCGATCTTCAATTGGTACAATTATATTTCTCATACATCTCGACTGTTGGAGATGAGGACCCTACACTAAACTCTCTCATAGGCACCTGTATAAGACTAACAGTAGGTCCTATAGGACTGCATCTTCCTTTGATTGACTAGAAGACATACCTTCAATATAAAAAGTAAACAAAGATGAGCATTTAAAAAAATGACATAATAGTAAAAAAAATAATTTCATATAGCTTTATCTCAAAATGATACCTCAATTGGGATTTTAAAAAAGGGTTACAATTACAAAAAAGGGCTACCAACCTATATAACAGAAATTTTGAGTCCATTCGAGATTCCACACAAAAAGGGGCCGAAGGTAGCCACCAACAACTAGAATCCAAAAAAAGTCTAATCCAAAAGGATCAACAAAGAATCACCAAGACACTATAAGACAAAGATATTGTACAATAAGTGAAAAGAGCAACAAGGAAAAACTCACCAAGCAAGATTTTAAGGACAACTAAAAGTCCTCCAACCAACCAAACTAAATAAAATATCCATAACCACTAGAGAATAGCTCACCATAAGTACCCAACAAAGGAAGCCTTCCCAATATGCAATAGCCAAGAAAAAGTAAAAAACCAACAAAGCACCATACAACAGATTTAAAAGAAGCTCACCATCCATAGAAAGGCAATACCTACACAAATAGGATGAGTCAAAAAACCAAACTTATCCACCAAAGAACTAGAATAATAAGGTAAACAACAACCACCAAGTCAAAAAAAAAACCAAGCCAACACAGGCTGAAAAGATTGGAATCAATATCACAAGTTAATAACCACAAAATTGATTAGAATTGGTCACAAGAACAACCATCTCAAAGATCAATCCAACCAAATATTAAAAAAAATTTTAAGTCCATTCGACTATTCACAAAATTTTGAGTCTACCAACTGAAAAGCACCACAACCCTGACCAGAAGGCAGGACCATAACCAAGTAAGAGCCGAAAACACCACTAACCAAATAACCACCAATAGCATAACCTAAAACAGCCAACCAGAAGACAAATTGAAAGAGGGAAAGGCCGAAAATATGCAACAATATAACAAAAGAAGCTCAATATTACCCATGTGATTAGAATTGGTCATAGCAACAACCATCTCAGCCAAATAACCAAATAACCACCAATAGGTTACATAAACATAAAGCGAACACGAATAACAAGAGAAAAATTAAAAGAGAGAAAGGCAAAATATGCAACAATATAGCAAAAGAAGCTCAAGATACCCATGTGTGATTAGAATTAATTGAAAACAACCATCTCAAAATAACCATCAACAAACATAACAAATAGCAAAGTACAACGACAAACAAAAAAATTGAAAGAGGGCATAACCCAAAATCTCAAACTGCAAACATAAACTTAACATTGGAACAAAAATTCCTCAAAGCCTCCACGATTTGTTTGTCAAAACAATCAAATTATTTAGGCATAACCGCATAACCGTAAAACAATGACATAATGGAAATAAACTAATCAAACTTCTCCACAAAGATTTTCCTCTCATTATTTACAAGAAATGACATCAACATGATTCTCTCATTCGTCAACTCGACATAAACCTAAACCAAAATAATAAATCACTTACCTTGGCCACAAAATATAGTACTCAAACTCTATCAAGAATCCAAAATCTTTCTTCTCGGACTTTAGCCTCTAGGGTTTTCTTTGCGCTATGAGGAAGAACCAAAGGAAGAGAAATGAGCTCGGGGGAATTAGGGATAACTGAATAAGAGCCTAAGCCCGTAAGCCTCTTATTCGCTTAAGGTTATCAATCGCCTATCGGGATCGGCCATCCATCATTAAACGTGATACCGAGCATACGAACCGCCCGAAGTTCGAACTGACGAGTCCAAAGAACTGACACGGATTAGGGTGAATCGGCTGAAAATGTTGATTAATATATATTATGTAATATTAAAATTAAAATTAAGAAATTTTATTACGCTTTAAAGTTAAACTTTTATTATATAATATTAAAATTAAATTCATATAAATATACATATATTTTTATTTAATTAATGTTTACATTTTTTATATAAATGTTAAATATTTTTCCTAAACAAGTTTGAACGAAGCTTGTTCATGAAGTATGTTCATGAACATTAAACGATGTCATGGTATGTTCGTGAACATTAAACGATATATTGTTCACGATCATAATGGAGCCTTATCGAGCTTCTTAACGAGCTTGTTCATGAACATTAAATGATATTGTTTACGATCATAATCAAATCGAGCTATGAGTTGTTCGAGCTTGTTCATTTACTAATCGAGTATTCACAAAAGTGTTCAAGCTTGTTTGATTAATTAATCAAACGATCTCTTATCGAGCCGAGCTTCGAGTAGCTTGTCGAACGCTCGGTTCGTTTGCACCCCTAATAGTGAATACAACAATCACAAAAAGATGACAATGATTGTTGCAACATCAACGGGACTTGTGTCAACTTGTGATAATGTATTTAAAAATCGATCAAATCGACTTACTTTAAGATTCTCTAGAAATGAATTAATAGACAAGTCTCAATATTTTAAAAATATTCTACATTTGTCTCATCAAATCAAATAATAAATTATTAAAATCATATATTTAGAATATTTTTAACCCTAAATACAACAAATCAACAAGCTCCAATGTCAATCAAAATAATTGACATGCATTGTAAAATTTTCTCAATGTAAAATAAATTTTGATGCAAAAAAAAAAAAAAGAAAATCAAATCATTTGAGCTTAAGTGAGAAATTACCTAAAATATGATGGAAGTTAGATTGTAGTTTTATTATATGTAGAAGAAACATAAAATTCTATAATAAAAAATGTAACTTTCACCCTTGTGAGAATGATAATCAATCATTGAGGAAATGCACCCTTAAGATATCAAAATATCTTTTTTGCTAGTTAAATGTAAGTGATCAACTTTTACTAAGGATTACTCTTAGTTTCTCCTCCTAACACAATTCTTATTATTTTAGTCCAACTTGTCATTACTTTGATTCTATTATCTTTCATTCAACTTCCATAAAAAATGTAAAATGTATCAATATATTAGTCTATGAGCTCACTTAGGAAGCCAATGTTAGATTTATTGCTATAGCTTTTAGCTCATTATTGGGATGCTCCTCTAAGAGTCAAGTTTGGTTAGTGATCCATATAATGGGAAACCATCTTCGATAATAAGAAGAGGATTTAGCTTTAGTTAGTACCCCATTAGAAGGTCGATTCATCTTCAAAATCAAAGCTGCAATGGGAGCTTACGATAAAGACATGACGAGCCCTAATCAGTTATGATACAGTGAGCTGACTCGGGAAGTTAATGCTTCCTTGATGAAGTCTTTAGTGACTTCACTTTGAGTCCAAATAAAACTTTGGATTATTGAGCAACTCCAATAGTGAATAGATATAATGAGTTCAAACAATTTCAGTGCCAAATATAAATTTGATATTTATAAACATAACATATTTTCTATGCTTCAAAAGTGAATTTTACTTCGAAAAATTAAGAAAAGTTCTATTTTTATTTGTTATGTGAGAGAACCAGCGGTAGAGTAAAGTTTTCACTTGCCTTGAAATTCAAAGACAATACACAGTATTTAAAGAAACAATAAAACTGAATTTTTACGTGGAAAACCTCAAAAAGAGGGAAAAACCACGGGGCCTAGCCCAAAAAAAGCTTCCACTATATATCTGTTTCAGAGTACAAGATCTTCCCGATACCGGGATTACAGAATTGTATATGAGAAAAGGACATGAAGAAGTAATGACAATGTTGACACGATGTTGACGAAGTGATGATAATGTTGACTAAAAGTTGACGACGATGATGATGAAATAGTGGTCGCGATGATGACCAACGACAATGGTCGACGACGGCGAGGGATGGTGGCGACCGATGGTGGGCCGGCGACAGTGGTTGACGACCGTCATCGGTAGCGACGATTGTGCTTGAGGATCTTTGAGCTCTCCTCTCTCTGCTTCACTAGGCCTCCTCATACAGAAATGAGGCTATTTATGGGAGGAGTGGCCTTTGTAAATACATGCAAAACCCGCATACTCCACTTCATGGACGGCTCAAAATGATCCCTTGATCATATGATGTATTTTGTACATTTGAATGCTCAAATGAAGTCGGAATTGTAAGATCTTGTTGGAACCGCCTGTCGAGACGCCGATTTGACTATAAACACTTCATATTTGAGAGCTATTTAGAGATTTAACCGATATCCCAAAGTTTCCAAGGATATTTTAAGAGCTTGATCTCACCGCCAACTTCGATCGCTTGCTTTTAACATCAAGATTCGCTTTCAATAGTATTTTAAGTGTCATATCAATTGCCCCTTATTTTTGGATGATATTATCTCAATCATTCAAAAATATATGTCAAATACTTGAAAATAGTAAATTCTTCAATGAAAAGGTCCATTAACCATACATTTTGAAAAAATAGATCTTCAAGAGCACAATATTATGACTACTAAGTCGATGTAGGCCGCAAATGCGCAGGTATGGTGTGAGATTTCGAGGTTACGGACCCATCCGGTGTGAACGGAGCTCCGGGCGATTATGACACGCGAAAGCACATGCGCCACGGGCGCGGCGCCGGTGTCACGAAGGGCCTCGCGCGTGGAACGGATCTCGGTATCGCGGGTTGAACGGGTCGGATGCGCGGGCCGCTGGTTCTCGATCGTCGACGGTCGAGACCGTAAGATCGGGTCGCGAACCGGCCGAAGCTGGTCTGGGCGGCGAGTCGGCGATGGGCTGAACGCGGTCGGCGTCGAAGTGGCCAAACGCTGGTCGGCTTACGCCATGCCACGCTCGGATGCGGTCGGCGGTTATACCGCGGCTGCGGCGGGCGAAAGCACAGTCGGAGTGGTCATGACCGCGACCGCGGCGTGGCGGATGCGGTGGTAGCTATATGGGGTGCGCGCTGACGGGTCAGCTACCAACGGGCCGAATGACGCTTTTGATAGTTCGCGGTTTCCTGGCTTTTTTAGTTTTTACCCTGAAGGTCTATAAAACCCCTGGACTGGAGAAGGCACTTTCTCTCTCTTCTTGTCGTCGAGAGGCGATCGGCACGTAGTTCATACGCAGGCTCGCTTTTCCCTCGAAAGAGGCGTTGACCCTGTCCGACCGACCGGATTGAGGCGATCAAGACCCGTAGTTCATATGGCGAGCTCGGTTTTCCCTCGAAGAAGCGTTGATCGCCTTCCGACCGATTTGGAGACGATCACACCGTAGGAGGCGGTTTTCCCTCGAAGAGGATCACCGTGACCAACCGGGTTTGAGGCGATCAAGACCCGTAGTCATATGGCGAGCTCGTTTTCCCTCGAAGAGGCGCTGACCGCTTTGTCAATCGACCGGGTTTGAGTATCAAGACCCGTAGTCATACCTACGATTCCGCTCGAAGAAGCGTGGATCGCCTTGAATCGAATCGGGTTTGAGACATCAAGACCCGTTCATACGGCCAGGCGTTTTTCGAAGAGGCGAACCGCTTTGCCGACACCGGGTTCGAGGCATCAAGACTGTAGCTCATACGGCCCGCTTTCCTCGAAAGAGGCATTGACACCGTCGGACCGACCGGTTTGAGGCGATCAAGACCCGTAGTTCATAATGGGCGAGGTTTCCCTCAAAAGCGTTGACCGCCTCAGACCGAGCGAGGCGATCACCGGAGACTGGTTGACAAAGATCGACGATGGTGCCGACGACATTACCGACGATGATCAGGTGCGGTCGGCGAGAACCGACGACGGGTAACGCGAAGATTGCCGCACGGCATGGCAGTGACGCGACGCAGCCGCAATGACCGGCTATGTGGCGGCAGCGGCGGGGATGGCACAGCGAATGGCGATGAATAGTGGCGACCGCATCTATGGTGGATGGAAATGCCCGCGATCTGCGGTGGGTGATGGTCGGCACTGACCGGGCGATAATGGTGGCGCCAACGGGGTGGTCGGCAAAGAAGAATCGGGCGACCAGAATGACGGATGACCGACGCGCGAATGGCGATGACCGGCGACGATGGTGGTGACCGCAAGATTGCCGCCGATGGTTAAGCGGTGACCGGCACGTAGTCGGGCGGTGGTGACCGACACTGGTTGGCGGCCGACGGTGGTCGGCAAGAATCGGCGACGGTAATGACGGTGGCGACCGGCGCGTAATCGGATGACCGGCGATGATGGTGGGATTAAGCGCCGGTGACGGCACCGCCAATACGATGGTAATCGCGTGACCGCAATTTTACGCTACACCTCGGATGGTCGGATGAATCACCGGACGGGTAATATGTGGCAATCGACGTTTAGCTGGCTGGGACCGGACGATGGTCTACCGACGGGATCTTTGACCTATCCGGGTTATTTGTCGAGTGTGACTCGATGACGCAACTGTATGGAGTCGAATTGAATCCGGATTTTGACCTACGAGATTGTTGTCGAGTGTTTGCTCGATGACGTTAACTGTGGAGTATAAAGTTTTGACCTATCCGAGTTTCATAGTGTTTGCCACGACGCAATATATATGGAAGAGGTTGAATTGAATCCGAGATCTTTGACCCATCCGGTGGTTGTTGTCAGTGTTACCCGGCGACGCTAACCTGTGGGGGTTGAATCAATCCGAGAATGTTGACTATCCGGGTTGTCGCAGACCGGCGACGCAACTTGTATGGATGGGGTCAATTGAATCCACTGGGATTTTGACCTATCCGAGGTTATTTGTCGAGTTTTACACGACGTTAACTTGTATGGAAGAGGAAGTCCACCAAGACCTTTTGACCTATCCGGTTGTTTGTCGAGTCTTTACCGATGACGTTAACGTGGAAGAGGTTGAATTGAATCCGAATTTTGACCTATCCGAGGTTGTTTGTCGTGGTGTTACCCATGACGTTAACTGTATAGAGGTCGAATTGAATCCGCCAAGGATTTTAACCTATCCGGGTTGTTGTCGAAGTTTTACGACGTTAACTGTATGGAAGAGGTCGTAGGAAGTCCAAAAGGACCTTTTGACGAGGTTGTTTGTCGGTCTTTAGTCGATGACGTTAACTGGAAGAGGTTGAATCAATCCGAGAATTTTGACCTATCCGTTGGTCGTGGTGTTACCTGACGCTAACCTGGAAGAGGTTGAATTGAATCCGAGGATTTTGACCCATTGGTGTTTTTGAGAGTGTTACCCAATGACCAACCTATATGGAAGAGGTCAATTAAATCCTCGAGGATTTTGACTTATCCGGTTGTTTGTCGGGTGTACCCCGACGCGTTAACTGCATGGAAGAGGTCGGAAGTCCACCAAGGACCTTTGGCCCATCTAGGTTGTTTGTCGAGTCTTTGCTCATGACATTAACCCGTATGGAAGAGGTCGATTAAAACATCCATTTGTGGTTGTAGTCAAAGTTGCTCCTTAGCCTTGGTCTTGTTTTTCCATGAGTATGATTGGAAAATCATAATTTACAAAGCTATATCTCTTCTCAATGTTGAAATTTTCTCCAACTTTAACTTATTTCTTGGGATGGTAATCAATTAGATGCTTAACATGGGATCTTCGAGATTAAGAGTTGCCCCGCCTCCCGATAATCAAGGAACGGTTTGATGAATCTTCATTCTTACACGCCCTTAAGAGCTTGAAATGCTCCACCTCGATGGTGGTTTTGATCTTGTTGGAAAACTTGGTCACCATACAAGATGAAATAATGGGAATCGCATCCCACGACGCGGCCAAACCGCAAGTGTAGAACCTGGGTAGAGTAAAAGTTTTCGCCTTTAGCTTGAAATCCAAAGACACACACGTATTTAAAGAGTGAACATAAAACTCAATTTTACGTAAAAAAAACCTCCAAAAGAGGAAAATCACGGGCCTAGCCCAAGAAAAAAAAGCTTCCACTATGTATTTATTTGAGTACAAGATCTTCCATACGAGATTACGTAATTGTGAGAAAGGAATAAATGCGAGTAATGTAATGTGGTGGACGACGAAGTTGACGACGATGATGACCGACGATAGTGGTCGGTGATGATGACTAGCAACAATGGTCGACGACAGCGAGGATCAGCGGTGGCGGCCGACGGCGGTGGTTGACGACCGTCGTCGAGTAGCGGCACGATTGTGCTTGGAGGATCTTTAGAGCTCTCTCATCTCTCTTGCTTCACTTGGCCTCTCCTCATATGAAGAATGAGGGGCTATTTATAGATTGGAGGAGTGACGTCTTTGTAAATACACGCAAAACCCGTACTCCACTTCATCTGGACGCCAAAATGATCCCCTTGATCATATGATGTTTGCATTTGAATGCTCAAATGAAGTCAAATTGTAAGATCTTTGGTTGTTGGAACCATTCGAGACGCCGATTTGACTATAAACACTTCATATTTGAGAGCTATTTGGGATTTAACCGATATCCCAAAATTTCCAAGGATATTTTAAGAAATTGATTCTCGAACTTCAATCATTCGCTTAACATCAAGATCTACGCTCGAATTAATAAGTATGATATATTATTATAATAATAAAGATTTATATATTATGTAAATATTTATATTTAGACTTTAGATATGTAAATATATAAAAATTATATGCTATATATATATATATATATATATATATATATATATATATATATATATATATATATCTATCTATATCTATATGTAAATGTCCCAATTTTAAATTATATAGCCAGCTTGTAACCTTCTAAAATCCGCCCAACTCCCTCCCCACTCGACCGGCCGCGCTTCCATCCCAACACTTGGAAACTCAAATGGAAGCCGAACAGCTGAAAAACCCTAGCGCCGAGCAAAACCTAACGGGGGCGCCTTCCTCACAGATTAGTCTCCGGCCATTCAGTCCCTCCGAATCCGACATCGACGCTCTAATCTCCTAGCCGCTGACGATCGAATCACCGCTTCCGCCGCGGACCCTTCTCCTGTCGCGATGACGCCGTCCGCTTCCTCCACGCTCACGTCCTTCCCCATCCCTGGTACCGGGCCATCTGCTTACCCGGCGACCGCCCCGTCGGCTCCGTTGCGCTCCGCCCGGAGGGCTCCGGGCAGGGAGGAACGCGGATTGTGTCGCTTGGGTACCGCATGGCCGTCGAGTTTTGGGGCCGAGGGATTGCGACGGAGGCAGTGAGGATTGCGACGGCGGCGGCGTTCGAGGAATGGGCGGATTTGGAGAGGGTTGAGGCGATGGCGGATGCGGAGAATCCAGCATCGCAGCGGGTGCTGGAGAAGGCTGGGTTTGTGAGGGAGGCGGTGCTGAGGAGGTATCTGGTGTTTAAGGGGGAGATTAGGGATATGATTATGTATAGTTTTGTGTCTGCGGATCGTGTGGCTTAGTGAAAGTGGTTGCTTTTTTTTACTTCTAAGGTTGCATGCAAGCTGTTTGTGTTTTGCCCAAATGGTTTATATTGAAGAGAACGAAGCAGCTTGTTAGCAAGTGTACTATTGCCAAGTGTTCTCTTCAAGAAAACTTCTTCAAGTCTTTTATATTATATATCTATATAACGCTCATATATATATATATATATATATATATATATATATATATATATTTATATATAGAAAAGAAGATTTACATACATATCACACAATTCTTATATATTTATATATCTAACACCTAAAGTTAGATATTTATTAATCTAATATTTTATTATGATTAAAAAGTTGCATTACACTATTAAAAAGTGATTGATAATGATAAAAGATTTACATACATCACAATTTTGATGATTTTATATATCTAACACTTAAAGTTAGATATTTACTTATCTAACACTTTATTATGATTAAAAAGATGAATTATACTATTAAAAAATGAGTAATGATGGTAGAAAGATTTACACATACCACAATAATTATGATGGTTTTATATATCTAACACTTAAAGTTAGATATTTACTTATCTAATATTTTATTATGATTAAAAAGATGTATTACGCTATTAAAAAGTGAGTGGTGATGATATTTTTTAATAATATATCAGATTGATATATATATAAAATTAAAGTTTGAGTGTTAGATATATAAATATATAAAAAAATTGTGTGATATGTATATAAATGTCTCATATATATATATATATATAATTATGTAATTCTTCTTATGTAATTTTAAAATTTATATAAACTTAAATTTTATTTCTCAACTATTTTATCTAAAATCCTAAAAGTGGGAGTATTTAACTTGAATTTGTATGCTTACAAACTCCTTTTGACACATGGTTGGTCTCAACAATTCCATCCCAATGAATTCTTGTTGGTAGGGGTCATTTGAATTTTATAATTTATTTTTATATAAGTGATCAAATTAATTATTTATTCTCTATAAAAATATTTTTTTTGCCCTTCATTTTTATCTTAATATTCAAATTTATCCCTATTGAGAAAAGAGGTTAGTTCTACCCTCTTTGTTGCAACTTTATTTGCTTTAAAGTTATTGTTGGTTTTAGGAATTTGTGATAGAAAGATGAGATTTTTTTATTTTGAAATTACTAATATTTTTAATATTAATTAAATTTAATTATTCATAAAAAAATCTAAAATTACTATTAATTTAAAAAATTTTAATTATTAATTAGTAATTTTATTAAATCTTTAATTAAAGTATTTGAAATTAAATTTGATTACATTAAAATATTGCAAACAATTCAACACATTATTAATTAATAATTAATTGGATTATTATATTTTAATAATTAGGATAATAAATAATTAAAATAATATCTATATTAATTTTGTCATTAATAATTATTATTTAAATTTTATTTGAGCTAATAGACCTAAATCTTGAAATAAATGGCCAAATAGTTCAATTTAATTGAACTTAATATTTATCATCTCGTTTTAGATTTAACTATCTTAAGATTGGGATCCTGTTCAAGTAAGGACTAGAAGACTTAGGGTTCCCCGCCTTTGTTGCCTTGAAATCATTTTAAAAGGAAATCAATCCCGAGATAGTGTTCCTCCCTTATATAGTGCCTTAGCATATGGCGCTATGAGGTCTCTCTCAATGAAAGTCCGCTCACCTCTCAAGCCTCAATCGCTACCTCCTTCAATCTCTCGCTTATGCCTCTCAAGGAAGATGTCATCTCTTTCTCGTGAGGAGGAAATCGTGATGGTTCCAAACCCAGGGAGCAATGCACTGTGGATATGCTTTAAGTAACCTTACTACTTAAAACTTACTTCAAGCCATAAGAAAATTATGGCCTCCGCAAAGAACGTAGATCTTATTTCCCTTGTAGATGGTTTCTTTTTGTTCAAATTCAATTGCAATGAGGATTATGAGATGGTGTTAAATGGGGGGACGTGGTTCATTTTGGGAAAGCCTTTCTTTTTTAAAAAATGGACACCAGACTTTTCTTCAGTGCGGGAAGATTTCAAGGACTTTCCCATTTGGGTTAAATTCTCCAATCTTCCTCTTTGTTGTTGGTCGGAAAAGGGCATATCACAAATTGCTAGAAAAATTGGAGTACCCTACATTTGATCCTCTAACGCTAAAGGGGCTAGATTGACCTTTGCTCGAGTTAGCATTCAAATCAAGATTAAATCCACTACCCAAGCCATAAAACTCTCCCTCAATGGAAAGGAAATCCGGTGTGATGTGGCATCATCGTCACCACCATCGACGTATCATCATAAAGCCTAAATCCATGATTGGGCCTTTGTTATAATTTAAGTTATGATTTATTGGGCTTTTATATTTTGTATGTCTTGAGCTTATATGTATTGGGCTATTCTTATGTCATGGCCCATGAGTCATTGTAGTATGTATGACACTTTAGGTAGGTATGGAATGAGTGGTAGGTTTGATAATGGTGGTAGGTATAGTTATGATGGTGTTAGGTTTGAGTTTGGAGTTAGATTTGAGTATTCTTAACTCTCTCTTTCAATCCTATAAATAGGAGACTCTTGTAATGCTTTGTACTTGAATTTGGAATGAAAGTTATCTTCTTGAATTTCTTTTACTATTCTTTGTGTGCTTTCCTCTTGAGTGATGGACTACTTGAGTGTGTGAATTCACAACCCTTAGAGAAGGACTTCTAAGGAAGGAACGCAATCCCCACAACGACGGACTGTTGGTAGAGGTCGACTTCAACTTATCCCCGCTTCGCTACTGGTTATTTTAAATCAAGGTTAGATCGCTCATAACTTTTCTTATTTTGCACTTATAAGATTCGTGTCTCAGTGTGGTTGACATAACTTTAGCTAAGATCTTTTCAACTTCACTAAATTCATAATATTATGAATGTGCTCAATAGTAGTGTGCATTTATCATTACTCTTTATGAGGATTTAAGAATTATCGATGTAATAAACATCATATCATAAAAAACACCCGTGTCCTACATCATATTTGGTATCAGAGCAAGTATGTTTCTTTGGGAACATCTTGTTTAGTATTGAGTTTTATTTTTGCATTAGAGTAATCTTGCAATTCATTGTTAAAAAAATCATACAAAATTTTTATCTAATTAGATTATTTACTTACTTTTAATCGTGTCTTTGATTTCATTACATTGCATTTTTAAAAAAATAAAAAAAATAAAAAATTAATTAAGTATTTGCTTATATTAATATTTTTTAAAAGAATATCATCATGTCAACTCGTAGTGGTCATAGATATCAAGATCAATCCTTAGATGAAAACATGATTCCTATGAATTTTTACTAAAAAATAGAAAAACTTACCCTTATGCACTAACAAACTTTTAATGAATTCCAAAAGATTTGAAGCCTTAGAACAAAAGTTGGTAGGCTTACACACATTCACCGTAAACTAACCCAATCTAGAACACCAACTTGAAGAGAGAGTCCATCATGTTGATCCTGCCTCTTCCTCTCCCACCTCATCCACATTCTCCTATTAGACCCGTATTGCTAGGAACAACTTTAATGAATATCACGAGTTTGATGAGGTACTTCCTCACCCACCTCATCGAATAGGAAGACAATTAAGACGGGATGAAGGTTATGCTCATCGAACTCCTTATGAGCATTATCCTCTACATTAAGAGCCATTACCTAATTTTGTTGCCCGACGCATTAGAGAACCTGATGATGATATTATTCGTAGGGTTAAAATTGATCCACCTACTTTTGATGGTCGACTTGATCCTAAAATTTTCTTAGATTGGTTAGTAGACATGGACCAATATTTTGATTGGATGCCCATGTCAGAAGAAAGACAAGTTCGTTTTGCGCATGAAACTAACTAGTCATGCTAAGACTTATTGGGTTAATCTCACACAAAAATATCAACGATTAGGACAACCACCTATTGCTTCTTGGGATGAGATGAAAGAAATTTTAAAGCAAAAATATGTACCATTAAATTTTCATGATCAACTTATGGATGAAATGACTACGCTTAAACAAGGATCTTTAACTGTTGTTGAGTATATGACACAGTTTGATGAATTGATGACCCGTTGTGATGTTAGAGAGGATCATCACTCCCAAATTTGTCACACTATCGTATGAACCCAAATGAACATGCAGAGCTAAAATAACAAGTTGATGCTTTATTGTCAAAAGGGTTTATCAGGGAAAGTTTATCTCCATGCGCAGTGCCTGCTCTTCTTACCCCAAAGAAAGATGGTAGTTGGCATATGTGTGTAGATAGTTGTGCTATAAATAAAATCACTGTTAAGTATAGGTTTCCCATACCTAGACTTGATGATATGTTAGATATGATGGTTGGATCAATAATTTTCTCTAAAATTGATCTTAGAAGTGGATATCATCAAATTCATATGAGAGAAGGTGATGAATGGAAAATCGCATTCAAGACAAAAGATGGTTTGTATGAATGGCTAGTAATGCCTTTTGGATTGACTAATGCTCCACATTTATGCAGTGATGACTCATATCTTGACCATTCATTGGAAAATTTTTAGTTGTGTAGTTTGATGATATTTTAATTTTAGTCAAACTAAGAGCGATCATGAAAACATTTAACAAGTTTTAAAGTGCTTCGAAGAAAGACTATATGTTCACTTAAAAATGCTCATTTATGACATCTTCAGGAATCTTCTTAGGATTCGTTGTTTCTTGTGATGGCATCTCTACCGATCCTAAAAAAATTAGGGTTATTCAAGAGTGGCCTACCCCAACCATAATTCATGATATAGTTTTCATGGGTTAGCCACATTTTATCGAAAGTTTATGGATTTAGCACTATTATGGCCCCGATAACTCAATGTCTTAAAAGGAGACTTTGTTTGGACAAAGGCATACGATGCATTCTAAAATTAAAGAACTTTTAACAAGTCCATCGATATTACAATTGCTAAATTTTGACAAAGTATTTGAGATATCATGTGATGCTTCTGGAGTTGGTATTGGAGGTGTTCTTAAACAAGAAGGTCATCCTATTGCTTTCTTTAGTGAAAAATTAAATGAAGCACGTCAACGATATTCCACATATGACCGTGAGTTGTATGCTGTCATCCAAACTTTACGTTATTGGCAACATTATCTTCTTTCAGAATTTATACTTTATTCGATCAAAGCTTAAATATCTAAACACCCAAAAGAAACTTAGTTCTTGTCATAAATGGGTTCAATTTTTTCAAGAATATATGTTTGTTCTTAAACATAAATCGGTGTCGAGAACAAGTTGGATGCCT
Source organism: Cymbidium sinense (assembly GCA_021442155.1). Taxonomy (NCBI): domain Eukaryota; kingdom Viridiplantae; phylum Streptophyta; class Magnoliopsida; order Asparagales; family Orchidaceae; genus Cymbidium; species Cymbidium sinense. The sequence goes on along the minus strand of CM038231.1, from coordinate 86,231,329 downwards.
TAAGCGTAATATATGTACATTATTAAATACCATGAGTGTGAAGGTTATTGGATTCAAAAAAGGTTAAAGATGATTATCCTAATTGTAAAGATTTTCAACAAATCTTTGAATCTTTGAAATTTGATGTTTCAATTAATAGTCCAGATTATCAAATACGAGATGGCTATCTCTTTCATGGCACACAACTATGTATCCCCGATTCATCACTTTGAAATTTTCTTGTTGAAGAAATTCATTCAGGAGGTGTATCTGGTCATTTTGGTCGTGATAAGACAATACTATGATGGAGGATAGGTTCTTTTGGCCTAGTCTTAAGAAAGATGTTGCTCGTATCATTGCCCAATGTCGTTTCTTGCCAAGTAGCAAAAGTGGAAAATAAAATTATGGTCTATACACACCACTCCCAATACCACAAACCTTGGGAAGATCTTAGTATGGACTTCATCTTAGGATTACCTCGACCGCATAACGCTTTTGACTCTATCCTAGTAGTTGTTGACGATTCTCTAAAATGGCACACTTCATTCCATATTATAAGACATCAGATGCCTCACATATAGCAACAATTTTTTTTTGAGATAGTTCGCTTAGATGGACTACCTAAGACAATTGTGTCTGATCGTGATATAAGATTTATGAGCTATTTTTAGAAAACTTTATGGAAAAACTTGGCACAAAACTCTTATTTTTTTACAGCCTTACCACCCTCAAACAGATGGACAAATGAAGTTGTAGAAGCTTAGGAAATTTACTTAGGTGTCAGTGACCGATCATACTACTAGTTGGGACCTAGTTCTTCCTACGCAGTTTGCTTATAACAGTTCAATTAATAGGTCAACCAGTATGAGTCCTTTTCATATTATAACTAGTTATGATCCAAGAAAACCAATTGATTTTGTTGAATTGCGTAACATGTGTGCATTTGCATCTTCATTTGCACAAAGCATGCATGATTTACATCAAAATTCAACAAAAACTTACTCTGAGTTATGATAAATATAAAGTTAATGTTGATGCACATAGATATATGTAAAATTTAATGAGGGAGATTTGGTTCTTGTTAAAGTTAGACGAGAGATTTCCAACCTGGAACTCTTAAGAAATTAACTCTCAAGAGATCCGGTCCTTATAAAGTTGTAAAGAAGATAAATGATAATGCTTATGAAATAGATCTTCCAATGAATACTGTAATTTCTCCAATATTTAATGTATCAGATTTAACATTGTACCATGGGCAAGCCACGGATGACACTATTCCCTCTACAAATAGTACATGTGTTCATACTTCATCACCGACTCTATACCATCTCCGCTTAAGATCACATCAGATCAAATTTTAGAAGACCGATTATCATCACATCGATGGAGGCACTCAAAGGTTTCTCGCTTTGGAAAGGTCTTTCTCCACTTGAAGATTCATGGCTTACATTTGATGAGTTACAACAACTAAACTCACAATTATTGCAAGAGTACTTAGATTTTCATTCTCCAGAGGAGAATCCTTTAAAGCCGGGGAGTCGATGCGTGCATCATCACACCGCCATCGACATTCATCATCATAAAGCTAAATCCATGATTGGGCCTTTGTTATAATTTAAGTTATGATTTATTGGGCTTTATATTTTGTATGTCTTGAGCTTATATGTATTGGGCTATTCTTATGTCATGGCCCATGAGTCATTATAGTAGGTATGACACCAGGTATGGAATGAGTGGTAGGTTTGATAATGGTGGTAGGTTTGCAGTGTGGTGGTAGGTAGTTATGATGGTGTTAGGTTTGAGTTTTGAGTTAGGTTTGAGTATTCTTAACTCTCTCTTTCAATCATATAAATAGGAGACTCTTGTAATGCTTGGTACTTGAATTTGGAATGAAAGTTATCTTCTTAATTTCTTTACTATTCTTTTGTGTGCTTTCCTCTTGAGTGACGGACTACTTGAGTGTGTGAGTTCACAACCAGAGAAGGACTCTAAGGAAGGAACACGATCCCCACAATGATGGACTGTTTGTAGGTCGACTTCAACTTATCCCCGCTTGTTGGTTATTTTAAATCTACATGTTAGATCGCTTCATAACTTTTCGGTTATTTCTTTGCACTTATAAGATTGTCTTAGTGGTTGACATAACTTTAACTAAGATCTTTTCAACTTCACTAAATTTATAATATTGTGAATGTGCTCAATAGTAGTGTGCATTTATCATTACTCTTTGTGAGGATTTAAGAATTATCGGTGTAATAAACATCATATCATAAAAAATACCTGTGTCCTACATCAAAGTGAGTTATGAATGGAAACCTATCTCATGCTCAAATTGCGACACATTTGCACACACCCCATCTACTTTCCCTAAATCACCAAACTTTAAGCCTATCGACTTTGCTAACAAAAAAATCCTCTCTATGAGGAAACCCCAATCCACTACACTCCACTCCACTCATTATGCCCATGCATAACAGACCATATCTAGCATTTCCTAAATCAATAAATAACTGCCCTCAAGATTGAATTGTGAGGATTGGATTTCAGGCATAAAATGAAAATGCTATTTCAAATTGTACCTCCTATTCCAATCACATCTCCTGACAATGCAAAACTGCTTGTAAACTTTGTCTAACCTTTGCAGAATCCTAAGGAGAATAATACAATCTCATCAACCGATATACAACTTCCAAAACACCTCTTAGGCTCAATTTGACCAGGTAGAAAAGGGTAGGCCTGGGGCCTCCCAATACCATTAAATAATGCATAACTCTAATATTGTCTCTTGGAATGTAAGAGGCTTTAGTGACATTATCGATGCAGTAAAATTTGTCAAAGACAATAACATTGATATTATGTGCCTGAGACTGTTCAAAGATACTTTATCTACTACCACCAAAAACATTTTGACATTTTCTATAATGAAGACAGGTGGACAATTTTTTGCACCAAATGATCAATATGGATAAAATAGAACACTAATAAAATTGATTACTCTACCATTCGTAAGCATCCTCAATTTATACGTGGTGAATATCTTTGGGATCAACTCAATCCTTCCTCATCACTGTTGTCTATGTTGACAATAGCAACCTTGGTAAAAAGGATTTGTGGAACTCTCTCAGCTCATTAGCTAGTGATATTAACGAGCCATGGATCATTATGAGAGATTTTAACTACATCAAAAGGCATTCAGAAAAAATGGGGGGTCGTTCTATACCCCCAAGTAAATTAGCAGATTTTAATGATTTTATATCTCAATCTAGTCTCCTAGAAATTAACAATACGGGACATGCATTTAGCTGGTTTAATCAACAAATACATAACTCAATCAAATGTTTGTTAGATAGGGTACTATGCAATTATCGATGGATGAACACCTATCCTCATTCTGGTTGGAAGGTTATGTCTCCTCTCACATCAGATCATTCTCCTATTATACTCTCTACTGGAAAGAAGCCAATTCTCAAGCACAGATTTATGTACAAAAATTACCGGAAAAATGCCTGATTTTATTGATAGTGGAACATGCTTGGAGCAAGCATGTGGATGGGGACCTAATATTTGCTTAATAGACTAATAACACAAAGATAGCCCTTAATAATGCAAACTGGCACTCTTATAGCTACATTGCAAACAATATCTCCAAGATGAAAGCTAAACTTGAAGACTTGCAACTCAAACTTGATTTCAACCCTCTAAATGCTGAATATCTAAATGAGACTCTCCAGGTTCAAAAATCTCTCAATGAGGCTATTGATTATGAGAATAATTGGATCAAACAATGGGCAAAATGTGTATGGCTTACAAGAGGAGAAGATGACATCAAATTTCTATATCAAAAAATCATATAAGGAAAAGTAAAACAATATCAAAAGCTTGAAGGTTAATGATGTTGAAATTTGTTCTCAACAAGACATGGCTAGGGAAATTACAACACATTTTGCAAACATTCTAAACAACCCACATAGAGATACTAATGAGGATTGGCTTAACATCCCATTGGACCTCGATCTTTCAACAAAGCATTTTACTTACCTAATTTTTAGCATGAGGATATTAAAAATGTAAGATTGAGACATTCAAAATAGGACCGACGGCTATCTTGCTCACACAATTTACTCTAAAATGCCATGTAAATTTCTGATTTTACCATTTTCTTTGTGCAACCTTTTATATAAGGTGATATCAAAACTTGCTAGTAGGCTTTATGATTCTACCACATATTATCCATCCTCCAAGCTACATTTCTAAAGGGTAGAGACATAGATGGCAATATTATCTTAGCTAATGAGGTCTTGCATGGATTCAATCAAAAATATAAACCAAAGAGCTTTTGTGCTAAAATTGATCTTCAAAAAGCATTTGACAACATCAATAAACTTTATTATACATAGACTCAAGCAATTTTCCCCAAACATTCATAAAATGGATCAAGTTTGTGTGTTGTATGTGCCTTTCTCCATTATACTTAATGGTGAACTATCGGGCTACTTCTTCTCTTCCACTGGTTTAAGGCAAGGATGCCCATTATTCCCTTATCTATTTGCTATCACAATGGATGCTTTCTCTTGATTATTGGAAAATGACACTAATGCTGATAGATTCAGCCAATCAAAACTACAAATGAGATTCTTTCTCATCTTATATGTGCTGATGACTTGTTGGTTTTTGGATCGGCTTACTATGCTAATATTAGCTATCATCTCTTCTCTACTCATTATACAAGGAGTCGAACCTCTCTCCGAATGGCAGCAAATCTAATATTTGCTTTTCCAAAGTCAGACTCTACTAAGGAATGAGTAATTCTATCATGGGTTTTACTATCTAAATGCCTTGGAACTATCTAGGTCTCAATCTCTCATTCAATGAAATTGATGGTTGTGATAAAATCTTCAACAAATTGCATAAATGGTTTCTGGGGAAAAGATCATTACTCTTTTTTCGGTACAATTGATTGATTTACTGTAGCTTTATGTTTACCGGTTTAGAGCATTGTCCATTCCCAAAAGATTAGAAAGTCTATAAGGAGGCTCATCTCTTCCTTCATTTATAATAATGGGGCTGAAAAGAAAATTCACACTATTGCTTGGGAAAACACTGCCAAACTAATTGATGTTGGGGGAATTAGACTTGCTAGTATAGACTTCTTAAATCTAATGTGCAAGGCTAAAATTATTTGGAGATTATATAATACCAATTCTTTTGTTACTAATTTTTTTAGAAATCAGCACCACTCATTTTGGAGAGGCACTACTACTAAGACTACTGCATTAGTTAAAGAGTTGAAAACACTTAGATGTAGGTTGCATCACCTGACAACCGAAAGCAAGCTTTCATTCTTTTGATCCATGGTTAGAGGTTTCTCGTTGAAATGTTTAAATTATGGTGTTTACTTGGTTTAATTGCTCCACATCCATGCTGGTTTGTGAAGCTATTTTTGAGAACCATTGGAAACTTTCTATCAATGAACATACTCCTTATGAATGTTTAAACAAGATCCAAATCATTCCAATTCTTAAAGAAGTCAAGTAATGCTAAAAAAAGGATAAATATAGCCACAAAGCAACACATAACTATCTTTTCGTAATCAATCTAAACCGTATAGATAAAGTTCATATGACACAAAGGTTATTCATTAAAATTTGCTTCTTTTGCTTGGAGAATAATCTTGAATGGAATGAAAATAAAAGACATATTGATTAAGAGTATGTTGGTTAATCGCTTATGTGTTCTATGCCGGTTAATGAAAATCATCACCATCTTTTCTTTGAATGCTCATATTCCATGGATATTATTAGAGCTACTATACCACGGTTTTTTTTCATTTCATTACATTAACTCAAATACTTCTTTATGCGATCAAATTCGTAGAAACAACAAAAAAATTCTTCTTCTCATTATACTATGGGCTTTTTATATATGGAAGGAAAGAAATGCATTTTAACAACACATGTCAAGAGACTAGAGGGGTTATCAAAATCATTTGCAATACTATAAAACTCAAAAGCTATAGATGGCACCACAACTATACTTTGCCAGATCATATTCAACAACTATATTATCTCTAATATATTCTAAGACACATTGCTTTTTCTTTGCGGGACATGCTTATCTACTCCTACGGCTTTTCCTGAAGCAGTTTGTTATCCGCTGCCTCTACTTCATCGGGATTTATTGATTTTTGAGCTATGATGAATCCAAATTTCTTTTTGGCTCAACCCAGAAATGACTTTGGTTTTGTTTCTCGTGGTCATTGCTTAATATGGGACTTATTTTGCTAACTTTGGTTGCTCGATGGAGCCTCGTCAGCTCAACCGGTACCAATTTTCTCTGATGCTACGATCAATCATTTTGTGCGGAAACATATCTCTGTACTATCTTTCCGGTCGTGGTCTGCTTAATGTTATTTCCATTTCTGGATGCATTGGTGGTAACCTTATTTGTCCCTCTCAGTCAGTCATTATCTACCAGCCCAACATATATTCGACATGGACTTTCTGAGCTCTTGGTGTTATTTGCTTTTCTTTGTTTTGGTTTTTATTTCATTCTTTCATCTTGTGTTTTTGACGACATAAAAATTTTATTCTGTGTTGTGGGTTTTATCATATTCTTTTGACATATGTAACTCTGTTTGATCAATGAAATCTGGGCGAGGCCCTCATTTTTTTCCGAAAAAAAAACTATCTTAAGATTTATTTAATTTGCATTTATAATATTTATTAAATCATTCTTCAATTAAATCTTATTTATATTAATTTTGTCATCAATCATTATTATTAAAATTTAGTTTATTATATTATAATAAACTAAATTTTGATGATCTATAATTTAAAAAGATAGATAGTATGAATTCCTTTTAATTTTTTTTTAATTGTTTAAAATCTTAAATATTTTAAATCTTCAAATAACTCCTCAAATATCTTCACAAAGTTTAGCATGATTAAATTATTAAATAATTTTTTTCAAAATTTAGCAGCTTAGAATTTTTAAATTCAGATATATTAAATTCATTAAATCTTATTTGAATTAAATTGATTCCATCATCAAAATCTCAAAATTCACTAAAATATGTTTATAAACCTTAGCTCAGTCCTTGGGAGCCAAAGTTGCATTCAACAAAATATTTCTTGAACGGATGCGTAGGCTTTCAGCACTGAGAAGGTTCCCTCCATGGCGGAGAAATATCTGGAGATTGCCGGAGACACCTGACGGCCTCCTCTTGGGCAGGAGCGGTCATCTTATTACTAAAGCTAGCCATTCGGCACACTTGTGTCCTCTGCCCAGCTGCCGGCGGCAGTGGAGACCTAGGACGGCGGGGATTTTGAATCGTTCCTCCCATTCGCTCCGTACTCCCGCTGACGCCCAAGAACTCCTCGTATGCTCCCTTTTCCGGAATTTGGTATATGCTTCATTTCTCCCTTCCATAATCCCTAGATCCCCCGGCCTTCTCATAATGGTGTTGTTGGTTGTAGGTATCTGGTAGAAACATAGATAATGAAGTTCTCTGTTTGCGCCGATACTCTACAATCAATGAGCGAGGTAATTGGTTGTCTCTGATCTTCTGTCTGTTTACTAATGCCAATATATTTTCTGATTTGTTAGGAAGATCCATCCTTGTTACTTCTAAGAAATTGTTGGCAATGAAGCTGTTGAAATTTCTAATTTGTTCCTTTATTTAACAAGACTTCCATTAACATTCTCCCGAAGACGTATTTATTTTCATTGCAACTGTGGATTGCTCACAACGTCTCGCAAAAACCTTTTATTTCTTAAGTGAAATTGGTGCAGGGCAGTGAAAATGGGGACCAGATAAGTTGGAATCTAGTTTATCTGAAGAAGACGTTTTGTTTTATTAAGTAAAGGCCATTAATCTTTATGAGGTTTTTTCACTTTGGTTTGAGATTCAGTTCTAGGCATACTACGTTGAGCCCGGTCTTTCACATTGCCTCTCTCGTATGAGCCAAGCTTTTTTGTCAGAGTCTTCATCCTAGAAGCTTGTAGTTGGTTGAAATGCACTTTTTCAACAATCTCATATTTTCACTAACATAATTTAACAAAGGAACTGCATGAACAGTTTTCAATAGTTTCATCTGACAAATAATCACTTTCAATTTGCCTAAGGCATGGTGGTACAAAAGTTGAGATCCATCATCATGCCATAACCAGCAACGACTTGTGCTGCTAGCAAATCCTAGGTTCTATTAATTATTTGGCCATTTTGTCACAATTAGCACATGATTGATGATATGTTTGTGTGAAGTTATATGAATTCAGATTGATGTCTACCAGTTATGTGGTATTAGGTCAGAGTAATTTTACTTTTTTCTTCAATGGAAGCTGAAGGAAACATACAAAGTAAGAGTATATGTAATGTGATATGTTGGATATTATATATGAAATGCATATAAAATAAATACCTTGTGGTCTGATTCTATTTATTAATTCTTCAAGTTTAATCTGTTGCAATATTCAAATGCAGTAAAGATGTTTAAAAGGTTTACTTGGATTGTGCTACACAGATGATAGTGCTCTTGAAGAAGAAGTGGAAAGGAAAGCAGGATGGCTGTTAAAAGCTATTTTCATAGTCACTGCACTTGGGGTTGCTTCCCAGTTCTTTCCTTATATGGGTATAAACATATTGAATCCATGAATTTTATTCCATTGTGATGAATCTATTGATTGTCTTGAGTTTTTGAAAACTTTTTTGTTTTCCCAATGTTATGTCCACTATCTAACCCCTCTTAGAAGTACTCAGGTGATAATCTGCTGCAACAATCAATTTCTCTGTTGCATGTTAAGGATCCGCTATTTAAGAGAATGGGGGCATCAAGGCTGCGTCGTTTTGCTATTGATGGTAATTTTTTTATTCTCCTTATGGCCTAGGCCTTTATTAGATATTTTGTTACAGTTTTCCTGTCAACGGTTCCATAGTGCTTTGCAGCAATTAGTATATATTTTTTTTACATGTCTCTGTCTACTTGATTATGATTGCACACCTTAGATAGTTTAAAGGTTTCAATATATTGCATTAAGTTAAATAATCAACTCAACCATATGCTATTGCCTTTTATACATTGTTTCCAAGTCTGTCAGTTGTGATTCTTAACACATTATGGCTCATAACCTTTTGAGTCCATGGTATGGTTTCACCTAGCCCTCTTTGCACTTAGAGTTTGACATAGCTTCATTGCTTACCTTTAACACATGTAATCATTTTAGTAATCACTTGCTAACCCCAAAAATCACCACACATATAAAAGTTCAACACTTGTCCAAAAATAGTGATCTAATGACTAACCTAAGTAAACCTAACACCAACTTACCTTGGTGCTGACTTGACTCTTTTAGAGAAAATTTTGCCTAACCTAACAAGTTGGTGATCAAAGACACATCATTCATCAAATTATGTCTCCACAATTTCCTTATCATTATTGAGAATTGAATACATTATTTGAGATGAAGATACTATACATTGAAGCTGTATATAAGGAGATTAAAGGTCTAAGTGATGTAGTTAATTAGCATCACCATTCAAGTCCATTTATTGGATTGGTTTGAAAGGAGTTGGTAGATCAACAATTAAAATATATTATAAAATCTATATTTATGATATTTTTTTCTCATAATCCGAATCAAATTTTTTAAAATTAACTTCATTTTTGTGATTGAATACAACATCTAGAATAATATACTATCTCCAAAGAAAGAAATACTATTTTATAATGGATTCAAGACTAAAAGAAGATTTTTTTATTATATCTAATTGCGGCTAGAGAATGATATACTATCTTGAAAGATAGAAATGATATTCTATTATGTATTCAAATATAATAATAGAAAAAGAGTTTCAAAGTTTGCTTAGTTTGCATTCCCAGAAATTTCTTTGGTTTAGATTAAAATCTCATTTAGATTTTGGGGGTACAAGGTCCTTATAGCATCAAACTCTTATAATTAATTACATTTTAAGAGTGAGAACTCTTAAGAACACTCTCAATTAAAATAGAGTTGAATAACATTATGATTTATTCAATGTTTATTTCAGTGATTCGATAATTCAAAATTTTGAATGGAATTGACTCAAATCAGGAACAATTCTTTTCAAAGACCAATGGAAAAGTAAGAAGCACATAATATTGAGAAGCTTAGTAGTACTTTAACTATCTTAAGGTTGGACTTGTATTTTGGGTAATCAGAAACAATTTTTTTTCAAAGACCAATTCAAAAGAGTTAGCTGCTATGCTAAAACCTCCCTAATCCGAGTGAATGAAGCATAAAATTGACAATGTATTCTCTAAAATGATAAAAAAGTAAAGTGCGGAATCTATCGATTAGATCCTAACGACACATTCATCTCACAAAACAAGTGATCCCTAGGGCTTTTTCTAAGTCTTAGAATTATACCTCACCAAAGCCAATATCTTGTAGAACCGATGCACCAAAAAGTTTTGTTAGGTTGATCTAATGCGTTAGTTAGCACTTTTAGAATTATACCTCACCAAAGTCAATATCCAGTAAAACCGACGAATGCTTTAGTTAGCACTTATCTTCTTTCCTCCCTGTTGTTCTTTTACACACCACCTTCCACCTTAAGTTGCGAGATCCGACTCAATATTAGAGAGGTCAGGAAAGGAGGGAGAAGTGGGCTTGATCAGGTTAGCTAGGTGGCAGTTTGGAGAATGAGCTGCAATGAGGTTTAATGACGGAAGCTAGAGTGAAGGAGGCAACCTTACGGTGTGGGGAATTTTGTGACGAGATGTACGTGCACCAATAAGAAGCTGGCTGCTGCTGCTAAGAAGAAGAGATGTTGCGGGGTCGTATGTAGGTGGTTGTGGTTGTGGTGTGTTAAGCGGCTAGGTGTGGGCTTGGCCTTGGCCTTGATCAGATTGGGAGCTCGCATGAGATGGGTTGGTGCGATTTTTTTAGCAGCCATGAGAGAGGTCTGGTTCTGGCTTTTTTTGGTTTGTGAGTGAAGGATAAAATAAGGGCTTGGGTAGTTTCTGGTTGGACGGAGACGTGAGAGAGGGGTTGAAAAGGTCACTGGCTGTGAGAGAAGGCGGGTGGATGGAGGAGAGGTCAGAGCTTGGGGTCGAGAGACGAGCTTTTTTTTATAACTGAAATGGAGGGGTTGGGTAGGAAGGCCAGTTGGCGTTTTTCAAGATGAGAGGAAGAAAATCTGAAGTCTCCCGTAAGGAAGAAGAAAATTAGAATGGATTTGTCAAGAAGGGGGATATAACATGAGTCGTGCATCATTTTTTTTTAAGGGTTGGATTATCATGTGAATTGTAAATGGAAAAGCATGAGACTTTTCTTCACATGAATAGAAAAATGAAGCTTGCATTTATTATTTTTTTTAATGAGGATCGAGGTGGTTGAGGATAAGAGCTTGCATGCCTTGATTATATATATATATATATATATAGTTGACCCTTTTTTTTTAAAATTTATGGGTTTCATTGCTATTATTGATTTTGTATAATTTTAATGTTTTAACATTAATTTAGAATAACTTTATAAATTTTATATATGTAAATGTGATAATTTTAATTATGATTAATGAATATTAAAATGATATATTTGTCATTTATCTAGTAGTTAATTATTTTGATTTAATTTTAATGAAATTTATCTTGATGTTTAGATTTAATTTAATTTCTATTTTGATTATATAATGATAATGTTGATTGAATGCTTTTTTAGTTATATGATTGATGATCCAATTATTATAGATTGATTAACTTGCTCATTAGATTTCATTTCAATTTGGTTTAATAGGATTTTGAGCTAAACTTAATTTTAATTTGAGCAATTTGTTTAAAGTCCTTAGTAAAATTAATATCATTTAATTATAATTAAACTTATTTTATATAAGTTTAATGTAATAAAACTTCCATTGATCATTATTAATTTAATACCTTTTTTTTAAATCAGTTTTGATTTAGTCAATTTAAATTAGTCTCTCCTAAGTCTACTAATAGACTTTGCAGAGAATCATAATTTTATTTTGCTTACATTTTTCTGCTGATCCCACTTAGTGGGATAAAGGCTTGTTGTTGTTGTTGTTACATTTTTCTCATTTCTTAAAAAAAAATGGTCAACACTTAGCTTCTTGGGTTTTTAACTAAAACCTTGGGCATTACTTTAGAGCTACCATCTTTGCATGGATTGATCTCATTTATCTTTATATAAGGAAATCACATAATATCATGACTTAATATATGTATGTGTGTGTAATGAAATATTATTTTTTAAAGTTTATCTTCTCTTTATTTAATTATAATTTAAATTGATTTTAAAATATAAATCATCTACACACTATTGACTCTACAACAATGTATGCTATTGTCTTAGTAGTATCTATTTGTTGTAACTTGTAAAAATAATTGAATGAGTTATTAATACAACAAATCACTTACCTCATTTTATTTAAAATTGTAAAAATTTTTTTATTTAAATCTTAATTTTTATGCGAACATATACATATTAAAATAAGTTTTCTTATTATAGTCTTTCATGTTAATAGAGTGATGAGTGAGCAAGGAAATCATATTGTTAATAAGACTACAATCATGAAGGGAAGGATGACCCAGATGCCCACTAGGGGATATTCTCAAGGTCTAAGTCCAAGAGAACCAACATAACATAATGAAACGATCTTTATGTGGTTCACAGTCTAAAAGTTTTGACACATGTTACTAATTTTGCAAGAAACACTCTGGACCTGCTCAATCCAAGAAGTTCAGAGGGTAGGAGGTCTGGAGAATGGTGCTAGTTGAACTCATTCTAGTACACATCGGCTAGAGGTGACAGACATTCGGGCTAAAAGCCAAGTAAGTGAGTCTAGCAGCCATTTTCAATGAAAGGAAGGCTAACCTTTTTTTTCTTAGGCAATTTGAGACTATATTAGAAAGAATGACTCTGATGGGATAATTGGATGAAGCTAACCTATTATGTCTTTTAGTAGGTTAAGTAAGGTTAGTTAGTAAGGAGCGAGCTCGGGCCTCTTTCTTAGATTCTAATGCGGGCATAGAAAGAAACATGATCTATTAGTGAAAAAATAAGAAATAATCTCACGTTCTACTAAAATGCTAATTCATACAAAGTAGTGCTTGAGTCAACTGACAAATATAATTTTTTTTCTTGTAGGCTAGGACTTCATTTTTAATTTGTGTAGCATAGGGGAAGTCATGTGCGAAGCAATGAGAAATGAAAGCAAGCATAATGTGGAGAGATGAGCGTTAAACAATCGAAGAGATCTAGTAGTAGAGCGGTGGCGTGGATGATGATATGTGACCAATAATATCTACAAGCAGAAGACCACGCAATAAGAGGTTGCAAAGTAGGGTAGACATAGTATTCGACCTTTTAGATGGGCAAAAGGTTTAGCTGCTTTCTCCTTTGCTTGTGTTTTTGCTCTGCTAGTAGACCTGACAAAACTTCTCAGTTAGTCTTTGTAAGAAATAAAAAGATTGTCCATCTAATCTAAGAGGTAGTAGTCCCTCATAAGAAAATGGCATGCACTGAGTATTTTACATATCCTAGATCTTAGATTCACATCTAGAAAGAAAAAAACACCCTTCTCAAAGGCTAGCAACCTTTACCATATGCTTCCAACTTGGAGATTTGTTATAAAGGGCTTGGACGGATTTCTTTCTTGTTAGATTAAGATTGTAAAATTCTGCGTGAAATTCTAAATCAATTTCTTTTAAATCGTTGTCTTCACATAATGAAAGTGAAACATATAAGATAGGGTTAAGGGTTTGCCTTTGACCTAGAAGGAAAGAGAAAGAAAGGAAAATATTTGGCAAAACCTAATTGATTTTTTTCTTCTACTTAAAAATTAGTTTTGAGCTTGTCAATGCTTTCTTGACCCTACTTACGTGAGCTCAAGCATTTAGTGTATTTGGCCATGAGTTCCACATGCAGCTTTGACTGCCTAGTCACCCCCTTTACTTAATCGCATCTTTCTTGCTCTCTTTCTCTCACTTATTTTCTCTCATTGTTGTTTTCTTTTGATCTCTTTATCCCTCTTGCTCACTCTTTTTCATGCACCCACATTTCACTCTCTTGCCTTTTCAAAGGGGTATAATAAACTCCTTTGAGCTGATTTAATTGAACCGACCCAACCATTCATTTTTTTATTTCATTATGATTTATTTATGCTTTGTTTATTTATTATACTAGTTCATTCTAATAGAATTTTTTGAGCAAATAATTTTGTTATAAAACTGTATTATTTACATAAATACAGTAATAATTTATTATTTTGAGGGTATAAGCTATTTTAAAATAAATCGATCTTGATAACTCGATTAAGTCCTTAAATTAACCCTAATGTTTATAAATAATAATTTTAATATTAATATTTCTTATTTAAATTAATACTGTTTTGGCTCTTTACAAAATATCCCTGTAACTCATAAGCAAGAACCCTACATATAGCCGAGCTAGGAAATTGGCGTCTCGGCAAGTTCATGCCTAATAATTGATGGAATGACTCTCTGAGGCACTCCCCATCGATGTTGTTGCCACATTTCCATATATAAAAATAGAGCTGTCTTATATTAATATACCTTTGGATAACAGAAAATAAAATTTTCTTGACCTTGTACAATCATGTATAAGTCTTTCATGCAACTGTCTCATCTTCTTAGTGCCATTAACTTAGCATCTATACCATGAACTCACGAAGCACATAGAGAAATGATCTTTCTGAAGCTTGATACTTAGAATTCTCTTTCACATGTATGGATATTCAATCATACTGTGGATTATTGATAAGATCGCAAATAATGTATCTACAAAATAGTCTTAGATGGTCATTACCTTGCTAATTAATTTATTAGTTTTTACATGACGAACTATGCAGATTAATTAGCCAAAGGATACTGATTCTCGTTAGTCCAAGTACTGTTGTTTCCTCAAAGTTCAAGGACAGTGTAAACCCATAAGCATTCAAAGTTAACGTTGATGGATAAAAGAATCACAAATATGATCAATAACTCACTTCAATTGGAAAAAAATTTGATTCTGTTCGATTTGGCCAAACTCAATCATACTATCAAGCCTGTTAATAGTTATTAGAGAAATAAGAACAGTGATGATAAAAAAGATCAGCAATAGAATAACCAAATCCTCTTCTCGGTACAAAGAGGTAGCTTCCCTCAAAATTTTAGAAGGCTAGAGGAATTTCATCCAACTAAAAGTATGTTTCGTCCAAATACTAATGAAGTAGAATTGCCTTTTTTTTATATGCCTCTATTAGAAGCCTCACAAATTTACAATAAAAAATTCAAAGTAACCATTTCTCTTAGAAAAGAATCACTAAAATCTCTTTCAAACTAAGTCATGGGTTGTTACTGAGACACAGGAAGATAACAACACTAGCCTTAGAAGTGGTGACGGATTTCAAATACATTGCACATCCACAAACCACAAACCACAAGCTACAAGCTGCAAGTCACAAGCATCACTAAAATCTCTTTCAAACTGCAAGTCATGGGTTGTTACTGAGACACAGGAAGATAACAACACTAGCCTTAGAAGTGGTGACGGATTTCAAATACATTGCACATCCACAAACCACAAACCACAAGCTACAAGCTGCAAGTCACAAGCCATGAGTACTCAGCTACAGTATTCGGACTGCAGGACAGTCCTGTTGGTAGAGGTCATTGGGAATCTGCATCACTTGATCTCTCTACTGTTGTATGGTGCGTTTACTTTTCAAATTTTATTCAGGTCCATGTAGGGCTGCAAATGAACCGAGCATCCAACAAGCTACTCATGACTCGGCTCGATTGGAGCTCGTTCATGTTCATTCATTTAATTAATTGAACGAGCTCAAATACTTTTGTAAATGCTCGATTGTTAAATGAACAAGCTTAAACAACTTGTTCTTCAATTCATTTATGTTCATGAACAGTATCATTTAAAGCTCGCGAACAAGCTCGTATAAATTCGACACGCTCGACAAGGCTAGTTTGTTCATAAACAGTATCATTTATATTTCTCAACACGCTGCTCGCGAACAAGCTCGATTAAAGCTCGCTTATTTCATTAAATGAGCTGCTTGTTAACAGGCTCGATAAGCCCAATCTGAATCGAGCTTGCGAACAAGCTCGAACAAGATTTTTTTAAACGAGCTTGAGGTTGAACACCATCCTAAAAACTCAAATCGAGCTTGAGCCGAGCTCGAGCTCAATAATGATAAACGAGCTTGAACTCAAACAAGCCTGTACTCGGCTTAGCTCGGCTCGGCTCGTTTGCAACCATAGGTCCATGATTTCAAATTTATTCAAGGTTTGGAAATTGCTTTACTGTAAAGTTGGTCTGCTTCTTGCTGCTTGTTCTTGAAATGTTTCTTGTTGTTGCAAGATTCTTTAATCCTTTCCATCACTGGCCTTGTTTGTTTTGCACTTGTTGATGGGATTTTAAGGTGTAAGTTGTTTTGGATGTCCTTAGTGCTGTATTTCATCATAGGATTTAATGACACATTTAAAGGATCAACTACTTTTTTATTTCAATGCTGGTCTGCTCAGGCATCTTTTGTGGAAACGAGCTTCCTTTCAATGTTTTGTCATGAATGGTAATTTCCAGTTTTTGTGTTTGAATCCATCAAATTATAATTTTGTGTTAAAAAGTAATGGCCTGGAAGCATTTAGTCAAGTAAATGTCAAACACATTCACATGCATCCAAGGAAATCATGGGATTTTTATTGTTGGATTTAAAATGTTTGTGGGTAATATCAGAGTTCTACTAAAACTTATAACTAAGAGAAAAACAAATTTTAAGTAAGAGGAAAAGAAAATTTAGACTAAAAAGCTCTAAGATTTCATTAGAAAATGGCTTGTGTAAAAATATTGTGTCACTAGATTCTCTCCACGGTTTTTATAGGTTTGGATTGTAGTTTGAGCGCTGCAGCAAAGGCTATTTATTAAGCTACATCCATTAGAAAAATACATAACGAGGCTTAATGGTCTCTTTCCACAAAATACATGAGTCATCCTTTAAGGAATGAGGTCACCACTCACCAGCTTAAGATTGGATGATGTCACTGCTTGGTTAAAGGAATATCGGTGAATAACTCTTGAGCTTTGAGCGAGTATGCTTGAATTTGGACAAGTATGCCTGCATAAACAATGAGTTGAATTTTTTTGATTTTGGTGAGTTCAAGTTAACATTAGCAAATTACATTGAACCGTGCCATTGAACCCTCTAAATATTTTTGGTGTGCACTTAATGCCATTTTGGATTTTATCTTGGGTTAATGGAAATATTGTATCCTGGTTCATTTCTGTGTTGCTAAAATTAATACACCCTCTATATTGATAAATGGTGGCCTGTTGAAAGATTAGTCTCTCCCTCCATTTACCAGTTTTCACTGTTTTAAGCAAAACATATCACGTCAAATTTGTATAAAATCCACTTACCTTAACTAACCATATTACTCATTTCTAAATAATGAGCAGAATCTTATCAGAATGTAACATAAGATGATCTTAAGATTCGCTCGGTTTCTAGATGAGAGTTGAAAACATTTATTCAAATTATAAATTACAACATCAATACACAGGAGGGTCAGTGATTAGCAAAGCTTAATTTGTAGGTTGCAAATCTTTAAAATTTGAGTCTTGATTTGTCAAATTTTGTAGATGAAAGGAGGATGAAAGTAGCAGAGATGGGTGGAGCTCAAGATCTTCTGATAATGCTGGAAGGTGCTATAGATGACAAGACACGCAAAGAAGCTTTGAAAGCACTTCTTACTCTTTCACAATCTGGTGCGCTTTGATTAAATGTTTTGTCAGAATAGATTTCAAAATTATTGAATCTATTTTGAAATAAATACAATACATATAGAATAACTATTATATTCATCTTAAAGTAAACTCATTAGCTGTGAATTCTATCTTGGCTAAAATTTGGAAATAAAAAACATGCTATCTCTTACTTTTTCTAATACTTAATTGGGGTATTTACATACATACCACACAATTGTTATATATTTGCATAGCTAGCGTCTAAATTTTAATATATATATATCTCTATCATTAATTTTTTTAGGTGAAATTAGGGGTGTGTTCGAGCCGATTTCGAGCCATAGTCTCAAATCGTCAAAATTGGAAATTGCCTGGGCTCGAAGTCGTCGAATTTCGAGTTCGAGCAGTCGGATCGAATCGAGCTCGAGCTCGATCCGCTCGAATGTGATTTCGCCGCTCAAATCGATCAGGGCCGGTTTGCGAAATCAATCGAGCCGAAATACAAACGAGCCGGCTCGTTTGGCTCGAAAAAAAAATCCATTTAAACTGCACCATTTTTTTACTTAAGATGACTTACATTTTTTCATTCTTTTTAGATTTATAAAGGAAAAAAAATTGATATACACCTATATTCAAATTAGTTTGATCAAGAAGACAAGAACAAACAAATATTATTCTAAAACCATTAACATTTTAACAAATAATTTGCTAAAAAGAAAATAAAATAACAATATAATAATAAACTTAATTACTTTGATAATTTCACCAATGACAATATACATTATTATTAAAATAGCCAACAAACAAAAGAATAAATAAAACTTTTCTTATTAATAGCAAGTTAATTTTAAATTTTACAAATCTTTTCTTGACAAATCACAAATAATAATAGCAAGTTAATTATAAAATCAACAACTAAGCATTTCATTCACTATATTCTTCACTATATTCTTTTGTAAAGCATTAACTATAAACAATTGAGCTCACAAATGCAATGGAGTTATCAAACTTGATTCTATAATTTATTACCACAAAACAATGTACTGCAAACGAAAATTACTTAGCCATTTTATAATTTATTAAGACATAACAACATACAACAAAAGAAAATTACTCAGGCATTGAACTTGATTCTATAATTCTTAGAGTGTGTCCGAATCTGAAGCATAAAGGCATTTACATGAATACATGATTGCTCTTTTTGTACAAATTAAAACTCATTGTTTCACATAACTACATGTAATTAAGTTTGCCTCCATCTGGCTTCTGTCAGCGTCAAACGTGGAACGACATTCATTGATTGCATTCGCGTGTCATAGAAAAGAAGGATTGACAATTGACAAATGACAAAATAATATTGCATTTTAAGCCGTAAAATGCTTTCAAACGATATAAATTTGTTTGTGGACTCGAGTCGAGAAAATAATATCCATCTTCAAGCATTCTGAATTAAAAATTTGTAATTTTATATTTTACTTCAATAATTGAATGCCAACCTCTAGGTTGCCAAAGCCATCCATTAGCCTTAAAGATAGAAAATAAATCCCTTGCAAAAGTGACAAAACCTCACAAATCAAAATATTAAATATAGAGTAAAAGCGAATAAAGGCTCAGTTGCTTGCCATCCAATGAGAGCTTGGTAGCCACAAATAATGAAGCAAAACAAATGAATTTACCCAAATTACAAATATATTCTCTTCTCATCATCGCCGA
The DNA here is from genome assembly GCA_021442155.1 of Cymbidium sinense. NCBI lineage: Eukaryota > Viridiplantae > Streptophyta > Magnoliopsida > Asparagales > Orchidaceae > Cymbidium > Cymbidium sinense. The sequence goes on along the minus strand of CM038231.1, from coordinate 86,211,877 downwards.
AAATTAAAAAAGCAAAAATTCTTCATGATAAGCCCACTAGATCTCATATCCTCCACGGCTCCACACCACCACCAAGGCAACAAGGCAACAAAATAACAAAAAAGCTCCAAAGCATGCGCCATATAACACAACAAAGAACAAAATAACCAAAAAAGCACCTGACAACAAACATGCGCAAACACCAAAGAGCACATCAAGTTCAAATCGAACCCAAAATTCACCAAGGGCTAGCCACAACACATTACGGTTAAACAATAATACCACCCTGGCCACCAACACATGTACACATCCACCCATCCAACTCAGTGATCCTAATTCCAAAATAGCTAACCAAGTGAACCAATCAACCAACACAACCAAAATAACCAATGTCCAAGTCCAACACCAATAAATCCAACACAAGAACAAGGTTAGAGCCTGAGGCAAGTAGCAACAAGGCAAACAAAAAAATAACAAAAAAACGCGCCAACAGCCATGCCTAACACCCAAAGAATACCAACAGATGAGTAGAGAGCTGGCCGCAGTAACAGAAGAAACCATCAAGCCAAAGCTAAGAGTCCAACACGTGTTACATAAGAATACGCCCACCCACCCAACACACCCCTACATCCAAGTGATCCAAATTCAAATAGCCAACCAAGTGAACCAATCAACCAACACCAAAATAACCAACAGTCCAACATACCAAAAAAAATCCAACAGTTACACACTTACATACAATAAATCCAACACAATAAGCAACGAAGAACTAAATGCAACAAAGGCCCAAAAGGAACAACCAACAACGAACAAGGTTGTCAAGGTTAGAGCCTGAGGCAAACAAAAAACTCTCCAAATTCCCAAAGAGTGAAAGAGGCTGGGATCACCAGCATCGACATACACTACAAAAGGGAAAATGCAAAGACAACACACAACCATGTAAGAATGTAGAAATCTCCAAGCCAAGACTATCACTATAAGTGCCACCAAAAATAAGACAATTAGACAACCACATATGATGATATGAATATATGATCACAAGATAGTATACCGCATGGGAAGCTCAACATAATCTTGAATGAAACTTGGCTAAATCATTTGCTACAATAGTCTCTCCTCAAGAAATCTTATAAATGGTAACCTCACTTGTGCCCTCAAAAAACCGAAGAGTTCTTTATTTTTGACTAACTAAGCAAGCAAAATGTAGAATGCAAATCATGTAAGAATGAATGCATTAGTACATAAAATATAGTAAGATTGTAAGTTTGTAACAGAAGATGACAAGATGAAGCAGGTTTGTAAAGTCAAAATAAAATAAACCCAAAATTTTATATTATTGCATGCGTAGATAAAATATAAGAAGAATGTAAGATGAAACAATATGTTTATAATGTCAAGCAAAAATTTCAAATCTAGGTGAAACTTACATACAATATCAACTATCAAGTAATATACTATTATGTCACCCCAAACGCATGAAATGGCCTCAAAGTTAGATCATCGACCAAATCATTTCACTATTAGTATAAAAATTAATCACAAAGCCTCCATTAATCAATCTCGCTCAATTTTATCATTGGGCATCATATCGCCATCCGCCACTATCGAAAATATTAAAAGAAGAAGAAACAATATAATGTGATGTTACATACCTACATTGAAAAGAAAATAGTCTCCAAAAATATATACAAACCGAATCGTCACAAAAAAATGATCAAATAAGATGTTGGTAAAAGTCTCCAAAATATAAAGAGAGCATAACTGAAATGATATCACCTGATTTTCATATATCTGATTCCGTGGATAAGCTTTCAGGTACATTTATAACCAAGTTCTCTTCCACAAGAGCATCGAACTGAAATTGCATAGATTAAAAAAGAAACTCATATATGAATAAGAGACTAGAGAATTGTTATAAAATAAAAAAGTAAGATAATATTACCAATGGATCTTTTGATGATTTATATGCACAATCCAGCTTCCAGATACACCTAAAGCATCTAATGTTCTGAAATTGAACTTATAATCGCTAAGACACCACCACTAAAGGCGTAAGAACTGGTTACCGGGATGGTAAAAATATCTTTGGCCATCTTTGAGAGTTTTATATTTCATAGACATTTTCCACCACTCCAAAATGTCAAATCAATCCGGGCATTTCACATGCTTCATCAAGGTATATCTCCGTGATCGATTTGGTACTAAGAGGCCAGAATCTATGAAGTCATACAAACCCCAAATCATCATGAAGCATTACCACCTTCAAATGTGTTTCTGGGATTGAGAGGTGGATGCTTCGTAGTTTCTTTGCCTGTCGATATCAACAGAGTAATAAGAGTATACTCAAAAGTTTTGTTTTGGTTCTTCTTCATTCACAATGTGAACATCATAAATTTGGGGGTAGTAGTAATTGATAAAAAAGTTTCATTCTAGGATCTAAAATGCAAGCAATCGAAAATAACAATGAACACTCGTCAAGACTTATCAAATTTAGCCTTCATGCTACTTGCCATGTTTGAAATAAAAATAAGACTAGATGAGCATTCTCGATCTAATATTCTCTTGATTAACTAGATTGGGAAGCAATCTATTCCGTAGATAGGATGAACTTGAAAAAATTTCAAGAATGATGAAAAATCAAGCAGCCTCTCTTACTTTCAAAATTAACCCAATCTTCTTATGACAACCATATATAATTCGCAGAAAGCATATTCGTGAAACACATTCTTATAATAAAAGCACTCTAACATCTTGTATGTGAGTTCCAATGAAGTTATACATCAATGCAAAGTGCTACGTGGATAAGCCAACTGCTATCTCCAAATTTATGTGAATTTGGAGATCTTTTATAAATAAAATACTCTCTACCCTTTCGTATTGAACTGATTTCTTTCACCATCCCGCACCATTAAGTTTAAAATATGAGCACATCAAAAATAAAATCACCCATCAATAAAAAAACCGATCTTCTAATAAAGCTTTTCGCGCTACATCATGATGATGTCCAAAGTTAAATGGTACTAACTTTATTCTCAGAACCATTGTAAACAAACTTTCGTAAATTGCCTCAAATCAACCACCATGAGGAGGATCCAAATCAATGAAACTAATTATCCTAGATTGTAATTTCCAATCGAACTAATGTAATGCAGTAGCACACATATAACCAATTGTTTGATTTCAAGTTAGAATACTAAGAATCAAACTCTCAACAACTTTCAAACTTTTTTTTCAACTTATCTTTTCGCCTTCATAAACTTTCATACACCTCTTTGATGCCAAATCTTGAAATTTTATGATAATTTGGATTCATCGATTTCGTAATATCAACCATGATGTTCAACTATCATAAATGGATATTCACAACAATCATCTTACCACAATATTCTTTATTCTAGAATGATCATAGGCATCTAAACACATAAACTAGATATTGAACCGCTTCTAAATCCTCGCACCGGATCAAATTTTTTGCTTCTTTCCTTGTTATCAACTTCTATAGTGATTTGATTTGAAGTGTCTACTTAACCGAGATGTGGTTCCGCTTTTTTGTTTCACATACGATTTAACACAATAATTACATTTAAACTTCACATTTTTCCCTTTTCATTGTAATTTCACCGGTGTTGCCAAACTTGATCGTTGTCTCTTACCCTCGATCTTAACGCAGTTATTTCACCCACACTCATTTTGAGTTGCATTATTATCATCAATAGTAAGTTGCCACTAGAAAACTAATAGATTTACTTGAGGACTTCATTGTGTCTATAAGAAATGAAACAAAAGCAATGCATAATCACTTAAAATAATCAAGAATCAAGATCGGATTATTATACATAAAAGATCCTATATTTACAACCAAGAAATCAGATCTATCAACATGACAACAAGCACCAACAAGGCACAATCAATGTAACAACAAGTCACTAAATGGAGTGCATGAACATCATAACATGTCCCATGGATGCACAACAAAGACAAAGACTGTAAACAAGTAAACAACCTTCATAACAACAAATAACCTCCACAGTATGAGGTAAAAAGAAGAAAAGCCAACTAGCCAAGTTCTACTAGTACAGAGGCACGACATTCAACAGAGTAAAGATGCGCCCACACCACAAGAAGGAAACAAATACAATTAGAAATGAAAATACGCAATCATGCAACCGCCACAACATTCAATCAAACAGGTGAGGCAACAATCGTTATAAGCTTACAAACCTGTGACGGGCCGAATCTAGAACTAAACAACCTCAATGCCGGAACACAACATATGATGCTTACATAAAATCGCATAAACCCCAAGAAATTGTAAGTACCCTGTGTCCCCAACCGAAAACATGATACGCATGATTGGCATGAATGCTTAAAGAACCAAACTAAACATCCCTAAATCCAATAGTAACCTCAAATAATGGAATAACAAACAATTGAAATAACCAACATAATGATTCCATGAAATACTTACGTAATCGTGAAATGAAAGAAAATCGAAAGTATTTCGAGGAAGCAAACCAAGCACACACATACAGACCACCATCGATCAAATCAAAACCAAACACTAATCGATCGACCGACGATCCTCGAAGGCGCACGCAATGTAAGCGACAATTGCCGAGAACGGAGGAGAACCGAGAAGAGAACCGGTGGCCGAAGTGAGAAGAGGTCGGGGCCCTGGGTCGACGTGAAATTAGAATAGGATTTTAGATCGTCAATAATTAATCGACGGTTGTTCATGTCGCTCGCGTCTGCCCGCTCGGCTGATCCGCAGCCAGCGAAGATGGTCGCCTCGAAAAAAATTGAGCCATTCTGCTCAAAATCGCTCGTTTGCTTCGAACGATCTCGATTCGAGCCTGACTGAGTCGACTTTCGAGCGAAGTCACGAAGCTAATTTCTCAGGTGAAATACACCTTTTCATGTATAGGAAAAACAGTATATATGTAAATACGCAAGAATTATGTAGTATGTATGTAAATCTTCCTACTTGATTTTGAATTACCATTCTGAATACTTAACACATTTATTCTTAAATTTCTAATTGCAGATGCAGTTGCTGAGATATTGCAACAAGCTAATGCTGCTGCTATTGTTGCTTCTGCTCCAGATTCCTCCGAGTTTGATGAAATTGGTAGTTGCAAAGCTAGTTTGTTAAAGCGCTTTAGAGAATTGGAGGATAATAACCAGTCTCCATCTGAAGTTGCATTGGGCTGATGAATTAAACTGGTTTGCTTCTCAGTTCTCTCCTACTGTGATTTCTCAAATTGGCTTTGATAGAGTACTGAATTTTAATTGCAAGCTTTTTGTTTACTGTTCCTTCACATGGGATGGTCTGAAAGACCAAGGGTAGGGAGAGAATACACTTGTTTTTGGATCGAGGTAAAACTTAACCCAAATAGAATTTAATCTTTCTGTTAAGTCTGTTATTAGAGTTAATTTTTTCACAAGAATGAAGTTAATTTTGAAGTTTGAGGGTTTTTTTTTTCTTCCAAATCTAATAATTTGTTTTCACAAGAATCACCCACGAGTTATTATCCAAGAGCACTAGGAGAGTGAATGTTAGCATAATTACACTTTCTTTATATCTAATAACAAGAAGTGTCCAATCTCTATAATCACATCTTATTCATTATTTCTCATTATCGTAGTGCCACTAGTTTTTGAAGATTGAGGATGCATTACGTCTTTTTTGAGTCGAGTTGACGATACTCTTGCTTACCATGCAATTAATGAAATGGAAGAGCTGCGCAAGCCTGTCCGTTCCGTTGGTGGAGAGTTCCGCTCCCATCGTGGTGACGAGGGTTCGGTGCATCCGGGTGTGTGAGTTAGTTGCCCTTAAGGCTCAATTCCTTATAAAAAAAAAATGAAATGGAAGAGCTATGTAGTGGAGTTCGTCATAGCATATATATAATAGATGAAAGGTACAAAGTTGATGATGGGCAATATGATTTTACTACATCGGCATTCTCCTTAGGCATTGAGAACCTAGAATGATTCACTTATGTAGATCTAGACCTAGTGATATAGCCATCATCATTGTCATCTTAGGATACACTTAGGCCAAGCAGTACACCTTTCTTCACATAGTGGATACCATTTAACTATTATGATTCAAACTTTATCTCGACAATAGCCTTTGGAGTGACACCAACATTAGTGTCACCAATCTTGCTTTATGCAGGTTAGTACTAGATGACAACTCCATCACTACCACACAAGCCACAGATTATTGTCATAGACTACCCAAGTAGCTACACCATGTGAGGCTGAAGAGCATAATGATACTGTCATAATAGAGCATCATCTACACGACAAGTCATAGATGGAGGCATTAGTTTCATATTTCTAAACTTTTCATGATTCAAATGTTATATTTAGATTTTCTTTATATGGTATTATGTTTTATTTATTGTGTTTTTAGCTATAATACTTTGATTGTTTGTGTTTTTTTTTTTTTTAAATAGTTCATTGCTAATTTATTTTTTACCCATGCTATCAATCTAATGACATGATCTTGAAAGTTAATTAAATCAAAATGGCATTGTTCATCAAAGCTTTTGTCCTAGATTCTCACAAGAAAATAATATACTAAAAAATAGACATTTCTTAAAAAAGAAATTTTTTGTCAATGGATATCACCTTCGAAAATTATCATTTCCTCACACACACACACACACACACACACACACACACACACACAACTAGGGTTCTTCTTCTTCTCTTTGTGACATCAAACTTAAAGTTGGCATCTTGATCAACTAGATGTCAAGAATAATAACGAAGAAGTTTATATTGATCAACCTCTGAGAGTCAAGACTTTCGAGAATGCAAGTCAAATATGCAAATAAAAAAGTTTTTATATATGACTTTGAAAGATTCAAACATATTATTTTACAAATATAAGGATGATAAATTAACCATACTAATTATGTGTTGATGATATCATCTTTATAAAAAACCATTGTTCAAAAATAAAAATCTTGGGTGATAGACTAGTTGAGAAGTTTGAAATTGAAGATCTTCAAAAATAAAATGTTGAAATTAAAGAAATTTGATGTGTTGAAGATATCATTTTAATAGAAAATCATGATTTATAAGTAAAATATTAAATAATTTAATAAACTTTAAAATTAACTAATTTTAATACCATTATTCTCATTTAAAGTTTCATGAATTGATGATATTTTAAAACAATCATAAATTTAATTAACAAGATTGACTAAATTTTAATGTAATCTTATTTAAAATTCAATTGATGGATTTTTTTTTAAACACATTAATTTAATTTATGAAATCAATTTAATTTAAATATACTATGATATATCTCTTTTTTTTTTTTTTTTTTCTAGTTCCTCTTTGTTAATTTTTATTGCTTTTTTATTTTCAAGATTTGGGGAGAATTAGTATAAAGATTTTTGTAGTTTTTGTTAGGAATGCAAATGAACCGAGCATTCGACAAGCTACTCATGGCTCAGCTCGATTATAACTCATTCTTGATTGTTTAATTAACTAATCGAGCAAGTTTAAACACTTTTGTAAATATTCGATTATGAAATGAACAAATTTGAATTGAGTGTTGTTCAGTTTGTTTATGTTTATGAACAATATTGTTTAAAGTTCGTGAACAAACTTATTAAAGCAGTCAATTATGACTCAATTATTACTCGATAATCCTTATTTGTGAATATTATTTTTAAAATTTTTATATTTTAAACTTAATAAGCTTTAATTTTGACAACTCTTAATAAGTTGTTTGTAAATAAGCTCGATTAAGATTTGATTGAAGCTTATTTATTTTATTAAATGAGTTATTTTTTAATTGGCTCAATAATATAATTTGAACTGAGTTCATGAAAAAATTTGAACTCAAATACCTGTATGCGCAGCTCGGGTAGATTTATTAAATTAATTAAATTGATTTGAATTGATTTAAATTATAGATAGATTTAAAGTAAAATTAAATATTAAATGATTTAGTTTGATTTTGATTTAATTAAAATTTTTATCCTAATAAATATATGATTAATGAATTACTTATGAAATTAAAATTTGAAGTAATATTAAGAATAGATGAAAATAATGGCAAGAAAGAATTTTTAATTATCATTTTAGTTTTTGATTGAAATGATTTTTTTTTTTAAATTTGAACCAATAATGAGAATTTAAATAATCTTTACTTCCAAATTAAAGAAATGAATCATTATTTGACTTAATTAAATCAATTAAATATATTTAATTCAATTTAATTTTGTTTAATTTAAACCAGTTAATGCATATTCTTATTACAACGACTTATTATTAATTTGAAATGTGCAGGGATCACGTTTTGTGTGTATTTTTAGAGATTATATGTATATTATTTAATTTTTATGTATTTTTATTTTTATTTGTATAATATTTAATATTTTAAATTATATTAAAACATTATTTATTAACTTTAAAAATTATGATTTATGTAAATATTAATGCTAATTAATACAAATTTTGGTTTTTGTGCTAATTAAAAAATTTTATCTGTGTGATAATTACAATCAGAGTCATCTAACATATCAGAAATCGTCCAATGAATTCAGTCCTCTTTTCGTGCTTACGACCCAATCAAATCAATTGAGTCACTGACTCAACATTGACCTATTTAGATTAAATTAAATTAAGTTGCACACAAATCCGAGCTAACCTAAATCCAACCTTCTCTAAACCCTAAAAGGTTTCCCAAAATTCGTAAAATTGTAATGTGAATAGGGGAAGATGAGCATAAGATTTGAACAAATGAATGAAAAAAAGATAAAATAATTGTCATAGCCACCTAAGAGGACTTTAGCTCCACTTATCTCTTCATCCCTGACATTGGAATTTAAAGGAACATGTTCACAATAGTTTCAAGGCTAATTTCAACCAATTGCACATTTCTTTATCACCATTAATGGTGATTTTCAACCAACTATAAGAGGAGAGGAAAAAAAAGCACAAAAACATCCTCTCTTATTTTGCACATTTTTCATACCTCTAATGTCAAAAAAGTTCATTTCACAGCTCAATTTATTCGTTAACTAAAATAATAACAAATATTTTAAAATCGATTTATAAACCAGTAAATTTAATAATCATTTTGTTCGACGCCACCGATTTATAAATAAAAAATTGTATTATTATTATGATTATTGTTATGATTATTATTACTGTAATTGCTATTGCTACGACTCGCTCAAGCTTTTTGCTCCCAGTGTTAGAATTTTGTGAAAAATATTGGAATAATTCTTAGGATTATCTTTAGATTCTCAAACTGAAATCCTCAGAGATTAAACTTGATGTGAATGCCTACTTTTTCTTAAAAAATTTAGGCCAATTGGAGTATTGGATTGGAAGTTATGAATTTTGAAGTATTTTCAAGGAATTTGATCAAATAATTAATTAAAATTTATATAAATTTAAAAATTCATCTAATTTAGGGTTTAATACACTTTAAAATAATCAACAAGGAACTTAGCAAAATCATTTAAGCTCTCTAGATCACTCAAAATCTCAAAATTATTAGCCTAAGATTGAATTAAACTTTAATTAATTAACCTAATTAAACTAAACTTCAAAATTTTATATAAAATCAATTATTAAGCTAAAAAAATATAAATAACCCTTTTCTTGATTCATATTTTAGAGAGAAATCTAATGGTATAAAAATCTCTTAAATTTATCAAGCATCTTGATATTAATTTGAGTTTTTAATAAAAAATAATAATTTTTAAATACTTTTGAAATATAAATCCAATGGAATTAAAAATTTTATGGTGTGAACCTAATGCTAAGTTCTACTTGGCAGGAAATATTTAAGTAAATGAGGGCTTTAGATTTAATGTTATGATTTTAAAAATATATTAGGGTAATTTAGATAAATAAATAATATAAAATTATAAAATTGTAATAATACATCAAAATTATTCATAACATTTTCATTAACATCAGAGACATTAGAAAAATTAATTATACTCTCCGAATTTGATTAAATCATAAAATTATTCAATTTAGGGTTTAATAAAAGATTATAATCTAATTAATTGATTTAATTAAGACAAAATTTTAACAATTCATAGAAAATTAAGTACTCGATCATATGAATTACCCCTTTCTGGATTCAGTATCCAGAGAATAATCCAATAAAATTAAAATCTCTAAAATTTAGTGTAAATTTTAGGAGTCGTTTAACTTTTATTAAAATTTAAAATTCTTTAATTATTTTTAAAATACATACTTAATAAATTTTTTATGATAAGTTCATCACATTAATTCTCTCTTCCCATAAAATTTTTAGGGGATTTGAGCTTTTGGATTAAGAGTTGTTAGTTGTTAATTTTTAATCATCCCAAGATAAGTTAATAAAATAATTAATCTTAAAATCACAAAATTTACAACAATGACATTAATTAATTTTAAAAATCTCCTTTAACACTTAAATAAAAAAAAAAATGATAACTAAATTTCCTAACCTTTATTAAAATATAAATCATTAAATCCAAATTTAAATTAACTTAAGTTAATTTTATTAAATAAAATGGAGAGAAGTTTTAATAAATCATAATAAATCCAACACTTATTAAAATAAAAAGCAACAACAAAATTATATTAAACTTACATAATTATTAATTAAATTTTAATTAAGTAAACTATTTGATTAAGTTAATCATATCAAACTCAATTAATTATTCATCAAGTTTAAATTAAGTTTATTCAATTAAATTAATCATATCAAATCCATTTAATAATTAATCAAATTTCAATTATGTTAATCATTCAATTAATTTAATCACCTTGAATATAGTTAATCATTAACTAAACCCTAATTAGGTTAATAAGGGTTGTAATTATCCATAAATTAAACTTTATTTAATTAAATCATTTAATCATATTAAATAAAACTAATTATTAACTTAGTTGATCATCTAAACTTAATGAATCATTAGTTAATTCCTAATTGAGAGAATCATCTAATCTAATTAAACTTAACTAAGTCATCTAATCAAATCAAATTTAATTAATTATTAATTAAACTTTAATTATGTAGTGATTTAATGATGGTAATCATATCAAGCTTAATTAATCATCAATTAAAATTGTAATTAAGTCAATCACTTAATTAAATTAATCATTTAAATATGCTAATTGATTAATGATTAACTAACCCTCAATTAAGCTAAATACCTAATCAAATAAATCATATTAAACTCCACTAATCATTAATTAAACCTCAATCATGAACCAAACTTTAATTAAGTCAATAACATGATTAAGCTAATTAATTAATCATTAATTAAACTTAAGTAAATATTTAATCATCTAATCAAACTAATCAAATTAAACTGAATTAATTATTTAAGGTAATCATCTCAAACATAACTAATCAACTCTCAATTAAATTACTTATCTTAAATGATTAACAATAAAAACTTGCTCTCCCTTTCTTCTTATTCCACCGGAAAGCTGTTGTGCTATGGCGAGTTGTATTTTGCAGGATTTAAGTGTTTGAAACTCTCATCTTCCTCCCCTAAACCCTAAACCCTAAACCCCTTCTCAAAAAGAGAAGGGGACATCGCGAAGGCAACACTGATCTTTTTTCCCACCTCCCATCGCACGCTTTTGCTTGCCAACAAGATCTAATAAATCCATTTTTAACCATGTGTACATGTTATGCAAAGCTCTTAAATATTGGTCCAAAAACATTGGATTTAAGTTAAATTCAGCTTAAATTTTACTCAAATCCTACAACCAAACAACTCTTAAGTATAATCTTAACCTAAACCAAATTAAAACCTAAAATTCATGTCAAAATCATCTAAACAAATAGATTAAAATCACCCAATGATAAAATTAAATTTTGCTCTGAATTCAAATCAAGCTTTAAACTTTAAAAGCCTAATGCAATCTCACTACACTAGCTCTATTATATAAATATTAGGTCATTGACTCTAAATTTAGTTAAGTTTAGTGCTATATTTGTGATGCGTTAATTTATATTATTTTGTGATATACTATTATAGATTAGATGCTAGAATTATTTATTTGTTATTGATTAAATTAATAATATATATATATTTTTTTACGAAAATGTGCTTAATAAAGAGAGAACATCATAATCAAGCATTTATCCCACTACTTGTCCTATTAAATTAGTAATATTTTGTATAGAGGGCTATGCTTATGAATCCTTCTTCTCCATTAAGTCCTATTAAATATCAAATTCTCATTTAATTCTACTAAATTCATGTCATTTTTTATACATCATAACCAAATCTTTTTTTGTATATCTCTACCTTTCTTAACATAAGACGAATCTAATACATCTACTCTCCTAATTGAGTCATCAGACGATTGACGCTTTATGTGACCAAACAATCGAAGTCAACTCACTTTAGCCTTATCTGCCTTTAGAGCTACTCCCAACTTTTTTTGCGAATACATTCATTTCACATTTTATCTCTAAGAGTAAAACCACTCATCCACTTAAGCATCCTCATCTCTGCAATACTTAACTTATTTTTATGCTTCTTTTTTATTGGCCAACATTATAAGTCTTACCACCATTTCATAAAATTTTTTCTTTAAGTCTAAACAATACTTTTCTATCACACGAGTCAAATGCATTCCTCCACTTCAACCATCCAACTTAAATTCTACTAATAATATATCCATCTATTTCATCATCATTATAATAAAAATAAAAAATTAACATAATTTTCTTGTACATGCTAATTACTTAAGTCCTTGAGTATATTACGACATATCAGCTTAATATTTGTTGGTGCTACATTTCATTGTATGAAATATAACTATTTTAATGTATGTGTTATATTGACTTTTATTTTGAAGGTTTACTTACAATTTTTTTCCCTTTTGAAAATTTAAAATACAATTTAATTCTAACATTAAGTTAGGATATTTAAGGTTTAAAATTAATATGAAAATAGAGACAATGATTTTAAAAGATTTAAAGGGTAGTTTTAATATTACGTACAACACAAAGTGGATTCATGATATATTTTGATTTTTTTTAATTATGTTTAAAATCTCTTGTACATTCATTAGAAATTGATGCATACAATACTAAAATTAACTCTAAATTTTTATAAATCTCAATATATTAACTTTGTATTTTAATACACACTAAATTTAAATTCATTTGAATAATATAGGTAATAATCTCTCTTGGTTTAAATGGCATGAGAAGTAACTTATTTTACGAGTGCAACAAAACAATTAAATTCCAAATATTTTTTCTTTATTTTTTGCCCCCACTCTCTCTCTCTCTCTATCTCTCTCTCTCTCTCTAAGTTACATCATCCTAAGGGATCTTGTAAATCTAAAGTAGACATTTGCTTAAAAAGATAATTTTAAATCAATCTTAATGAATAAAGAACTTTGCACCTAATCAGATGTATTCCATGATTTACAACTCATGATGCAGAATCATTGTGAAAATTAAGTCAGCTAAAACATAAATTAAAGAAAAACATAATGTTATACTTCTAATTATCAGTTATTACTTTAAATTGACAATATAAAAAAAATGCTACAATAAGAGAAGAAAAGTTCTGTTTTCTCGTTCTTTAAGGTTTTGAAGCAATAATGCTATAGTAAATAGCAAAAAAAGAGAGAGTCATTAAAAAAAAAAATGAACAAAACAACCATAAAATAGATAGATGATCAGAGGTTTTACCGAGAGGATTTGTATGTAGTTATTATGAATGCATCATGAGTTGATTTCTGTAATCCCAAGTCTTCGGCGACAAGTCTAAGAAGCACTTGCACTAACTCTCTTATTCTTGCTTCCCTGCAACAAATAATTTCATTAAACAGATGATGGATCTACAAAAGACCAACTGAAAGTCTTTCAGTAAATGAATTAGATAGAGTATGAGATTTGAGTCATTGCTTTCATCATTCAAATGATTTAAATAAAACCAAATAATGATAATCTCTATTTTCATCCATAACATCTTCAATATTCGAATTTATGACACTTCCTCTTAAATATTCTATATGATAAATCAAAATTCTGGAATAATATATGTTAGTTTTTTTATATTTTTTATCACAATCTTTTATTTTTGTCATCCAATCGCAAAAAAGTCAGAAATTAATCAATATTGTGGTTCTTCAAAAGCTAGACCGATTCCCCGGTTCAATTGCTGATTTTGGATCTGGACTGAACTAGCTGGAGGACTAGTTGGACAGGCCAATCAAGCCTAACTTTTAAGATCATACTCAAGGGATTCCAAAATAAGTTTCTCTGACATTAAGCTAAGTGTACTCTTTCAGTCCTGTACCTGACCAAAAAAAAAAAAAAAAATCTTTGGGCAATTCATTTCAAAATATCTTCATTGTCCAACAAATGTTTATATGCAAAAATTAGTGTTCACATGGTAAGTTATCATATGCTTATTTCCCATCATGAATGGCATGTATCCACACTTAGTAGAAGCAGACTTAGAACTAAGGCTCGTTGACTCAATTCAAAGTTCTGGTTAAAAGCGCCTGAAATTTATTTGTCTTTGGCTTTTGAAAAACTAAATTTAGCTTTGAGATAGATAAAACTTAGTTTCAAAAGCACTATTCAAACGATCAAAATTAAAAATTCAGCTCTCAAAAGCAAAACGCACTAAAAAAGCTCTCCCAAACCCTAAATCATGAATTAAATAAAAGAGCACTGTTGATTTTTTACAATGAATAATTAATGAAAATATCTAGCAAAACATGCTACTTATTACTTGTGAAATCTGTATGTACACAGAAAATTCTCCTGTATATACCTTGCTTTGTTGAAAATATATTTTATACAAAGCATCAATATCTTCCTTTATTTGCATATTCATCATTCAAAGACACTTAGAAACACGGAAAATTTTATAATGTGGCCTGAACACAACCTATATTTTTCAATACCATGAATAATATATTTTTCAAATTGCCAGACACTTGGAAGAATTTAGAAGGAAAAGAATTGCAATTTTGTGAACACAGAAAATGATATAATACATACCTTGAAACCACTAGATCACAAATTGAAGGAAACAAAACCAATAGATGAACATGACAACCATGAGTCTCACTCTCTTCAATTGTTGCCTTCAGATGTCCTGGTAAATTTAGAACAAAAGCTGTATCTGAATGAATAACCATGCGAGCAAGCTCTTGCAAGACATAAATTGTTTCATTGGTTCTAACTGCTGGCAATGTATTTTCCCCTGCATTAACAAAAAAAAAAAAAAAAAGAAATATCACAAAAATGACACATATATAGAGACATCTTATAAATAATGATTATGACCGGAACAACAAAAGCACATCCAAAACATAGGTTCCCATCAGCTGTGGGGTTTATGGATGATTGATCTTGACAACCTCACCTGCCATATGTCGGCAGATGTTGTTTTCAACCTGAGCCATACTTGTAATAATTTCACCCAATTAATTAGTTTAAACAATAAGTTTCGAGAGATTAATAGAAACTTGAAGACCTATCTAACAAGAGAGATTACGCAAGTTCGGATTATCAGGATTACTGTGTATTAGTTGTATACACATTGTGTACATACACACAACATGTACATGGCCAACACAGAGATATTGTGTACTTGGTACACAGTTAATATACACTAATTCGGACTATCCGGACTCCGCACATAATAATTTCTCCTAACAAGATGTGGAGGAAGTACCTAGGTCGTTTTCATCACTTAAGAATTGCTTCAGTATGATTTCACATCTCTTGATTAGAATATCAATTGAAACGGCGCTAATTGTTGATCTTGCTGGAGTCCAATCATCATCAAAAGAAAAACTAAATATCACCAAGGCACAGAAAATAAGTCAGTTACCCCAAAGAAGAAACAAATTCAAGAAAACTTTTGAAATAAAATTTCCAATCCCTCACTTGTGCTCTTGAGCTTTATGACATAAAATAGACTGACCACTCAGAATATCAAGATAGCCAGAATAGACATAAAATGTGAATAAACAGCATGAACATGTCACGATCAATTCATAAAAGAGGAATAACGAAAAAAAAAAGAGCCTTAACAGTTTTGTGAATATTTTCACAGATTTTAAAGGTTATTCATTAACCTGCACGTTTATAGTTGTTGAACAGTTGAAAAGGTAGAGAAAATAATTACTCCCATATAATTAAACAATAATGTATGACATGGCATTGTGAAAAAACTGTGGAGGAATCTAGAAGCCAAAGAGGTTGGACAATCGCAGAAATTATAAAAATTACCTGCATAAAGAAAACATCATCTGCAAGCAGCTTAAGGAGAATCTGCTGCAGTGTGAAGGCATTAGTTCAAGACTCTCTATTGGTAGAGAGCCTGTTCTAGATGCACAGCGATCAAGGGTTGAAACTAGCCGGTGTAAAATCTACTACAAATAAAAAAATAGGAAAAAATAGAAACATTACTCTTATCGTGCTTATGTTCAGTAATGACAGTATAATGACATTCAATAATAGGTATTCTGATTACCTCAACAGGAGCATCTATTTGTCCTTTAAGAATCATATCAGCGAGAACATTTAGGACAGTCATTTCAATCATCTCATCAGCCTTGAGAGATTCTGCAGTACCATCAGAAGAAAGAGCACGCCCACACAGGAACCAACAAAATATGTCATATACATCAGCGACTTCTTTCCATAGACGTGCTCTAGCATGCCTATACATGTGCGAATCTAATTTGATGTTATTATCAGCTTCCATCAAGTCATAGATAAGAATTCGATTGAAGCCCTCAACAGCCAATCTCCAGAGTGATCCCTTTGGACTGTCTCTTCGTGTATTCATGCACCTGAAAACAATGGAATGAAGAATTGTTAAGCGTGCATCGTTCAAGTTTATACTTCCAGGAACACAATGCAAGTCATTATTAGCAATCGAACACAATCATTGAACATAATGGGGAATGACAGTCATCACAAAATTTTGTGGAATGACAACTATGAATTAGATCCTGTTCATCACAAAATTTTGTCACCAAGATTTTGTTTTTCATATTCTTTTTTTTTTCTTGCAGACTGCAGGCCATGTGGTTAAGATGAAAAGTTGATGATTTCTGGTCTTCGGTGTTTATCAAATTTCATTAAATATCTCTTTAGATAAATACAGGATTGTAATGATCAGAACTGCCTGCATTTCTATAGTAATTGAAAAAACAAATCAGCTCTACTTCATGGTATATCGTTTCTTTTGTTTTTAAAGCATATGTATTACTGTCTTGCGCATCAGCCAATTGGTGTTTGGTATTAATATATTGCTAAGCAAGAGCAGTGCCTATATTAATAGCAAGCAATGGCAGTAATCAACCAAGTTAACTTTAGTAACGTGTTCAACAGAATTTCTCAGACAAACAATAACTCTTTATGTCCAACTTAAAGCGTGCGGTGAAAAGGTATCAGCTTCATCATTAGACAAACACCACTAATTTGAAAGTACAAATTGAAAGAACCTCATTGGTTAATGTGGCTAGTCAAAGGCACGAGTGAAGAATGGTACATGCTTTGCATGATACTGGATCACTTACTAGGTCTAGAATATGATATGCTGAGGAAAAGGAAGAAGGTAAAGGAAAATATTTTATGTCTCACAATGACTAAATGCATAAATTTATGCCAACAAGTTTCCAACAGCCCCAGAACATAGAGAACTTAAACTATTGCTACGTACATAAAGAAGATTGATTTTCTACAGTGGATATAAGAGTACTTACCTTCCAAGGCCTCTGATAATCTCAGGAAAAATGTTGCACTTTGCTGTTGATGGAGCCTTCTGAAAGAGTTCTATTAAAATAGGTATGAGCTTTTCCATAAACAAATGGTTCCAGCTGCATATCGTTGTTTCATCAGGGATGGCTTCACTAGAAGGAAGACTGGGAGGAGGTTCTACAACCATAATAGATGTAGAAGAAGAACCATCAGGAATGTCGCTGCCTGATTTAATCCTGTTTTCTTTGGCAATTTCAGTGTTGCTAATGCCTGCAAAAGTGAAAATCCCATTGCAGCACCACCCCTTCCGGAGTTTATGCTTGCAACTGGTTCATCATCTTTCTTTTGGATAGAAACTTCGGAACCCAGAAGATAGCAGAGAAGCTCCTGGAGAAGTACAGACCATACTGCAGAAACATTGTCAGAAGGACGTAAGAGGGGTAGAATCTCCAAAATAGTACGCTGAACTGGTGGTAGAATTCCCTGTAACAAAAATATTAGTGAAACAACTTACAGATGAAAGAAAGGTTACATTGATTAACTCATCTAGTATAATCCGCACATGAACAAGTTACGTATATTGGAGAAAATACAGAAGAACAAGAATATAAGCCTAAGAGATATTCTACGGCCAACCAAATCTAAACAATGCTTATACAAATTCTTACAATTTCACAGTCGGCATCAGTAGGGATCATAGAGCTTTTAACTGCTAAATGTATGGTTAATAATAGCTTTAAGTACATGTCAATATCGAACATACTCTGCGCTTCAACATACAAATCTCCTGAGACATGTTGAACAAACTTAGGCCATCGCACAAGCATAGGGAGAAAGAAAATGCATAAAACAAAACGGTACGAGAACCTTACCAAGGCCATGTAAAATCTCTTGTTTGATCTTGATAGCTGAGTTAGTCCCCCAGTCTGGTGACTTTTCAAGTGCAAGCTCATATACATCGAGTATAGATTTTATATAAGGCAGTGCCAGATTTCCCTGATTCATGTAAAATGGTCACCAGATAAAATTTGTTCAAAGGAAAAAAAAAGAAAATCTTCCCATGCATGTGCACAGCTGTACTGTTAAAAGTATACAAAGTATACACATATTTGTACTTTGTATGCATGGATACATGAAGAATAATTCCAGTAAACATACCAATAAATACACAAAAGCACACAAACACAACATCCAATTGAGTGAAAACATTATTTTCCAATCCAAACTATTTTTTCATTATTTTTTGGTGATTAAGCAAACTGACTGAAAATCAACATCACTGCTTTTATCAATAACTTTAAATTAGTTAGGCAGCACAACACCTTGAATTTCACTACCTTTCAGTTGAGTAAGAACTAACAGGAATTTACATATTTGAACCAAGGTACCGGATAGATATTCATACCTCATACAAATGAAATTAATTCATTGAGACGGATCGGAATAGATATTCTTTACTTTCTTTTTCATTTGTATTTTTTTATTCTCTGTTCACAATTTTCTTATTCCAAAAGTATGATGTTAAATTTTGTATATATCTCAAATTTAATAGCTAAAAAAAATTAGCTAAAAGAATTCAATCAAATAGTGGAAGGATAGGATTTGCACATAAATGTATATTATATGATATACGGCATGCTTTATTTTATATACCAAAGTTGTTAAATGACAAGAAATATTGTGTATGTGTGCACAGTTGTGTGCTTTTTTGTGGAGGGATATGATAATCCAAGAATAACAATTCATGTACATTTTTTCCTGTTAAATATTTAAATATTTGGGCAAAAAACAATGCAACTTGCCTGATCTGCATATTTGAATTTGCATGCTTGCATATATGTGAAAATTGGGTGGGATACGGGACATTTTCTTATAGGGGAGGAATGTGTTGGTGGGTGGTGGTGGTTTGTGCGTGTCAATGGTATTGCAGACAATATTTTTTGAAATTCACCTTCGAACAATGAGAACTAACAACTGTCTGTAAACAGCTTATTGCAGCAACAGCAACTTCCTTGCTACCATTCAGAATGCTATCTTCGATAAAGCGTAGCAAAAGCTCCCATCCTGCATTTAATTAAGGATAGACTGGTCACTAATTCGTAAAATAAAATAATCTCAATAGAATCGTAAATTGCAACAACAAAGAGAGATTCACCTGCAGCAAAATTGTTCAAACTCTGAAGGAAAGGAAAAAAAGAGCGCAGCAATCGAGTTATTCCACCAAGCACCAAAACAAGTGTTTCATCCCATTGCTTCTGTGCTGTATTGCGACTGAAAATTAAACCAATGAGTCTAGAAAGAAAATCAAATAAGAACTGCTAATATGGTGGAATAAAGAATTAAAAATACCTATGGTGGATGAGCATATGTACCGTTTTTCCTCTTCTTATTCCCAGCTCTTTCCCTTGCCACTCATCACTAGATGAAGTTGCTGCCTGTCAAACAGTTCCTGGCATGCTTGTATAAAATCCTTCCATTCATGGAATCTCATCAGAGGCTACAGATAGGGAAATTCAAGAAGTTCAATCTTACCAAGTGTGAAACATGTTCTAGGAGAGGTAAAACGTATGTCCAAAGGCAATATTCCCACATGCGTTCGGAGATCTTCTGCCCATGACTGCTAAGGGTTTGAAAAAAAGTCCTGATTGCTGAATTTCTTACCTGAATGTGCATCAGAATACATCATAACTTTGCTAATTCCTTACCTCAAAGTAAATCAAACAAATATCATTAGACTTAACTTGATTATTTGGGCTCACTTTATAAATTATCATTATTCATTTATTTCTACTAAGTGTTGCATGAGTTCACTTATTTTGAGTAAAATCTTTTCGCACAACTTCAATTCATTTTATCTTTGGTCCACTCATCCTCGCTCTTAATCCTTCCACATGAATGTTATCTGCCCATATTGTTGTCTTCTCTATCCTTCATTGTATATGGACAAACCACTTGTTTTTTTTAACTACTTTATCTTCAACTCATCCCACAATAGACTCATTTCTCAACAATTAAAATTTAATTATCAAAGGTTAAAATAATTAGTGGATTCATTTAACAGTCTAACACAATGTGATTTGCTTCAGATAGAATTGATTAGGAAGGAATAAGGATAGTTACCAATGAGCACTAACTGAAGTAATATTCTGATCCTTAGGATAAAAGTCATGAGTGCAAGTCTAGATTGTATCCTTTCAACTTTAATATTTAATATCGATTGGGTGGAATTAGTCCGTAGCTAGCCTCTTGGTTACTTATCTATAACTAATCTTGTGCCTTACTCTCAATAATAAAATATTTAAGATAGGTTTCTATCCTTAAAAAAAAAAAGATGACAAAAGAAATGGACAATACAGCTTGGCTTTCTGCCTATTGTACACTAGCTCCCCATACCATTTTATTAACAAAGCTTAAATATGAGACAAAAGATTGTGTACATGATAGCATCTTTCGGTTGTCATTTATTGCATCATTGACTAAGTTAGGCCATCATTTATGTTATTTGTTCTTAAATGTCATTTAACCTAATATTTAATGGTTAATTTAACATTCATCATTTAAGATTATTTTGAATTTGATTTTTTGTTAATAAGTAGTTGTGTTATTATAGTAGTGACTAGGGTCATACAAGTTAAGCTTTGATTGTCAGAGAGAAGAGGTTGCAATGCGATAGTAGCCAGTATGATCCAACAAAGAAAATCATTTAGCACATTGCTTTCTTTGCACTTCAATAACAACAAGAAATAGAAATTGCAACAAAAAAAAAATTTGTGATCACAAAGAGTTGATCGCATCCCTAACTTTAATGGTATCTGCTTACTAAATCTTTTCTTATTTTTGAGAAGACAGTACCTTTCTTCTTTTGA
Source organism: Cymbidium sinense (assembly GCA_021442155.1). Taxonomy (NCBI): domain Eukaryota; kingdom Viridiplantae; phylum Streptophyta; class Magnoliopsida; order Asparagales; family Orchidaceae; genus Cymbidium; species Cymbidium sinense. The sequence continues at coordinate 86,190,289 of CM038231.1, read as the reverse complement.
TGGAATTATATTACTTCTTAAATTCAGAAATCCCTTTTAGTTATTATCTTCTTTAACTATCACATCCGCACTTTATCAGCTATCCTCTCTACACATAGGCAATGACTCCTTACTCCAGTGAATATTTCTTCTTTATGTTTTGCAACACAGAAATAACACCTCATGTCTCATATTTATCCATTGTTTCATGTATTCTATACATACTTTGCACGCTTCAAACTGTCCTTGATGGAGTTAGCATTGCTACAAATTGTGGGCTTCAAAAATTCATGCCTAATTCTTCTAAAGAGCATCATGCTCTATGTTAAATTTTCAAAAAGCATATAATATTTAAGATAACATATTTCCTAGAGATTTCTCTCTCATTTGTGAGGATTTTATAATTTAGTTTAGGTTTTTCATAAGTACACACCCCCATGCTTAAATACCCCTCTCAATCATGAGAAAAAAACTTTCAATTAAGCCTAGTCATTAGATGCTAAATGTTTACCGTATAGTAATAATGATTTTGATTTTAAAAAAGAAAAAAATTATCATCTTTAGCTTAAAATGAATAGTGGGGGAAATGATGATGAACTTGATCAAGATTTTCATATTTCTATTGTCTCAAGTTATCATGGATCTTGGTTTACTTAGTCAAATGAAAACATTGACCTAACCTAACCTAAAGATCCTTATCAATGGCCATTGATTATGCCATCTTAGAGACCTTGTAAACCAATGTTGGATGTTTTTATAAGAGAAAATTTAAATAATCCTTTGCTAATAAAAAAGTTGTCTTATCAAAGACACTCCATAATTCACCACTTAAGGGATTGGACCAATAGGAAACTTGTGGGCTTTGGCCATGATTAAAATTTAATAGTGTCATTTGCGAATAACCACTCAATCAAAAGGCCATAATTATAACCATACTTCTGTAGAGTTATTTAGTTGTAAAATTACACAATCAAATGACACATCTTTATCCTCACTGACATAAGACTTTTGTGAGCAATCATATATATAAATATATACATCGCTTGATATGAAATTAGCTCTTTGTAAGTTGAGGTCATCATAAATTTTCATTCTCATCAAACAATTATAAGAGATATATGGATATTTAAATTTCTCTCGAACATTTTTAAATTTATATTTTTGAATTTTTTTTCATATTTTAAGAAAACATGATCAAGTATCCAATTTTTGGTCCATAATAATGATAGTTCACTTAATTAAACAAAGGTGGGAATTAAAATTAATTTTCTCATGATTCTTTCAAATGAATTGCATTTATAATAATCAAGGGGTACAATTCGAGTATCAATTGTAGTCCTTGTAACATTGAGGATTAAACCAAGAAGTGAGACTTACAACTATAAGCTGACAACTAGAATTTTCAATTTGAAAATGAATTTTCTCTTAGAAGACCTTGTGAAATGGAAATGAAATATATTGTTTTAATTTTGTGGCCTTAACACCTGATGGAGGGCTTTAGGTCTTGCCAATTTTGGTCTTTGTCACAAAGAATAAGATTTAGATGAAAAAGATGGTGTGAATGTGAATCTTTTTGTTTTAGTCCATGTAACATTGCAGCCTTTAAATTTGATCATATATCAAGTTTATTAGATCACGGGCAGAAAAAAATATTTTTGTGATGAATCATGCATGCCCTTCTCAAAAGTTCACAAACTATGACGACCAATAGTGAACCATTTGATTTTATTTGAAAAGATTTTCATGTAAACGCATTATTATTTTAAAATATGACCATCATGCCCATCATGCCAAAAATGACCTGTATGTGTGGTGTCAAGGGCACGATGACTAGATTTAAAAAATAAATTTTTAGAAGCGTGATTAGGTAAGTTATGTTGTATGAATATTAGGAAATAGATAACATTGATAGACAATTAGAGAATCAAAAATAAAGGAGAATATTAAGATGAATTTGTGGAAAAACTATAAATAATAGATAAAGAAATGATTATATTAGAGGGATGGTGACGAATAGATGATGTAAAATGACTGCAAATTCAATATATCTCATATAGCACTCAATAGGGATGAATAAGAGGATTCATAAAATAAAATCCAAACATATTGTATAAGATTAATGATGATGATGATGATGATATATGTTAATTAACCAATGTATATATTGGCACACATTGAAATTGTCAAATGGAGGACAACATCCAGCAGTAAAATATGATTTATTCAGTCAACAAACATCTGTCAAAAGATGGAATTTAATTTTGCGCAGATCATAATTTCCATAGTTTCTCAAGTCAACAAAACCACATGAATACAACATTGGGCACAAAAAATTCATAGATATTCAAAAGCTAAAACCAATCTATCTACCAAACAATTTTGAAAAGAAAAATAACCAAACACGGACACAGCAGATGTGGAGAAAGGAGATGATGATGGCTGGGAACGAAGAGAAAGGCTCAGTTAGAAAAGAGTTTCATTACCTCAGGCCTCTCATCTGATCCAAGCTTTTGAAGTATAGAGAAAACTGAAAATAGCAATTTGTTGCTATCAAAACCTTTTGAGGAGTGTCTTGGGTCATGAAAACTGTTAGGGATACTGACAACCTGTTCACTTTCTGAAGTAACAGAATTACTGGTATGCCTTGAAATTTGATAAAGTTCAGATGAAACATCTGTAATATAATTAAAGTAAACTATTTAGCATACCATATACAAAAATTAGTTCAATTTTTTACCGCGTAATCTATCTATTGCAAATTGCAACAGAGTGAAACAATACCATATTCAATTTTATTAGTTGTTTCTTCGGAATTCCTCTGAAATAAACCTTTGGCAATAAAATCAGTTGCGGTCCAGAGAAGTCCAATAGCTGTTAAACTTATATTTATCTCTGTTTTCTGAGCACCATATGCCCCCGTGACTTCTATACATCTGCATGATATGTTTGAAAAGATATGTCACGATAAATTTTTTAACACAGTGCAAATTAAGGTTCCAAATATGATAATGCAAGAAATTTCACATACTACTACAAACTAATCAAGGCCACATTCTAAACGCTATAGGCAAACAATAGAACAATGAAACCATAAATTAGGCAGCACAATCTACTAAGAAAAACACAATACAAGCTTTCCCAGGCGAACAAATAGGAGGTGCAGAGATTTCACTAAATACAAACATATTTGCTTCTTTAAAACAATTAAACTACAAAAGACAAAACACTAAAAACAATCTATATAAAGAAAATGCATACGGATAAACAAATAGGATTCTATGTATGCTTATGCTTGCACACACATCTCACACATCCATCAAGATGATCACTAAGGAAAAACACCTCGATATCTCCGCCATCTTAGAAGGTGTTTAGCGAGTTCATTCTTCATGAGGCAAATTGATTTATATTTAACTAGATTTCCCTTAAACTTATGTTAGGGTTTATTTAGATATAGGTTCTACGGACGCAAGCATCCATAGTTAATTACCCCTTCTTACCGTAGTAGGAGCACTCTCGATTAAGGTTGAAAATAGATATTAATCCCCAGTATAAATTAGTGCTTAGTGGTATGATGTGGATGACTGTCTAAACAAAAAGGAGAGTAGTCTCGATCAAGATCTCATGGTTCCGTTGTCCAGGGACTATTGTTGTTCTAGCCTACCAACATCAGAAGGCTAACCGTAATATTTAGGAAGTCTGATGAGCAGCCATGGGTTGCCTCATCTCAAAAATTCAGAGTAGATTAGAGTTGTGGTGTATGTTTTATTGTACAAGTATTTATTGAATTATTTAAGCTAGATTAATTTATAAGTCTATCCAATCATTCAATTTTAATAAGTCTGCATTGTAGACGTACATAGGGCTTACATCCATTAGAATGCCATAATTTTAGGGAAGTTCGCATGTCAAACCAGTGATTAGTCTTACATCCATTGGAATGCCATGTTTAGATATGTGGATTAAAGTTTGCCTTTGCAGACAAACATTGGACTTACATCCATTGGAAAGTCATTGGATTTAATGTGTTGATTCATAAATATGTGTTTGGACTTACATCCCATTGGAATGGCATTGTTTTATATATGGAGTTCGTCTGACAAACAATGGCTTGGCTTACTTCCATTGGAATGCTAGTTTGGATTGAACTTACATCCCTTTGAAATGCCATATTTGAATGATTAATTCTACTTTATAGACGTGCATAGGACTTATATCCATTGGAAGGCCTTCGGATTGGACTTACATTTATTATAAAGCCAGTATTTGAGTATGCGATTGAAACAATCTTAATATTGTTAGATCATTTGATGATTCTACTGAATAATTATATTACATTTAACTCCACCTTTTTTTATTTATTGTGTTCAATCAATTGAATAATTAACAATTATTTAATTTTATCGAATAATTGAAAATTATCACATTTAATCAAATCCGTCATACGAGTAAATGAATTTGGAATTTATTAGTGTGATTAAATATGAGACTAATTATTTAAATTTAAATTCTCAATTCAAACTCAATCTATGCTCGTACTATTTTAATATGAGAGGAGGAGATTGAGCAATTGCAAGTAACTTTAACTCCAAATTTGTTCAAAAATTATAGATTAATTTTATTTAATAGTTCATCGTCGATTAATTTTTGTTTTGATCTTTAATTTTGAATAAAAAATTAAGCTCAATAAACTCCACAAAATTTCGGTAACATGACAACTTAGCAATACTATAATTGCAAAATTTTAGTGCGATGCGCACTTTTTTCCCTTGCTCCAAATCCAAGATCGATGGAGGTATATTCATCTCGCAATGGATCCAATATCAACAATGGAGATCTTTGTAAAATTCCAGACCCAAGATCAACGGACATAGGTCTTCGAATTTTAAGAACTATATTTTAATTAATTTCAAATTAAATATTTATCAATTTAGTAAAATGGCGGTTTAATAGTGTTATATTTTTGCGAAGTAGTGCGCTCGTGCCTTCTCTCTTGCTCCAAATCTAAGATCAGTGGATGGAGATAATTTCATCTCACATCGAACACGAGATTAATGATGGAGGCCTTCAAAATTTTCTGTGGAGCAATAAATTAATTATGAAAATTTTCATTTTGAAATTTACCTGAAATTAGAACTTCATAAGTTTTTTTTGGTTGTTGGACGAAATTGTCTTTGATGCTTATATTCAAGGCTTAAGGAGGAGGGGTAGTATGTGAAATAAAGCTTTTATTTCACTTAGATATAGGTAGGGGGGATCGGCTTGTTCGGCTAGGCTATATCTCGCAGGCTTCTTCATGCAAGATGGGGGGTGGCTTAGTAGTCCTCTCACACATGAGATGGGAGATCCGTTAGGGATGGCGGCGGCTAGGACACGTGATGGGGAGTGTGAGGGGTGCGGCGGCTTCGGTCAAACGTCAAGGGAGGATGGCTAGGGTTTCATCGTCCAAGGAAAGCCAACTAGGGCTTCAATTGAACACGCGGGACGAGGAAGGTTGGAAGGTGTGGCTTCAAGTGAGGTGAGTTTGGCTCTCTTTCTCTCTCGTGTGTGTGCATAGAGGAGGTGCTCAGCCAACGCTCTCCCCCTCTTCTTATAGAAGGTCAAGTTCCAACCGTTTTTGCCCCTTCCCCATGAATTTCTCTGATGTGGGCAACAGTTAGAGCACAATTAGGGTTTCGAAAATTCTCACTCTTTCTCTTCTTTTTTTTGGGGGATTTTTTTCCTGCTATACACGAAGCATGCATAGAATTTTACATTCCTTCAATGCTCATGTTGCTTTACATGTAAGCATGTGTTAATCTCCAATGTCAAACTAATATGATTAGTAATTCAATTATGCATCCATGAATAAGCATATAAAACTACAACAGTTAGGAAGGCTTAATGGCTAACAAAGATATGTATCTTTTCACCTGCTAATGTTCACACCCAATTACTCTTCTTACTGGATAAGTGTATGAATAGGATCATTCACACCACCACATTTCAATCTGGAGCGGATGAAATTTGTATCTAATCAAATCATCACTAAATATTACATCATATACTACTTAATTCATATCACAATTATAGGAAGCTGCGGGAGAGATCCAACCATACAGGAATGGCTTAATACCGCGTGAGGCTTCATCCTAATCCTGATAAACGGATTAATTAGCTAAAACAAAATTAATTAGAAATTAAATAAGCTAATTGGATATTAATTGGATATCACATAATGTTCATTGAGTAATCAATTACTCGATGTTTACTTTGGATAAGATTATGCACTTCAAACAAATTGCACATTCAACACCAATGGAGAGGCCATCCAAGATTTAAACTAAAGGGTGACCAATGGTCTCTTCATTGGCCACAAGCAGGTACCCTTTCGACTACATGAGGTCCGTTGTCACCAACAAGGAAAAGGGGGACACAAACGGCATGGTTTCATCCTGAGATAACCCTGAGGGATAATCTTCATCCTAGAACATAACCACCTCTCATATAATAGTTATCAAATTTTTATTTTATATTCAAGAATAATGTATAGGGATAGGTAAATATCTGAGAGATAAAATTCATTACAAAAACAAAGTTTAGCTTGCCTTACAAAGCCATGATTAGAATTTTATATTATGCTTATAGTATCCATCTTCATCTATCTAATCAGAGTGATCCTTATCATCTGTATTTCATGTGAAGGGATATGAAATAGCAGATATTTCTAAGGTCTTAAGCAAGTGAATGCAAGGTTTGCAGCACTTGTCTTTGGCAGACAATAAAAATTAATGTCAAGAACACAGGTGTAACTTAAACACTCGAGAGAATTGGCCATCCAAACAAAGCACGTTGCTGTTACTAGCAAAAGAAACTAGTAATTCTTGATTTTGAGGGAGATAATTGCATGATGAGTTAAACTTACCACATTATATGTATTGTAAGTATACAAGCCCAAAAGAATAAAGAATCTTACACATCAAGACACTGAACTGGTATGGTTGATAATCCATCATTCATAATAACCCGAATGTTCTGCACAAGAAAAAAAATCAAGACACAATAAAAGAAATAAAATTAAGGCATATGAGAAACTTTGGAAACGTTTGTATGCATCTTTCCTGTGTGTCTACACATGCATGCATGAACAGGATTCCAGGTAAATTTGTAGCCACTTAATGTAACAAGCATGAATGACAAGCCATGTTCAACATAAGAATATAAAGTCATAGCATTCAATGGATTTCATAATCTCTTTATATCAAGAAGTTCATTAAGAATTGTGTAAGCTTCCTTCTCTACTATGGATAGGTAACAGTTTCTGGAAGGGCGTCATAGAATAATAAAACCTATTATGAGTTCAGAAAAAATTTGTCTTTTCAAAAGAGGTAAAAAGCCACAATTAAAGATGGTTCAAGGTGTCCTAAGTATCAGCTTGTTTTGAAAGGTATAAATTCCCATATTTTCTTTCTATCTAATACTCACTACTCAGTCCACCACTCCAGCTGTTCAAGTGGTCGTTGTATCTTACTATTGCTACATTAGCATTTAGGTCATTTATTCCTAGATAGGATACTATTGAGCCTATTTCTAGGAAAAATGCCCATTATCTGCAGGAAAGGTGTTGCCAAAGAAATTGAAAATCATATCATTTAAATCCCAAACCATTACAGGATTCCTTTCTTTTAAATTTAAAATAAACCCTACATCTTAATAATATATCAAATTCATCTTTGAAAATATTACTAAAGTTCATATTTTTTTTATGCTGCAACTGCTCAGCACAGGTAAGCAGAAGCAGGATAATATTACTTGGAATGCGGCATTCAGGAAAAAAAATTGACCATTCCCACCTGAAATCCTAGCGGGATGAGATCTCTCTCTGATGCATCAGCAACTGACCTGAGGTTAATTAAAAAAGATGGTTTTACCTCTATTCAATGTAGTGAATACAAGAACCATGATGAACTAGAAAGAGAGAGTGAGTGAGACAAAACCTTAACATATCAAGTATATCAGACCAGCTAAATTGTAGTTTGTCTGCATGTCTCTGCAAGCAAAGAGTAAAAATTAAAAGAAAACCAGGGCAGTGAAGTTTTAATTAATATATTAGCAGCAGAAGAATTTCAAAAAGGCATACCTCCAAGACATGAAGCAAAATTTTCAGTGCTCCTGCACGGACATCAAGGCTTTGGCTAGATGTATAAAGAATTATCAAGGGAGACAATGCTGCATACTCAAATGGTCTGTCTTTAAAAACACTGTTATTCTCCTGTAAAGAAATTAAGCCTGTTATTTGGTCCAAAAATTGATCCTTAAGGTGGCAAGGTTACTTACCTCTGTAGAAGATAACTCAAGTTTAGAGGGCTTAGTATTTTGAAACTGATCAGAACCTAAAACGGCACAAATGGATTGATCTAGTGCATCAAGGGCCAAGTTTCTTAGTTGTTGGTTGGAATTTTCTGAAAGCTGCAAAAATAAAAAAATAAAAAAATAAAAAATATTTTCCCTGCAAAAAATGATCTAGAAAGTTCACAATTACAAAACTATTCATAACAATGTTACCTCTAGCAGATGGCCAACAACATCATCCCATATATGCTGAACCCCTGATGAAAAGAAGTCATTTTGTAACTGAAAGTTGAATATGCAAAGTTTGGACATAATTTATTGCAACATTGTTTATACATACAGTTAAAGCCAAACATAGAAACCAAGTGCATAGTCTATTATTTGTTTTAAAAATTCAAGCTGAACAAAATCAAGCATCATCATCATTAACCTTAACCATTTGAGTTTATGAATCCTCCCCCATTAATTCATGTCAAATGCTAAATGAGTTGTTAATTCCTTAAAGACCATATAGATGCATGCAAATAATGGAGTTACACTGGTGCACAGTTAATAAGAATTTACTGATGATTGCTTAAAAATCAGCTTGAAAACTTCCACAAATCAAACCACCATGAAAGGATACATATTAAAGGAGTGAATAGAAGAAAAAGACGGCACTGAAAATGAATCAGCATCAAATTTGATTCACACCAAAAGATGGTAGTTTACCACTAAACGTGTTAGCTTCAACATGATATACTCATATAACTGTTTGCAACAACACTACAAATGTCAGCGTCAGATTTTGGATAGCCTTAGTCTGCCCATAACAGGCAATATTAGTGTTGGGTTCAAGGCAAACACGTCCAGCTCAGAAGCAGTCATATCGGCAATAAAAGGATCAGTTCATAAAAACCACAGTTGGATTAATCAGTTAAAAGTGACATTATAAACATATTGTCCAATCCCATGTGCATCTAACTTCCATCACCATTTTCCCCTCTCCATGTACTCCCCACTCCGTTGCTTTTTCTTCATCTAAAATGATCTTTCCACACTTCATATCTTAACCACTATATCCCTTTTGAAACATTTGAGGAGAATTGTTGATACTGTTGTTGGATTTTGTATCAATGATTAACTTTTGACTCATCTTCCTCCTTTAATTTTCCATATAACCATCTTTAGGTCTCTCCCTTCAAGACTCTCCTTCACTATTCCCAATTCATGCTATTCTATCACATAAAGACTGATCTGATCGTTGAAGCCAAGAAACCTAAATAAAGCCTCGGCCAAAATGGAGTGAGGTAAAACATTAATTGCTTCCTTCTCTTAGCCTCACTATGAATTACTCCACAGTGGATTAGCATTGTGGCATGTTAAAGAAATGGTTACTTTATAACCTTTAGATAAGAAGACCCATCCTATAGCTAACCCATTGCCCACCCATCATGACCCACCATCCACACCTGAAACCTTTCATATATCTCTTATACAAAAGTTGGTCGTAATATAATTTGTCATATTAAATTTTAAGAAATATTTATTTAATTTTAACATGTTTTTAATATTATATATATGTGATAAAACACATCATTAAATTTATTTCCTCGAACTTTTATGCAATTTATGTTGACATGTATTTAAAAAAATAAAATAAAATAACCCATGTCTTACCTACAACTGACAACTCATCCCAGCACCCAAAATATACCTATGCACATCTTTGCATGAGCATCTGATGTCCCTCACCGAATCTATATTCAAAAAAAAAAACAAGGGTCATTCAATCTCTTCCCCAATTCATACACACGCAATATCTCTAGATCAGTCCCATCTCCCTCTCTTCGTCTCTTGCTCTACCCCAAGCCGAAACCCCATAGACAAAGAAAAAAGGCACGAGGGTGTTCACTAGGAGAAGGCATCATTAAGCCCAATGACACATCAAGTGCATGGTGAAATCTAAGTTAAATCCAACACCCCCTCTCCCTCTCTTTATCTCTCTATCTCAACTCTCTCTTCTTATACATAAATACATACGTACATACGTAAATACATAGAAAGTAAAAATGGGAAGGAAAGAAAGGATTGATTTAAAAAAGAAAAAAATAAGAAACAAAAAGACAATGAAAAATTTTGTGGTTCAATCTGCACTATAACTTTGCCATCAAATTTGTCTCTGACATCTCACGGCCTCACAAATGAAAAATATAGGTGAAAAATCAAAAAAAATTTAATTATCTTGCCCGTTGTTCCAATACAACGGAAAACTACATAAATAAGTAGGTATGTGTTGTTCCAATGCAACTTATAAATCTTATTCTACATAAGTTCTTGTACAAGTGATGAAGGCCCATGCACACATTTTAAAAGCAAGGAGTTAAAAAAAAAAAAAAAAAATCTACTGCAACATCTCAAGACTCTAACTATGCATGCTATTTTTATGTGTGGTGGAAATAGCTAGCACTCCTAGATGCCCCTTACACAAGGGAAATGCTAAGAGGCAACTAAAATGGACATTAAACAAAATTAAAATGGACGAATATGAATGATTCTTGGACTAAGTAAAGTGAAAAAATAATAAGAACAGACCTTGCAAACATAAAAATCATATAACAAGATAAATGATTCCTAAGGTCATACAAAAACAAAAATTATGATACTTTGAAAACATGAGAAAGATTTTAATTTATAGTAAATTTCACCGAATATACAACACATACATGCAAGTAAACAAAAACTATGCCATCAAATATGCAAAAGAAAAAAGTACTTGCAAGTATCCTAATGTTAAAATACTCATACAAACAATAAAGCTTGGGCATTTTTAAACCATGTTCACATGACACAAGACAATTTTCAAACTCAATTAAAACATCTCGAAAAGCATGCAAACCAATCATGTAAATGTATTGAAAAGTGTGCAAATGTAGGATGCAAGTGCATAAACAACATGCAAGCACATTAAATAGGCGACTAAAATTCATGTAAATATATTATACAAGTGTGATCAAACAAGCGCATCATGTAGATGCATCAAAATTCAAACAAATGCATTAAAAATAATGTAAGTGCACAAAAACAAAAATTTCCTGCATGTGCTTAGTTGAGTAAGTTAATGCATGAACATGAAGTTGGAGAATGTTGTGTGAGCAAATATAAAAATGAACTTATACTACCCTCACTCCAAAAAGTGTGTTCTCTAAAATATATTCAACTCTTTGAAAATAAAAATGACTTCATGTGCTATAAGGAACATGCTAAGTATTTAAACATAATGCTAGAGAATGTTGTGCAAACTAACAAAAATGAGATAAAAGTCATGCTATGCAAGATGTGCAGTCATTTCAACTTTCAGGTTTCATGTATTCTCTTCAAGACTCAAACTAATCAATATGTTATATGCACCGTCTTGAGTAGTCGTTTTACCTATAAGACAGTTGTAGTCCCACTTTTTTTTAAAGTTTGATCCTCAAACGACCATAGTCAACAAGACTCCCATTCTTTGTTGGATTATTACAACACTAATTTAAAAGAGGATTTGCTAATCAAATAAATTTACAGTCAAGTATTCAACCATGAAATACATCAGATTATTATTTTTCTATCTTGGCATACGCCTTTCAATGCCCATAAAGAAAAAAATCATTTTCAAAATGCAAATTGAAGACATAATGACAACAAGATGTAATCACAAGTCATATTTTTTAGACTTGATCCTCTATATTTGGCGTTGAATTGAGAAAGTCTATAGTACAATGAATTTTCAAGATCAATTTAATCCATGTGTAATTCACATAATTGATCCTCTATGCATAACATTAAAAAAGTTTGTAATACAATGCATGTTTAGATTAATTCAAGTGATCTTCAAATAAATACTCATGAACTTGATCCTTTGTGAACAACTAGATAGAGTTCACAAATTTTAAAATAATGAAGTGTAATATATATACTATCCCAATGATGGTTGCACTGATCGAAATCTCAACTAAAGTGGTCTATTTTCAAAATTAAACTCTCGATTTCAAAATATAAATGTTGCAAACAATGCCATCTCAATGATGATTGTGTTGACAAAAAATCTCAAATGAATGAGATATTATCATCAAAACATCCCAAATTTTATACAAATCAATATAAGTTTAAATTCCAATAAAAAATAAAAGTTTACAAAAATTACAAAATCTAAGGATATTTAAGTGAAATTTTATCATATAAAAGCCTCAAGCGAAAATACATCCACCCACCACAATAATTTATCAAACTTGACAAATCTAGATTTAATCTAAGCTTAGAAAGAACCAATGTTATATCATGTGCACCTCTGGTCATTCTCAAAAGCTTATAACAATAAAAATCGTTGTGTCCTCTAATCAATTGGTATTGCATCGAATTGACACCACAAAAAAAAATCATTATAATTGGAGCCCATTAGGTGGTTTGCTATAAAATGGCACCATTAATCAGAGTCACGACCAAAACCATAATTTCTTAATGGCCTAAATCTCTTAAACACTAAATTACATAGGAAACAAAAGCCTATGTTAAAATTATCCTCTTGGATAAGCATATACTACAACTAGTCTCTAAAATGTGGCTTCCTCTAGGCATCACAATAGTATGTTAATAGTTTTAAAGCTGATCTTATTTATCGATGCTTCTCTTTTATTTGTTTCCATTTTATCTCACCTAGACCCTATCACCTAGTAGCAACTACAATCATTCCAACATTGTATAACTCCCCTACCCACTATGAAGCCATCAATTGACTACCTTCTCAAGTAACTCCTAGATGGTTTTGAGAAACATTCCTAAATAACTCACCATTATAAACACACATTTGTATTCTATAAGCCTATGTATTATAAACATGCACCTTCCTATCAAGCTCCTTATAACGATATATGTTGCCACCAATTCCACTATTTCTATCATAATACTCATGATCCCTATTCTTCAAAACAATGAAAAGCAAATTATATTATTAATATAATGATCATTATCATGTGTATTCTCATCCTTGATATCTTGATCCCGGGGATCATATATCATACCAGTGATGCAAATTCTCATTGACAATATCATAATGCTCATTAATTATATCATATGACCATCCGACTTTTATCTTAGATATAATACTATCTAAAGTCAAACCACTTTGATTGATCTTCTCTCAAAACTCATCAAGTCTCCAATCAACCTAGGACCTATGATGAAATATTCACTACCAATATTGGTAGTGAATATTTCATCACAACGATGGATCTGAGCTAGATCTTACATAGGCGATCTTATTGGAGACTAATGTTGCATCTACTAAGAGGCATTTGGCCATTGTCAATGTCCCTCAACAACTACAAATAAAGATACAAGTTATTTTCCAATTATCATCGCCAAATGTTACCAATTGACGAAGACAACCAATTGATCATGTCTTCATGTCTTTCCACAATTTTCATTGTTAGATTGTCATATTAATGCTCATATGTAGTTTCATAATATAAAAAGATATCCATATTACCTACCAATAATGAGACTATTATATGCTCAATTCCTTACATTATTATGGACTTCATCACTTGTACAACTTAATGTTGTCACCATTGTCATAATCAAACTGCAATTAAAATTTAGGTCATCTAATTCATGATGTATATCAATGAACGGTTTTGAAAAAGTCCAGATTCTTGAGACTATTCATTCAATAACAACTTCATTAGTCATTCACAATTGTTGTCGATCACATCCATAAACAATAGATTGTAATGTCTATATGCTTTTGGATGTACTCAAAGATGTGCATAAAGAAGCTCAACCTCCACCACTATTATAGTCACATTCCAAATCTTCAAAGAAGAGTTCCTTTCCAAAACTGATGTAAGACAAGAACGAGACCTGATTATTTTCCATATTACCTTTTAAATATGAGTTCATTTAATTTAACATACTTAAAATATTTCATATATTAGTAATTGAACACTACCATTGCCGGTCCCAAGTCCGGATATGAAAAGTGGAGGGTTGCGATAGGTAGTGACGGCCGATAAAACTTGTCGAAATAATCATGACATGAATCCTTTAAATCATTGTGTTAATGCTAGAGCGTCCCAGGCGGCGTATATGGCTTGAATACGCTTAAAATGTGCAAAGATCGCATCGGTGCGTGTTAAATAAAGGGTTCCCACATTATGGACGGATGCGGGCAAAGAAGTTAGTCCATAAAACTAGAATTAGGTTAGGATCTTGGAATATAGGTACTCTTACGGTAAATTAATGGAATTAATATTATGGTTCATAGAAAAATAAATATTTTATGTGTTCAAGAAACTAAATGGGTTGGGGAAAGGCAAGGATTGATAGTTTAGGTTTTCTTTGGTATTAGGTAGTCGAACTAAATTGGTGTAGGTGTGATTATAGATAAAAATTTGAAATAAATAATGTTATGATTGGAGATAGAATTATACTTTAAAATGATTTTAAGATTATCAATGTTATAAGTGTTTATACTCCCAAGTAAATTTGGATGTAAGTCAAAAGAAAATTTTGAAATGAATTAGAGGATTAATACAAAAATACCTCAAGAAAAAAATATTTATTGGAGGAGATTTAAATGTATTGGTAAGTGGTAGAAGATTTTAAAAGTGTTATGATGGATTCTGATTTGGAGTAATGAAGAAGGTAGACTATATTAGATTTTGCCTTTAATGATTTTGTAGTTCTTACTTTATTTAAGAAATAGATGAACACATGTATTAACATAAAAATGGATCTAGTAAAAGCAGATTGATTATTTTAATGAGAAAAATAGATCGTTTAGATTGTAAAGATTGTAAGGTCATTCAGTGAAAATTAAGTCACGGCATCGATTGTTAGTTTTAGATTTTAAGATGAAAGATTGTAAGAGGAAAAAATAAATCAATTATTGTCAATTAGATGGGGACTTAAAGAAACGAAATAAAATATTTTTTAAAAGCATTCTGAGAATTTGGGATGTTTAAAGAAATTTAATATTATGTGGGAAAAAAAATAAAGTGAAATTAAGCATTCTTAAAATGTCTTGGAGAATCAAAAGGAAAATCTTAATAATAAAATAGTTGGTGGTGGAGGAGTGTGTGAAAAGATAAGAAATAAAGCGTTATTATAAAATTTGGTTTAGATGTAAAACTTGGAGAATTGGGAAAGATATATAAAGTGGGCATAGAGATTAAAGCGATATATGATCTGAAAATTTAAACTTTTAGTGATTTATCTGATAGATTAGATCAAAGAAGGTGAAAGATGTATGTATAAGTTAAAAGAGATAGGAGAAGTAAAGCACAGTTGAAATGAGGTGTATTAAGGATGAAGATAATAAAGTCTTTTCTTTAAGGATATTGAAAATAGGTGGATGAGATATTTTGATAAACTTTTCAATGAAGGATCGATTATGCGATTGATTTTAACAATCTACTAAAATAGAAATTTTATTTTATCTTATTAGTAAATGAAGTTAGAGAAACTTTAAAGAAAATGAAATGTGAAAAGCGATAGGACGATGATATTCCAATAGAAGTGTGAAAATGTTTAGGAGATCAAGAATTTCTTGGCTTACAAATCTTTTAATGTTATTTTAAAGACTAAAAGATCATGAGTGGAGAAAGAGTTTGTTGGTTCTATATTTAAGAATAAAGGTGATGCACAAGAGTGTGCAAATTAGGAATTAAGTTAATGTCATACATTAAAATTATGGGAGAGTAATTGAGCATAGGTTACGATGTGATACAAAAGTTTCTCCTGATCGGTTTGGTTTCATGCCGGGTAGATCTACTATGGATCTATACATTTGTTAAGAGGTTTGATGGAGAAGTATAGAGAAAGTAAGGAGGTTTACATATGATATTTATTGATTTAGAAAGCTTATGATAAAGTTTCAAGAGATGTTCTTTGGAGAGTTAGAGACGAGAAAGGAGTTAATATTGGTTATATTCAAGTCATTAAGGATATGTATACTAGAAATTTTGTTACTTGTGTCCAAGGAGGATTGACAAAATATTTTCCCATTTCAATTGGATTACATTAAGGATCGACTTTAAGCCCCTTATCTTTTTTTGCTTTAGTTATGGATGTTCTTACTTGGCATTTAGAAGATGTACCTTGGTGTATGCTTTTGTTGACATTCTTCTTGTTGATAAGACTAGAGGAGTCAGAGAAACTTGAATTATGGAGGTCAACATTAGAGTCTAAAGGTTTTAGTTTAAGTAGATCTAAAGCGAATATATGGAGTGTAATTTTAGTTGTAGAAGTTAGTGGTAGTGTTGTGACATTAGGTGAACAAGTCATTAATAAGAGTGAGCGATTGAGATATTTTATTGTTCAAAATGATGGTGAAATAGATGGAGATGTTATTAGTAGAATTCAAGTTGGATGGTTGAAGTGGAGGAATGTACATCGGCTTTGTGTGATAGAAAAGTTCCAAAACTTAAAGGAAAATTTTATAAGATGGTGGTAAGACCAATGACTTATAGTGCGAGAATGTTGTAATAAAGAAAGCATAAGAAGTTAAGTATTCTGAGATGAGGATGCTTTCGGGTGGATGAGTGGCTTTACTCTTAGAGATAAAATGTGAAATGAGTATGTTCGAAAAAAGTTAGTAGCTCCTGGCGATAAGATTAGAGAGTCGCCAGATGGTTTGGCCACATAAAGCGTCGGCCATTCGATGACCGGTTAGAGTAGATCATTAGATTTGACTTACGTTAAGAAAGGTAAGTAGACCTAAAAGACTTGGTTAAGATGTATAAAATGATGTATACTTGAATTAAATGAGAATTTGACACATAATAGGATCTGCATGGAGGCAGAAGGATTCATACCACTTAGTGGGATAAAGGCTTGTTATTGTTGTTGTTGTATATATTAGTAATTGAAGCACATTATTTGTATTTATTTTCTTCCATAAAAGTAATATGCATTTTCAGAATGTAATATGAACCTTAGCACTAATCTTAAGCTATACTGATAGATTATGTAAATTATTGAGCTATTCAAGTCCTCTTTCACGCCGCCCTCTCTTTCTTCATATCTTTCTTTTCATCTTGTGCTCTTGTGAAGAGCACATAGTTCAAAATATCTTGTGTTCATGTCACACACAGAAACATCTTTCTACATCTCGATAAATTTCCAAGAAGCTTTCAATTGTGTAGAGGTACTTCAAAAATAAATTTGGGATGGACATAGGTTGCCTTAACACAAGCAACATGTGGGGGAACAAAAAGGATATGTTTGAAGGTTTGTTTAATGTCAATATGACACAATCTAATTTTATCCAATTCTATCACTATAAGACTTTAAGCTCTTGGCAATCATCTCTAACTCTCTTAAGCTATTCTTTTGCTGCCAAACTATCCCTTTTTTCTTTCATATCAATCACTACTTAGACTACACATCCACTTGGTTACTAAATCAAGCCATTATATTTCTCTACTTATATCATCGCTCTCAATCCCCAAAGTTTAATTTTTACTCCCATTAGCCATTGCTCTCGCATGCTTCCTACTCTCATAATTCATTTCTCTCACTCATTATATCACTTCAGACACTCCCCACAAGCATCTTAACCACTCATACATATCTCAAATCCGCTCACGTCAACCAATCCCCAGTCACCTCAATCATTAACTCCGATTCTCAATTATCACTTAATTCTTGCTTGTAGCCCTAGCAAACAACTCTTCATATCTTTCATCTACTTAGCTTTTAAGGCTAAATGCTAATGGCTGAGGGTTCTAAGCTTTTAACTTTTCCTCCTCCAATCCTTATGTCAAATTTATGTTTTTATAAATGTTTTTGTTCCTTTCTTATCAAAATAAAAACTATTTTAGCATTAAGAATTTATTAAGATATTTCAAATTTTCTCAAAAAAATGATGATTTTTAACAATAAACTTTTGGATTTTGTTAAATATTTTGAAGAAGGCATTTGTGATACATTTTTTTAGAATTTTAATATTTTTTTGATAATATTAATATTAGAAAATTATGGACAATAATTAATGAATTATAATATTGGCATGTTATTGTCAAATAAAAATTAGGAGTTAAGAATTGGTAAGATAAAATTGGTCCTAGTAATAGAATGACAAATTGGATTAATTTAGTTCTATCATTTCGAATTGGATGAAAATTAATAGACATGTAACATAAAAGGTTGGACAATATTAAAATTACAAAATAAGTTAACATTTTAATGACATTTAATATAATAAAAATAAATTTATTTGGTCAAAAATCTGCATAATATTAATCCAATCTTTTTGAATATGATTGTATCTATATCATACAAGAAAGAAAAATTAATAAAAAAATTAAAATTTCAAAAGTGCCTCTACTTTTAACACCTCAAACCATTAGTTTGGATTGTATAATTAAATTGGTCTGTTTTCAAATAGTCAATGGGCTAAATTGATCTTTTAATTTAATCTGGGACTTTTGATCTTACATAAATAATTGGGGGACTAATTTGGCCCTTAACTCAAAAAAATAGTGTAGGTGATAAGAATTTGAAATTTAATTGTAATTAATAATATGTATTTTGCTTGTTTAATGGCTAAGTTTTATATGTAAACAATATAATATTATACTTAATTGTTTAGTTGATTAAATTTAATAATTATAATTACACATTTTATATTAATAGTTTATAAAAGGGAACATCATGTTAATGGCATATCATATCATACTTTTTATAGTAAGCATATCATATCATACTTTTTATAGTAATATTATGTCGTTATGTCTATTTCTAATATAAATATATTTGCTTCCTAATTTTCCTCTTATTTTTGCAATTGTACGCCATCATTATCTTAGCTAAGGAAGTGCATTGTTTAGAAAAAATTAAAAAAATAGAACCAAATCTATCTTTATTTAGTTGATTTGATTCAATGGTTGAAGTATAGGTTTGGTTATTGATTGTGATTTTAACTTTTTTATTTTTTAATTGTTTGTTAGCTTCCTATTTTTTTTTTCAAATTAAACAAACCAAAAACCAATTATATTAATTTCTTTAAATATTAAATAAATAGAACAATATAAATAAACAAGTGACAATGTGACATAAAGATCAAGATGGATATTATTTATTCTATATGCCAAAGTTAAATACTTTAACAAAAATTAAGATAATTAGGATTATTGCTTACGTAAATTACATTTTGGTTCATCCAAAACTTAAATTAACTAACCAAATTAGAATTTAATTTAGTTTAAATTAGTTTGCAAAGTAGTCTTGCTTGATCAATTTTTCAAAATTGACAACCAAAACCAATTGATTTAGCTCATTCCTAAACCAAATTACCCAGACCGATCACACCCTTTTCTTATTATATATAATTTGGGCTAAAGCCACCTTCCAACAAGTACGATATTATGGTTTCTAATTAGAATATTGTTATCGCAAAATGGTGTCAAGTCAACAATTGACTCGAGGTTCAGATGGATGACACAATTAGGTCATGTATACCTCTATCTCTCGAGTAGAGCTCGAAAATCAGAGACTTGCATGGCAGAATTAATTTTTTTCTACCCATTAGGAGGCGTGAGTACGGTTTACTTTGATACTGAGATGTTGGCATCCTATGTGCGCAAGTTCCTATAAATTAATTACATCCATGGCACATGCCAAAAGAATACTTCAATTTATAAGTGATTGCTCTTGTCCCATATGTTTGTTGTGTGAGGGTGTGCATGTGCCCTAATGAGAGCAAAGCAACATAAGCAAGTCATAAAAATAACACAAAAATTGGCAATATAGAGATGAAATATTATTATTATTTTTTTTGTCCAAATAAAAATAACATGATTTGAAAATGAATAAACCCTATCAAATTATGATATAAATCCTAGGTCTAAGATTTAAAAGGACACACAAAGTGGTGGGTAGTCAGCCTAATTTGAACCTACCATATTCAATGGATTAGACTACGGAACTCATTAGTAATTAATTGATGAGTGGACAATACTGGGTGGCAGCCCAATCATCATGCGCTTTAGATTTAATTGCATGCTAGCAAATTCAGAGAGTTATCATTTTAGGACCAACAAGAAAACAAGTAGAACCAAAACCAATACTTTGGACTCTAATAGTCTTGGTGTTATCAATCCTATATATTAGTACAATGTAGCATCAGGTTATGATCGTTTGATGTGTCCACAATTGATGAGTGTCCTTGAGTGGATGTGTCAACAAAGCAATGAAAGTGAAGCCAATTCTCTACAAAATATAGCCACATCATCATGATATAGGCTCGTCTTCTAAAAGGTGAATGGCTCCCTGAGAAACCACCTAACATAAAAAAAATTTAGGTTTGATGACATGGTCAAGGGCATAAACAACAGTAATGGATGAAGGAAAACTCTCCTTCAATGACACTTTCTAAAAATCCTAATATGGGACCCATCTCCTAGAATTTGTACTTTGTCTTGATGAGCTTAGTTATGAGGTAAGGAGATGTCAACCCTTCATTGATTTGTCATAAAAACAAAGCCAAAAGAAAGGTCACTGAGCTTAAGGCTCAATGACAACTAAAAGGTAGAATAGTACCAACTTGAAAATACAAGTTTTTTGGTGCTACCATTCTCATTGGGTGAGTGACAACAAGTTGTTAGCACTCTTGATGGCCTCGCTGCAGTGGGACAGACTGGCATGCTAAGTGAGAGTTGTTGAATACTTTTAAAACAAAGGGCTTGAATAAGTTGAGACTATTGATTAGGAATCTTCGCTTCTCCTTTAACTTTTCAGACGATCGAAAGCAAGGATCCAATCACAAGGAATGGGATGCTAACCATCAATTCTAAGGCAAAAATTGCTAGCCATGGGGCATCCAAAAAAGGGTGTTTATAAGAAAGAGAAAAGCATATAAGCTCAACTATTATACAAGAAAAGATTGCACAAAGAAAGTTGGAGCGATGCCTATTACCTTGGTTTCCCTTACCCATTATAATGGAAGGTCGGGATGTATGTGAGCTGCTCGAGCCAACTCGAATTCGACTCATAATGAGCTCGTGAATCGAACATATTGAGCCATATACAAAATACAAATACATATGTATATGTATATGTGTATATACATACATTGTGTGTACGCGCACACACACATATACAAATACATATATATGCATCATGCATTGTTAATCAATTACTTGTCATGCAAAATAATAATGCACAAAAATAAAGCTATATGACTCTTTATTGCATCTTGAGTTGGCTAGATTTCATTAGCAATGGCAAGCCAGTACATTAAGATCATGATTAGGACTGAAATAGCGCAATTTCACTTGGATTACAAAATGAAAAGGAGGTTTCATGTTCAAAATGAAAGAAAAGTTATAATCAAAACTTCCTCCACATGGAACAATGCTTACTAAAAAAATCTTAATCAACAAATGTCAACTTGAATCTTTGGATCTTTCAGGAAAAGAACATGCGAAACACTTAAAAGGCTTAAGTATCTAAAACTGAGAACCTTTAATGCAACTGATGCAGCGCAAAGGTTTATCAAAATTTCACAACTTTTAACAAGAATGAAAATGGTCTGTCACCGTTCACATGGAAGAGAGAAAAGCTTAAGAGTTTTCAATGGTTAGAGATGGCAAACTTACTATGAAGATTATTTACAAGAACTGATGTAATACTCTCCACACAAAATGCAGCACTTCCAATTTGCTGGTTTAAAGCTTGGCCTATACCACTTGGATATCCAGAAATGCACTGACTTGACAATTGACATAAGGCGGATATGAGTGACTTTACTGCTGAGACATGCATCAGTGCTGAACTTTCGAACAACTTCCGAATCAAAAGTGAGATTAAGTTAGAAATTGACCATGTAGGTGTAAGGCTAAAAAGAATTATACCACTTCATACCATGCAAAACAAAGAAAGAATGACGAAGGAAAGAGAAACCAAATCATGCTTACTTGAGAATTCAAAGAAGAAAGTATGTTAAAGTCACTATACTGCCCAGATGTTTCTCTTGTCAGCCTTGAAACAGAAACTGAAACTTCCTATACATCAGGATAATAGTTGTCAGAGCATTATACCTAATTATAGACATTTATAATTTTAACTTTTAATCAAATGAAGATCTAAATTAAGATTGAAAAGATAACTTGTGCCTTGCACTGCAGTGTAAGGAAAATCAAATCAATAACTAATTTAAAATAATAATTTATATTAGTTCATGAGTTAATCATTTAATTTCAGTACTTGTAGCATTAACTATCCCAGCTTCTGATATAAATATAACTTAAAAAAACGTTAGTCATTCAATGTTGCAACTAAAGTATTAGTCTCAGTTAAGCTATTAGAAAAATTCACTAAAATGCTAAAAATAATTTCCAACATAACATCCATTTAGGCCATACATCATGTAGAACTTCCTTGGTGCTTACACAGAAAATATGCAAAACACTAATTACAAGAATATTTGATTTAAGAGAAAACAGAAGAACTTGAGCAACTTTTTAAGTACTACTATTGTGGATTACTTAGTACACTGAGACGTTTAGAAAAATAAGCTTAAATTCTAATATTTAAATCTTGATAGCTCTAACAAGAATACTTCCACAATCAGTCCAAAAAAGAAACATAAATAAAGGGCACTTGTGCGAATAAAAAATCAATATTGAAAAATATGGTTCAATATTACACATTTGAATTAGGGTGGCTTCAAATCAAATTCAGGCGTTAATTGGGCTTGGCTTGAATTCTAAATTTATCAACTTAACTTGAATGGCAGTTTGAGCAGAGTAGAATAAACTCAAAAGGAATCAATCCCAACCTGACTAAAAATAATTCAAGTTGGCTTGAAAGTATTGCAATATAGCCCACATGATATAAACTTCACTAAAAACCTAAATTCGAACAACTCAAACAACTTAGAATTAAATATCACATAAAAATAAATTATATTTGATTTATCAAATAATATTGATTTTTTATTAAAAACAAATATTATAAATTTCAAATATAAAATTGTAAGAAGATTTACATATGTAATACTGCAACTACCCTATTTACATATACAAAATAAAAAATTTCTTGTTTTCTCACAAAAAATCTAATTCTTTAAATAACTACAAAAATAATACTTTCCTAACTTTTCCCCGTTAATTTTCCAATCACTCAAGTAAACTCCAAATGCAGCCCATCGCTACTTATGTCTTCTTCACCATATAGCGTGTTGCTGGTCTATCAATATCCTTCCCCAATGAGATCATAACATCAACTCCATTCATCATTGTCTACATTTTGAATGGAGAATTTCACGATTTTGAGCAACAAAAAGGATGGATGTAAATGGAGCATTAATTTAGTGAATAGAAAGTTTTAGGTGTTCAATATATAAATAGGGTAGTTTTAAATGTCTGTGTGCAAATCCATATAGAAATATTATATATACCATCTAACTAAAAAATAATTCAAGTTAAATTAAATCAAATTTTGAGCAAGTCACCTTAGCCTTAAAAAAAATTCATCCTCAAAATCTAGCCTGTGATTCAACTGAAAGTAACTCAAGTCAATTTTGAATCGACTTAAAATTCTAGCAATTTTTAGAGTTCAAGTTTAAGTTTGCAATCGTCACCATAATTTAAACCATATACTTGAATCCCCTTTCCTAGAATTAACTTAATGATGCTACTCAATGATCAATCTAAATTAATTAATCCAATCTCAAGAGAAATAACTTCTCAATTTACTTGTGTAGAAGCATGTGGAGAGTGGATGGCACGATCAAGGGCAGCCAATGTCTCCAACACCTACAAAATTGCATGTATAAGTGGCTGTATATTCTATTGCAATTGGTAATAAAACAACAGTATGAGACATACCAAAACCCAGGATGCCCCCAGCACATTGTGCAAGCGATGTGCAACATTGAAAAGAGTTCGTAAGGCCTGATTGAGAATAAAACGCTCAATATGTGGTTTCCAGAGTTCTCAGCTTAAGGTTAATTTAATACAAATCAAATAGAAGCTTTGCAATATTTGATGCTTGGAAAAGGAGAAAGCAATTGAAAAAAGGAAAGTGGTAACTATTGAAGCAGAATTCATTTAATCATCATCAAGAACCAAATTATTTTAAATATATTTTCTCCATATTCCCCTCATCCAAATGGAGCATTACGAAAATCAAATGCAAATGCTACCTGCACATTCTTTGGAGTTAGGACAAGATTATCTCGCTGGTCAGCTAACGTTTCTGATTTCTTTGATCCAGGAGATAGTAACGCACTGCTGAAAGTTCAAAACAATAAGCCAATATCTCCATTTCTAGGAGGCTTATACCTCGTATATCATAACATCAATATAAACATGATTAAGCTAGCATAAGAAAATAGAATTGAACTACAGACAACATGACTTCGTGTGGTTCAAAACACCAAGTATAAAAAGATTCACTTAAGATTAATTCCAAACTAGAAGATATCACGGTAACATCAGAATCAGAAATAATTTTGCATGTCCTTCGCCAAACTTATTGCTGGTAGAAAAAAAGGTTTCAGTCAAAGTATTATAAACAATGATAATCTACGGAAAATGCCTATAATAGTGTCTCAGATGAAGAACAACTGGAACGTACTTCTATCTAATTAACTTTCCAACCATTTTTTTCTACATTTAATATAATTATTTATACATTATCCCATATCCTGAGATTAAAGATTAGGATTTAAGAATAAATTAGTTCATTAACTATTTATGAATGACCAATTTAATCCCAGACTAAGCAAGAGGACCAATTTGACCCCTCCGTTTGAAATTTAACATTTGGTCCCAAAGTGCGTGAATGAAAATGAGGTGGATAGAGTTTATTAGTTATCTACTTCTTTTTTATTTTTTGTTATTTCGAAAATACCCTGCAATATTCATTATTTCTCTTCAACTTTCCGTTAAATTCCAAACGGGGTGACCAACTTGGCCTTTGATCAAATAGTCAATGCGTCAAATTGATCCTCCTGTTTAGTCTGAAACTAAATTGATCATTTATAAATAGTTGAGAGACTAATTTAGTCCTAAACCCTTAAAGATTATTATGAAATATTAGTTTCTGAAAATAATAACACCTGAAACAATGAGGTATGTTGTTCTAACATCCTGTTACTGACAAATTACAATTTGGCATTAGAATAGACCTTCAGGTAATCATTTTGTAGGATCTTACATCTCACCAGTGCTGACAGTAATGTTTAAAAAATAGGACTAGTAGTCAAGCTAGCTTCACAACACCTTGGCAGATCAGCAGGTCCAACTAGTCCACTCAGCTCAGTAAAACGGATCATGTGAGTAATGAAATTATAATTTAGGTATAATTTCTTTCAACTTTACAACATTTCTGTAAGTAAATCCCTACACAATTATATTCAAATCAAGTATAATTTAAGAAACTAAGGGGCCATTTGGGATCACTCTTATTTTTTATTTTTTATTTTTTATTTTGTTTTGTTTTGTTTATGTTTTGCTTAAAAATAAACTTGTTTGATTGTACTTATTGTTTTTAAAAATATTCAAAACATCTTTTAGATATTTTGAGTGTTTTTAAAAAAAATATCATTTATTTTTGAAAATAAAAAATAAAACCACATAAAAAACACTCTAAACAAACATATTTTCAAAAATAACATAAAAATAAAAATAAAAAACAGAAAACAAAACTGATTCCAAACAGCCCCTAAGAAAAAAAGTATCCAACCCCTTCTAGCAGGCACAAGTTAAAATAAAAAATATTATATATACAAAATAAGAGAAATGTTCTCAATTTTATTGAATAGGACGGGACTAGAAACTGTTTAATAATCAAACCGATCAATCCTCTATCAGAACAGCTAACCAACCTAGCTTCAAAAACACTGGTCAACTGAAAAGATAAAAAAGGAATTTTTTTAATTTTAGTACACAAATATGTGAACCGTTAGTTACTGTAAACCACTGTTTGACATGCTATTTCTCCAGCACATGCATGCAATGCAGCAATAGAGGAAAAGGAACATTGAACATCTTTTCAGAACATATCCATGACAACATATGTATTTCCTGTGGATTTAGAAAACGCCTGGCCTTCCATTAAATATCGGCGGTTACCGTAAAAGCAAGAGGGCACATATCAATGATAACGCTCAGTTTGAACAAGCATGGGATCGGTATCAAGTTCTTGATCTAGTTTTCTCACTAAAATCTTTAAAAAAAAAGTTTTCCGGATGAAAGCAGATGCGTGTATATCATGGTGATTCAATCTATCGTTAACATAGTGAATAGTATTTAGCATTACTTTTGAAAACTATGTTTTGCATTGTTTACCTAAATTCAAACATAGCAGGGCAAAACATTAAAACATTTCTTTTGCCAGTAAAGCAACTAAAGGTTCAGACACTTTTTTCATCATAGAGTACAGAGTAGTCTATGTTAGGCATGGTAGGATACTACATCAGATATTCAAATCAATGCAGGCTGTTATTTATTATATGGAAACAAATTCAAATACGGTGTACAGATCAAAGTGTAGACAAATAAATAAACTAAATATAAAGAAAAATGTGGCAGAAATAAACATATTAATATTAAACCAGTAAAATTAGAAAGGGTATAATGTGAAAAATTATATAAGAGATAATGTCGAAAAAGTACAAATTAAAATATTGATTAAAAAAATAGAGTTAGGTGATTCATAGATATATAATGCAAAGCATAAGATGCACTTGTAAGACAAAAAGATTGAATTAAATCTAAAAGGAACGGGAAGAAAATGAGTTGACTAAAAGTGGTAATAACTAGAACTTGTAATCCAAATGTTATGAAGTAATTTGTTACTCAAAGTCAACCAACAAAGTGATTAAAGTTGTCAACCATTTACTACAAATGACAGTATTCTAGAGAGGGCATGTGTTTTAGTAATCATGGAAATCATCCTCACAGTTCCCTTGCTCAACTGACGCAGCAAGGTCGTATAATTTCAACCAGAAGGCTGTATAGGAGCACATGAAAATTGTACTTTTTCACAAACAAGAGAAAAAGTGGAGCAATTTTATTAAAGACAGTCAAGCTGAACGAGTATCTTGAACTAAAATTTTGGATTAATATTCAAAGCAAGTTTGATGGCACTTCAGGTGTCTTGACTAATCTGATTCACTCCATGAAAATTGCAACAAAAACTACATCAATATACTAATAAAAAAAATAATAGAAGACTTAACATTCTAAAGCATGTACAATAACCAAGACAACCATATTTTCATTACATGATCGATCAGGCATTCAAACACAAAGGCTGATAGCAACTTTAATCAGATTAGTAGAAGAAAATTCAGCAAGAATCATGCATGTACTTTACCTCCTCTTCTCCCCATCCGTGGGAATATTTATAGTAAATTTACATAAGGAGGCTAGAAAAGAGTTCAGTGGTTCGTTTATATGTAGAACTCCACAAGCCTGAAAAATAAGTGAGATGGATCACCATTCTATACCAAAAATAGCAGTTCTCAAAACAAAAATTCCCTGATATGAGAAATGGGTTAAAAGAGAGTTTTATTCAGTTTAGATTAGAGAATGCAAAATACCAATCTTAATTGCAAATAAAAAATTTAACTCTTATGTCAGTCAAAAAAAAGAAGGTAAGTTCATTTGATGTCAGCACAATGCTTTTCTAAATCTTTTTTTTTTCTCCAAATGAAATAAAAATTTCTAAAATAAAATAATCGGTAATCAACTACACTAACATATTCAAGTAACATTGTATGTTTAGATACCTGAGTGAATGCTTGATAACCTTTCAGTATTTCTATAATAATGGCTTCCCCTTGTGATCTATGAAGAAAAAGCAAGCTCTTAAAATTTAAGAAGAATGACAAGAAAAGAGATTCCCAGTAATACATTCGCTCTAACCTTGCCAATATCAGAGATAAAGCATCAAGGATGGTCAACCATGTTGAGTTAACCAAGGATATGCAAAGACTGGCTGTTTCCCCAGTGCACTCTGAAGGCATGTCTATATTGTTTTTGGGTGATTCAAGCTGCAGCAGAGAAAAAAATCAGAGAACTTTACTTTCTATCATCTCAGCCACCATATCTACAAAAAGGTCATTTTTACCTCACCAAGATCAACAGCTTCATCTGTCAAAGTAGCAACAGCAAATACAACACCTAAAAGTCCTTCAACTGCTAAAGTAATAGCATGGGCTTCACTGGCAACAACAACAGCAGCATTAGATGCATCATTGTCCATGCTCCACTCAACTCCTACAGATACCATTAATCAGTAGCATACAAAACAAAGCACAACCTTATAAATTCCCTAGATAAATCAAAAGAAGAGAAATATGACAGATAAAAGTTAAATGCATCAAATTGCATTTAACAGTTCACCCTCTAATTAACTATGACAATCAGTAACAAATTTACACGTCTCTATTTAACCAAACATTTTAAAAGAGAATCTTTAATTTTCCTTAAGATCAACTTATGAAATCAATATTAATGTTTAACACAAAAAAATGTGAAACAATTATGTCGAACAACTGCATAAAAGTATAAGCAGGGGAATAACCACATTCTTGACACTAATCTCAAATATTTAACCCCAACCTCCAATTGGTTTTTGATTGCAGGAACAGGTCACAAGTGAGAAAGTAGAACTTCTTTAATTAATAAGGCCTTCATATCAAGATACTAGCAAGCATAACGGTCGTTTAGCAAAAACTCAAATAACATAATACTTGGTATATCCACAAAAACAAAAAAAGAAACATGAGAACAAACTAATTGTGGAATTAACTGATGGAACCATCTCCTATAACGAATAGAATAATCAACTCAGTTACCACCATTACATTTGAAACACTAAGTTGACTTCTGCATGGATGCCAAGCAACCATCAAAATGAAGTCTTACTCTTAAGTCCATCCCAAACAGAAGTTTGTTCATTGAGATGACTTGGTTGAAACAACTTTCCTCAAAGCTGCTAACCAGAGATAAACAAGTGTAATGATTATAAATTTGTGAATCAGATCTACTCCATATTGCAAACACATAAATACATTGAAGAACAAGTAGAAGCATTAAGGCCCATTTTTTGGATCGTTTTGTATTTGCCTGCATCATTTAGTGTAAATTAGAGAACATGGGCAAGAAACAACTTTTTTTAAAAATGCTTTGTTCAGTATTTTATTTTTATTTTTATTTTTATGAAAAAAATACTATCGCATGTTTTCACCGGTTCCTATACACCGAATCTCTCATCAAGTAATAAGCCTCTTAAATAAAACTTCAGAAATAGCACCAGGTTATCACCATGCAATAAATGTTGAATGTCATGGAAGACAACGTCAAATAGTGCCAAGTTATAGTAAAATAAGTTCTTTACTGCACTTGTAAGAAAATGAAAAACAAATCGAATATATTAAGATGATAACTAATGGTCATGTGAAGTATAACATTCCCGAATCCAGGGCTAGAAGCCATTGGTGCAAAGCAGAAATAAACTCACTTCTAAGTTGGAAGTGGACCGTATAAATCAACCCCACCCACATCTCATAATTGATTAGGCCGTCATGTTATAGATATGACTGTTTGATACCAATCCCATGCTAAGGAAATTCTTGGCAATATCAAAGGGACAGAGAGTGATCTTACATAGAATTGAAAGGTGTTATTGTGGGCTCCGAAAATTCACATCCGACCTCTCGATGAGGAGAGTTTACATTAATGTCGGACAAATTTTAAGAAGTCAAAAGAGTTTTATAAATAAAACACTACTCATAGATTTTCCCCTCATTTTGTAAGAATTTTAAATCTGATTTTAAGTTTCTTATGAGCGCAAGCACCTATAGTTAATTACTTATCCCAGTAGCAAGAAAGAACTTTCAATTAAGACTAATCATTAAGTTGTTAATTGTTTAGCGTATAGTAGCAACAACTTAGGTTTAACATTTAGAAAAATCATCATCATTTTTATAATAGGTGTTGAAAGAAATGATGAAGAGCCCGATCAAGATCCCAGGGTCTGTCGTCCCTAGATGTCGTGATCTCTAGTCTACTTATTCAAAGGAGATAGTCAACTCAACCTAACCAAAAGATCTATATCAACAATCAAGAGTTATTTTATCCAAGAGACCCTTGTAGATCTAGGATGGTTAAGGGGATAATTTTAAATCCACACTAGCTGATAAAAAACTGTGTCATGTCCTATCAAGTTTATCCTATGATTTACAACTCAAGAGACAAAATCATTAGGGAATATACAAGATATAGCCATGATTGTAATTTAATCAATGCCACCTGATTAGAGGGCTCTAGTCAAAATCACAAATGTATGTGATACCATTTGGTGGCAAAATCATGCGAATAAAGGACACGTCTTTACTGAAGTGAGATTATTTAAGTGTGAATATAACCTTAACCAACTAAATTTTTAGATGATGAATTTCATTTGAATATTTTATAATTTTTGCATTTTTTAATGAAATTTGACTCTCAATTAATTTGACTTAAAATTTTAAATGAACTTTGATGGTAATATTCTCTTCGGTTAAGATAATCATTCAATGTGACCATCATCGAGGAGTGAATTGCTTGAGCATTTACATTATAATTTAATAATTTTATTCCCTCTGATTAAGATGTTTCTTCAACATAACCTTCATCGAGGTGTAAATTGTTTGATCATTCACACTACAATTTAAGAAATTTATTTTGAAATTAAACTACTTTGATTGAAAATTTCCTTTAACGCGATCATCATAAGGGTTTAGACCTTATCAACTCTGCTTGTTTGCTTAGTAA
This sequence comes from Cymbidium sinense, assembly GCA_021442155.1. Classification (NCBI taxonomy): domain Eukaryota; kingdom Viridiplantae; phylum Streptophyta; class Magnoliopsida; order Asparagales; family Orchidaceae; genus Cymbidium; species Cymbidium sinense. Next base: position 86,159,186 of record CM038231.1, on the reverse strand, counting down.
TGGATTGGGTCTATAATCTATTTGTGGTTTAAATTTATTCTGAGCTCTACCACATTATGGGCCTTGTCAACTCTACTTTAAGGATCGTTTTTTTAATCTTGAAATGTATGGTTTGAAACTTTAAATATGAAATTTATTTATCAAGGCCTTTAATGATCGTATGCAAATGTAAAATAGAGTCTTCTTTTTGAAAGATGAATATTCAACTTTTAACTAATCTTGTAAACTCCGGTCTTCGTAAAGAGAAGTATCAAGTTGGTTAAAGCGGACTCATGACTTCGCCGTATAAGCAAAGTGATCCACTCAAGAATGCAAACCATTATTGAATTAATATTTAACTTTAAAATAAAGTTCATATTTCTTATAAAAATAATTCTTTATCACTAAAGATATTTACACATTTCTCACAAAAGTTTACATTTAATTTTAATTGTAGCCCACGTAAGATCCTTAGACATCAATCAAACATTAAACAAATGTGTCGGAGCATATACGAGTGTTTAAGAATACACACTTGCTCTTCGAGACATTGACTCTGAATATAAAATACATGCATGCCGTTATAATGAGATTGAACATGATGCATGCAAAGATCCATTTAAAGCCTTGATCAATGTCTTCTATCTGCTTGTAAAAAGTGTTACAAATTCAATGACGTTTATATAAGCTCTTAAATTTTCTTATTGCTAGAAAGCGGTGGGATATGTTTTTATATGGCTTAAATATTATTTGGTCGGTCTCACAAAGCATCTTTCTTCAACTATAAATAGAGGTTGTTTAGTTTATTTTCACTCAAGTTTGTTCAGTTCTTCTAAGTGTTTTGAAAGTTTTAAGTACGAGAAGGTTATATTTGTTGCTCAGGAGTGGATTTTGAATTCTTTTCTAAGTCTTCTGCAAGTATTATCAGATTTTAAATTTTTATATTTTTTTTGTTTTCATTTTAAGACTTAAAATTTTCATGTTTTAGCTTTGATTTTTCATTTAATGTTCAATTTATATTTAATTTAAATTCAACTTAAATTCAATTAGTCATGTAAGTCCTTTGTCATAATTAAATTTGATAGAATTTTGACAACCTCTCAGTGTCATCCTCATATAGAGAGCTACATTAAGAGTATTAAGCCTCCCACCGTGCCAAGAAAATTGTGCATGATTGGTGTTGTAAGATATTGTGGCCGTAATAGCTAAAACCTATCACATCAAGAAAAGGTATGCATTGAGCATCTGCTGAAAGCTTGCAATATATGATTTTTTCAGTCGTACTAAAAAAAGCGTGCACAAACCTTACCCATCATGTCGCAAGCATCACTTATGAGTTTACCTAGCCACACTAAGAAAAACATGCACGAGTTTCTCATTGTGCCAAACGTGTCGTAATTAGGACTTTAGGAGCTTTTTGAGTTGCATTTTTTTATACATGCACGCAAGATGATTTCGGCAACAATAGAACGGGTTTGCACAATTTTTGAAGATGCACAAATTTCTCTTCTTTAAAAAAAAAAATCTCTTCTCAAACTTCTCTTTTTTTTACTTTGATTTTTTTACTCTCTAGATTTTTTGGAAGAGGGAGAAAGTAGTGGAGGGATGAGAAAGAGGTGAGTTGAGCGTTCTCTGCTTTAGTGAGAGAAATAGAGAGATATGGGAATTTCACTCATTTTAAAGAGAGAAAAGAGAGAGACAACCAGCTGGGAAAGGTTGTTAGGCTGAGAGCTACAACTTTGGGTCCTGAACAGGGAGGACGAAAGGCGAGCAACTATCATGAGGGCTAGGGTGATAGCTTCCCATACAAGAGAAGGGGGAGTAGGGAAGAAGTTCGATGGCTTGGAGGGGATAGCTAATGAGTAAGGAGCTTGTATAAAAGCTAGGATGTAATAGTGAGATAAAGAGGGAGAGGAGCAGCACAGGATGGTTGTTAGTAGAAGCAGAGGTCACAACCTTGTTGGCAATTGAAAATAAGAAAATGAAGAAATACAAACCTTAACCATCTTCCACATCGGCAAAACCACACGAGAGCTGTATAGAGGGAATGGCTAGAGCTCGATCTCCTATAAAAAGTCCAAGGGAGTCAGCCGAACGCTCGAGACACACACACAAGCCATGGATGAGCTGAGGGAGCGAAAGAGAGCAAGCCGAGACATTACCTTATGCACGCACATGAGGAGCCAAGAGAAAGAGTGAGAGATCAGGAGAGAGGAGCCTATCCAAGAGTCTCTGCCGCTCGATTGAAGCCACTGACCCCCTTATATGTTTGGCCGAAGCCACCAATCCCCTTTCCCGCTACGTGTTAAGTCTTCCTCTAGGTCGAGTAAGAGCAATGCTTGTCGATCCTCTTATCTCGCATGGGGTAGTCGAAGCCGAAACCCCCATTTATGCTCACGTGAAAGGAGGGCCGATCGAACCCATTTAAGCCCTAGTCGAACCCCTTTTGGCCATTTCATGTAAAATAGCTTTAATCCAAATCTTGCCCCTCTTTCTTAAGTCTTGGGTAAGAGTAAATAAGGCCATTATCCGACAAAGAAAAAAGAGCTTTTGAGGTTCCAATTTTAGGTAAATCTCAAGACAATTTTTTATTATTAATTTCTTGACCCACAAATCAAATTGAAAGCCTCCATCATCAATCTTGTGTCTGGTGCAAGGGAGCATACCTTCCTCCGTCGATCTTGGATCCAAAGCAAGAAAAAAGAGTGTCGATAGCGTTAAATTTTTTAAAATTGCAGCATTGTTAAGCCGTTATGTTGCCAAAATTTTGTGAAAATTATTAAATTCAAATTATCACATAAAATTATAATCAAAATAAAAGAAATGGTAGAACTTTGAATTATGAAACAAAAATAACATTAAATTTTCAATGATTTAAGTTAAAATCACTCGCAATTGTTTGACCCTATCCCCCCATGCATTAAAATAATATAATCCGACCTAAATTGTGGATAATGGGGATTGAAATCATTTAATTTTTTAATGAATTTGAACATATTGGTGAATTAAAAATATATTTAGTTCATGCACCGAAAGTACTACAAAACACAGAAAATATGCAAAGTATCTTTCTTTACTTTATGAATAGGAATACTATGATAAATATAATTGTAAACAACTACTAATTGCTCAATTAGTTAGACACAAGTCAGTACATTACAACCAATATTAATTGAATCGAAGATCACTACTTAACATAAAAGTGAAAAGAAAATTCAAATAATAATTCATCTCAAAACATAAATGAGATTGAATCTAAGATTCATCTTAAAATATATATAAAAAAAAGAATCAAAGATCCATCCTAAAATATACATCAGATTGAATCAAAGATTTATCTTAAAACATAAAGGAGATTGAATCAAAGACTCATCTCAACATTGAATCAAAGATTCGTCTCAATATGGAATCAAAGTTCATCTCAAAATATATAAATGGAGTTAAATCAAAGATTCACTCTGAACATAAAATGAATTTGAAATTAGAATTCATCTCAAATATAGAATGATAAAAATTCAAATCATAGCATCTAATGGATGTAAGCTCTATACATGTGTGTAATACAGACTTTAATCATTCAAATCATGGCATTCTAATAGATATAAGTCTTATGCATGTCTAGAATGCAAACTCTTATCACTCAAATAAATCAGTGACAATCCAAAGGGATGTAAGTCCAATTCAAATTTGATATTCTAAAGAGATGTTAGTCTAATAAAAAATCGGCATCCCAGAAGAATGTAAGTCCAATCAAAAATCGGCATTCCAAAAGAATGTAAGTCCAATTTAAATAGCCATTCCAAAGGGATGTAAGCCAAAATCTAAACAACATTTTAAGGGGATATAAATCCAATCCAAATCGGCATTCCAATGGATGTAAATCTTATGCACGTCTGCAAAGCAGACTTCAATCAACATATCAAGTCATGGCATTCCAACGAATGTAAGCCCAAAGTTTGTCTACAAGGAAAATTTCAATCAACATATCAAATCATGGCATTCCAATGGATGTAAGCCCAACGTTTGTTTGCAAAGCAAACTTCAATAATGTGAAACACAACATTTTGATAGATGCTAACCCTACCTCATCCATAAAATCACTTTGTTCAAATGACAAAAAAAAAAAAAAAAATGATTGGCCAAACATACAATCCAAGTTTAACTTAAATATTTAACAAATACTTACAACAACTCTAGACTACTCAGGATTTCTGGGATGAGGTAACCCATGGATGTTAAACAGACTCACTAGACATTATACTTAATAGCCCTCTTATGTTGGTAGGCTAAAATAACGACAATCCCAAGACGACGGAACCATGGGATCTTGATTGAGACTACCCTTATTATTTCTTTTAGATAGTCATCCACACCACATCACTAGGCACCAAGTTATATCAAATATTCACGTTTAATTCCAACTTTAATCTAGAGTGCTTCCTACTACGGTAAGAGAGGGTAATTAACTATGGATGCTTGTGTTCATAAGAAGTAGGACCCAAATCTAAATAAACCCTAACATTAATATTGAGAAAATCTGATTGAATAAAAATCAATCTCATGAAGAACAAACTACCTAACATCCTAGGGTGGCAGAGATTTCTACATGTTTTTCGTGAGTGATCAGGTCTGGAAGAAATTAGAAAAGGAAGAGAGGCAATAGAATTTATTGGTCATGTAGGAGGCGAGGTGGCTGTCAAGATGTTAGATCAAGAGTGCAAATAAAGAGTGGCTTGGGTGCTCATGCAAGGAGCTAAAGATAAGGACCAAGGTTGTTTTGCGTGATTAAGCAGAAGAACAACTCGAACTTGTTGGGTTTGCCAGCAGTGGATTGTGTGAATTGAGAAGGAGGGCTTCGGTTGTGAGGAGATGGGAGGGGTGACAAGATTCTTAGGGTTGGAAGTGAAGGAGAGGAAGATCGAACTTAGCTGCAACTTTTTTTTGGGGTAGCTTTACGTGGAGAGAAGGAGAAGTACTGAAAGTAGGTGATGTGTGAAAGGATAAGAAACTAGCTTAATGGGGCTGCCTACATGCGTCAATAACAAAGTTATCTTTTTTTTTATTTCAATTGATATAGGCATGGGAAAAAGAACCATGATGACTCTTTATTGGCTAAAGAGGGTGGTAAAGGCATGGGCACAAAACGTGAAGACAGCCAAGTTGGAGGAGGATAAGAAAATTTTTTATATATATATAAATAAGTGTGAGGCTTTGACGGGATGAAATTATAAGCTGGTAAAACTTGTATTTCCTTCTTTTTTATATTAAAATTTTAACTTAAATATTAGCAAGTATATATATAGTTAATATATAACTTCTAAATAATTTCAGTTTAGTCTAATCTAAAGCATTTAACCCAAATAGTAACATGACATATTATTATTATTATTATTATTATTATTATTATTATTGTATATATATATATATATATATATATATATATATATATATATATGAATATATATATATGTTAAATAATAACAATAAATAATTTTATCATAATCTTAATTTTATCTATATATTTATAGGCATATTAAGTATATATTTACTCTTAACTTAATTTAGTCCCAATTTTAGTTCAGGTTAATTTATTTGCTTCTCTTTTTTTAAGGAAAAAAAAATTCTCTCAAAATTGATTACTCGCGAATTTCGAATGGTGTATTATCACCTAGATACATTTGCAAATTTTGTGAACTTCCTCATGCAATAATCTCGAGCATTATAGGTGTCTTTCCTAACAAATTTAATGTTTCGAACACATCAGCATAGTCTATTTTATAATTGAAGGTCATTTGAATTATGTTGAAGTTTTCTAACTTCAATTCAGGTTATGTCGCACTCATCAACTGTCAATTTTATTGTGTTCGCTTGACTCAATTTATGAAGTGAATTCGGAGGTCAACAGTTATGGATGCTAGAAATTAGGAACCAAGGTTAGAATATTATAAGTGGACTAACATCAATCAAGGAGTAAAGATCTGCAATGAATCAAGAATTAATTTTGGAATCCTGCAAGAAAGGTGGACAGAAATCAGCACAAAATTAGGTGCTGGAATCATAGAATCCAACTGTTGTCTTTGATTGCCTTGGGTGTAGTTCCAATGCCCAGTCCAAGCATGGAAAATTATCGTGTTTACTTTTTTTCTAAGTTTTCTCTTATTACCTGTTTTTTCTCACCTTTTCTTTCTGGTGTTTGTATCTTCTATATAAATAGCACTTGGTTCTGCTCATTGGAACAAGGAAAAAAGTCTTTCTCTATCTTTGTCACTTGTAATAAAACCATGTCCTCTAACCTTGATATCCCTCTTGATTATCTAGTTCTTCTCATCGTTCATCCTTCATCTTAACCATACTCCCCATGAGAACTTTGTTAGTCGATAAAGCTTCACAAATCCAATAGTTATTCAGTGCGAGTTGAGCAAACAAAACAATCTTCAATAGACCTAATTAGTTATTATGTCATTACCATAAGGAAAGATAATAATCTCATCAGCGAGGTCACATCTCCACAAAAAGAAGACCCAAAATTCAACATACAGAATTACAAAAACATGGTAATGTACTTGCACATTAGCATCATTTAAATTGAAATCATTCAAAATTTTATGTTCTATGAAACTGCAAAATAAATCAAGGATTTTGTAAAAGAAATGCACTCTAACAATAAAAATACTATAAAATTTCTTAAAATCAAAGGTGTCCTTCATGATCTTCGATAAGGAAATCTCTCAGTCATCAATATTACAATACCCTAATTAGTATTGGTAACAACTTGAGTATTTGGAGAATTGAAGTGAGAGTGACCAACAAAAATTTTACCAATAATCAATGCTTGCTTCTCAAGCCATGTTTACTTTTACGAGAAAAAATTTCTTGGAACGATCTCCACTGTAAGTCTTAACACATAAAAGAAGCATGCTAGAAACTACATGAAAAATCTGCTGATTAGAAACTAGGAAAACAAAGTCATAGTTTCTTTGTGACTAACAATATCCCCATTATCACGAGCAAATTAATATACTGCATAAAATGCTTAGCCACTCCAAATAAATCTGGCTACACCTAAAATCAACATTTCTCAAAAAAGTATAACTTTGAATGCATTTATTTCAAAAATCCTAGATTGTAGACTCTAGAATATCTAATTGTATGACAAATATGTCTCCTACATTTCATAAAATGTATCAATGTTTCAATAACTACACTATAAGAATATTTTATGGGTCATTATCTCAAATAACAAACATTGGGATAATCAACATCTCTAGATTCATGGTTCAAAAATCAGTCCTATTTGTAATGTTTTCAAAATGTAAATTACAATGCGATACAGAGAAGTTTATTTTTGCTTCAATGCGCAAAGTACAACATGAAGCAGTACTTTTACTAACTAAAATGCTCATAACTCATATAAAATTATAAATATAATGATACATTTATTAAGAATTAAAAAACAAATAGTATTTAATAGATGACAAAATTTTTGATATAGAATAGAAAAAATATATACATAATTCAACATTTAAAATTATACTTCACAAATCATTTTTAATAAACTAAATGATTTATATAAAAATTAAATGTTATTCCATAATTATGGCATCTTCAAAAAACATAAAGTAAAACATTCTCAAAATATACTTTAAAAAATAAAAAAAAAAACTCCCTTAATAGAACTAGGTGAAGATTGAAAAGTATGATCTCACCAATTTAGTTGTTGTTGAAGGTTCAAAAGTGAGTTGTGTAACCACATGCAATGGGGAAAGCAGGTCTTGTGATCATTAAGGGGGTCGTCGAGGAGGAGATCGAGGGGGCTACTACAACGTATTGTGGATTGGCTTAGGGTGAACTTCTTCAAATGTGGTCAAGGGTGAGCTAGCTAAGGCAATTGAGTCATTTTATGTCAATGAATTGGGCACCATTGAAGCGACATTGTGTGAGTGCTTGACATGCGCTTAAGCACAGGAACAAGCAAAGCAATTGCTTACGCAACTGGTCACATGCAAGAAGCATGTGAAGCAGACATGCTTGACTTTGCATTGGTTTGTTTCTAACAATCTTACCTATTCATTCCTAAACCTTCCTACAAAGTTTCATGCATCAATAATATCACCAATGATATGAACTATGATACTAATTTTCCTACTCATTATGAATTCCAAGATGCAGTCTCAATAAGAATGAATGACAATACTAAGAAAAATGCTACACTTTTTCTCTTGAATTTTGAAATCTAAATTAGAAAAATAAACATACTTAGTATGTTAATCCCATCCCACTAAATAATTAAAACAATGAAGCTTGCTTTCATAAAAGATGCATAGTATGCCTATAAGATACATGGGGCATGTGTAAACAGACTGAACAACAAGTCCAAGAACAAATTTAGAGTCAACATTGCAAATTTTATTAAAAGCTTCACCCATCTTCATAGCATTATTATAAATAAAGCATTGATTTATCTCATAATTTTTTTTCCTCGTGAATATGAAAATTACAATCTTTCACATTATAATGGTTGTCATGATTAGAATGAACCATAATACAATCATGACTATGACAGACATTAATCATGATCTGTCCCGGAAGTATCATACTTCATTTTCAAGGCACCCCACAGTTTAAGTTCATTATCATAAAAAAAGTTCCTATGATGATTGATGGTCATATAGTCACAATGCGTATGATCATGCATCCATCCTTTTTCCAAAGCCATCTTAGTATCATGATTGTCATATGGGTAGGACTAAATTGTGGTTTTATATAGATCAAAAATATTCAAACGTATCATAACTAGCATCATTTTAATTTCTAATAATATTGATAAAATGATAGATAATTATTAGTATCATTTTATATTCGTAATTTAATCAATTAGGAATTTAAAAAAATCACTCAAGTTTGTGAAAATGTCCCTAAACTAGAATATGATCCAACCATAAATTCTTATATAACTTCAGACCATGATTAACAAACTAAACATGGTAAACCTAATTATTTTCATAGCCATGAGTTTGCACTCATTTTGATAATAGTTAGCAAACATAATTATATATACAATTGGAGCAGATTAGAATTACCAAGCTCAATAATTATAAAACTAAAGTCAGAGGATGTTGCATAGCCACATTCCTCACCATGGGTCATAAGAACTCTCTAGGAACCGTACCATTGCATATAAGGGTTTTATGGAATGAGACGTGCTGCTTAGTATGGATATCAAGCACTGAAAATATTTTTCCTTGTGATTTCTTAAACAAAATAATAAAGAACGTAAGACCCCCAGGACATAATGCTTGGAGACAGCTGTCACATGTAACTGCAGCATTGTCATTCCAAGGAAATGTATATTACTATACCTAAATAATACTCCAACAGCAAAAGATTTCTATAATAGCCTAAGATCAACGTAATCCAACTCAACTTTTATGTGTGTGTATGTATCTATGTATATGTATATGTGTGTATGCATGTATTATGTATGTACATGCATGTGTGCATGTGTGCATGCATGTGCCCGAATGTATGCATGTCTTAGTGTGTGTGTGTGTGTGTATAGAACTTAAATGGCAAACCCTTAGTTAGGAAAACTTGAACAACTAATAGAAATCTAACGACTACAAGATTAATAACTATAAGGACATCTACAATTATTTTGGTATGTCAAATATCTGCTTTTCTCCTACAGAAAAGATAGTAGCTCAGTATTCAACTAACATGCAACTTCGTCAGGTAAGATGAATCATCTTTATGAGGCATAGCTATGTTTTCATTGAAGAAGAAACGCACAAGAAGAACTTCTATCTATCATAAACACGTAAACATTTTTTCTCTGCAAAATTGAAGAAAGCTGTTTTATTGTTGTCCTTGAACGCTTCTCTTTTGTTATACTTGAATAGAAGTATGTTTGTCCAAAAATTTATGCAGCAAACTTTTTAATAGATAGAGGGATGACATTGAGTTACAATACATACCTTTAGCTTTACTGTTAAACATCCCCGCAACAGCAGCAAGACTCTCTTCGCTTGATTCTTGAACCTAGAGCAAAGAGAATAGATCAAAGCAAAGAAACTTAATCTTATATGTATTTCACCCAAGAAGGCTTGATTTCAAATAACTTAAGACTAGGCTAAAAGATCCTAAAAATTAACAAACATAAGGGCCTGGGATTATATGGGGAAAAGAAATATTTGTAGGCTATGAAAAGTTCTTTTGGATTGAGAGAATTAGAAGAGTATTAATTAACGTATCCATGTGGTTTCTTGGAATCAATCCAAAGAAGAAACAAACCTTGCATTTTTTTTAGAGTTTTTTCAATGTAAACTTCAGCAATAGAGCAGCCGACTGACACACTCAGTACGAAAGAAAATGATTACAAAGGTTTTATAGAATGCAAGTGCAACAGGACAACTTAGTACAAGGAGATTTGATTTATGATGCCGGTAGAATTCTAGGGATCTCACCAAGCACAAAAAGAACTATTAGCCACATGCCAATATGATGATTGGAAGCAATCCAAGAATGGTAGATGTGTCTCATTCGTCCTTTAAAGACTGCCTATAACTTCAACATTTGTCGTTCATTCAACAAATCATCATGAAAGTAAAATGATTGCAAGCTTTCTATAAAAATTGAAAACCTAACCTAATAAATATACAAGAAAGTTACTATTTTATTTTTGATCATAAGAAAAAAAAGGTAAGAATAAAAACAAAATTTGCCCAACTATAAATAAAAATCTAGTTCAAGTGAGGTGTATAAAGGATGAAAATCATGAAGAGCTTTTCTTAGAAAAGGATATTAAAAATAGGTGGATGAGATACTTTGATAAACTTTTAATAAAGGATCTGAAAATACGATTGATTTTAGCAATTTTAATACCCTAAACAAAAATAAAGACTTTTCTTTTTATCATCGTATTAGTAAATTTGAAGTTATAAAAGTTTTAAAGAAAATGAAATGTGAAAAAACAGTAAGACCTGATGATATTTCAATAGAAGTGTGTAAATGTTAAGGAGATCAAGGAATTTCTTGGCTTACAAATATTTTTAATATTATTTTAAAGACTAAAAAAATGTCAGATGAGTGGAGAAAGAGTTTGTTGATTCTTATATTTAAGAATAAAGGTGATGCACAAGAGTGTGCAAATTATAGAGGAATTAAGTTAATGTGTCATACATTAAAATTATGGGAGAGAGTAATTGAACATAGGTTATGTGATACAAAAATTTCTCACAATCAGTTTTGTTTCATGCCAGACAGATCTAATATGGATGCTATACATTTGTTAAGAGGTTTGAGAAAGTAAGGAGGATCTACATATGATATTTATTGATTTAGAGAAAGTTTATGATAAAGTTTCAAGAGATGTTCTTTGGAGAGTTCTAGAAAAGAAAGGAGTTAATATTGGTTATATTCAAGTCATTAAGGATATGTATACTAGAGTTGTTACTTGTGTCCAAACACAAGGAGGATTGACAAAATATTTTCCTATTTCAATTTGATTACATCAAGGATCAACTTTAACCCCTTATCTTTTTGCTTTAGTTATGGATATTCTTACTAGGCATTTACAGGAAGATGTACCTTGGTATATGCTTTTTGCTGATGACATTCTTCTCGTTGATAAGACTAGAGAGGGAGTCCAAGAGAAACTTGAATTATGGAGGTCCACCTTAGAGTCTAAAAAGTTTCGTTTAAGTAGATCTAAAACTAAATATATAGAGTGTAATTTTAGTTGTAAAAGTTCTAGTGGTAGTGTTGTGATATTAGGTGAACAAGTCATTAAAAAGAGTGAGCGATTCAGATATCTAGGCTCTATTGATCAAACTGATGGTGAAATAGATGAAGATGTTATTAATAGAATTCAAGTTGGATGGTTGAAGTGGAGGAATGCATTTGGCCTGTTGTGTGATAGAAAAGTACCGTTTAAATTTAAGGAAAAATTTTATAAGATGGTGGTAAGACCTGCAATGATTTATGGTGCAAAATATTGGCCAATAAAAGAAAAGCATAAGACTAAGTTAAGTATTGCAGAGATGAGGATGCTTAGGTGGATGTGGCTTTACTCTTAGAGATAAAATGTGAAATGAGTATGTTCGGGAAAAAGTTGTAGTAGCTCCAGTAGCAGATAAGATTAGAGAGAGTCGACTTAGATGGTTAGGCCACAAAAAGCATCGATCGTCCGATGACCCGATTAGGAGAGTAGATGCATTAGATTTATCTTATGTTAAGAAAGGTAGAGGTAGACCTAAAAAGACTTGGTTAAGGTGTATAAAAATGACCTTAGTATAGTTGAATTAAATGAGAATTTGACACATAATAGGACACAATGGAGACGAAGGATTCATGTGTTGACGCCACTTAGTGGGATAAAGGCTTGTTGTTGTTGTTGTTATTGTTGTTGTTGTTGTTGTTGTAAACTAAAAATCTAAAAATTAGCAGTGTTAACCTATGCATATGTGCCACATGACAACACAAATCAAAACTCAGTTAAAATTGATGTTACTAGCGATTGTTAGACACAACATCACACAAAATTTAATGAACACTCAATGTCAATCAAAATCAATAAATAGGTGCCACTTTGCGAAACAAACTCTGTCAACACATTTAGAGCTCCAACACGTTCCAAGAAAACACGTGATCGATTTGATCAAACACGATGAATGTGATAGTCAACGAACATGACATCATACAAATGTAGTTTGAAATACCTCACACAAACAAAATCACCCAAATCTTATTAAGATACAATCATATAAAAATGACAATTTGAAACATGTTCAAAAAAAAATATAATAAATAAAAATTGCAACCAAATCCACACTACATAAATGGAAGCATACAAAATGTGGACTTTAAAACACAAAATGGAAGAATGCATGTATCTTAATAACGAATGTTCACACAAACAATCAAATCAAGATAATTTCAAGACTTGCATGTGCTTCACAAGACAATCTTCAATATAACACAAGCCTCGGAAGTTAAGTGAACTAAAATGTGTGAAGTGTACTAAAAATCATGCAAGTGCACCAAAAAATTACAAATTCAAAATGTTCAACCAAAAATATATTGCTTAAAACAAAAGCAAACATCCACCCATCCACTACAATAATTTGATGAGTGTGATAATTTTAAAATGACCTTAGCTCACAAAAAGCTAATATCATCAAGTGTACATTTATGATTACTCATAAAGATCTCCTGCTAGTAAAGACTTGGCACATATTCTTTGATCAGATGATTTTTCTACCAATCGACACTACAAAAAGTAGGATTATAATTAAGGTCCACTAACTAAATGGATTGTCAGAAAATGGCACCATCAAATTCCAATCATTATCAAAGCCCATAAATTCCCAAGTGGCCTAAATCACATAAATGGCATAGAATATTCTAGCTAATGTTGACTTAAAATTATCATCTTAGAAAAATATTCACCCTACCATGGATGAGTTGTCAATTACAATCATTCGATCAAGTTAAGTCAACTGTCTTTACTATCTAAGCAAACCAATATTCATAACAACTTCGAATAATAAATCATGAGATCGTGATTGAAATAGGATCATAAGATTCATGCATATAGAAAACCTGAAACCATATATAATACTACAAAATTATCAAGTAAATTAATATATTTTATAACATTATATATATATATATATATATATATATATATATAAGTATCAATTAAGGGAAATCAATTTTTAATATTTCAATTAGGAATTAATAAATCAAAAATTGTAATTAAAACCTTAATCAACATCATTAGCACTATAACGTCTTCCACTTAGCATAACATGCATTGACTATGCACTATAATTGGGAAATTAATCCCGATTCTCCTCCCACTCCTTCACATTCTCGCATTTCTCGTTTCTATCATCCATCGCACTCAAGAAACATGAGAGTACTTGTAGAGTTGAATAGCACAGCTGCTGGGGGGCTCAATCGAGCTCGATCGATAAGCTAGTATTGTGTTGATGATTGTCGAGGGCTGGCTGAAGGCCAAGGATGGCTCGGCCATGTGTAGGGGACCTCGACACTGAGAATCAAAGCAATGGGAGGGAAATATGGAGTTGGCCTAGGTTCAACTCTAGAAGATAAGGGGATGTTCGGACAACTGTGAAAATCAGGTAAACAAACTAACATATATATATATATAAAATTTTATAAATTAAGTAGAATTTAATAAATTAATTTAATATAATTAATATGATTAACTATTTTTTCCCACGTAACATAAACTTCCTTATGAACATCCCAAATTCTAAACTCTTGTAGCTTGCTCTTCAAAATATTTTCTTTAGTGTTCTTTAAGTGCCCCCATCTAATCCTAGATTTGCCTTATGTTAAGAAAAGTAGAGGTAGACCTAAAAAGAATTAGTTAAGATGTATAAAAAATGACCTTAGTTTATTAGAATTAAATGAGAATTTGACACATAATAGGACACAATGGAGAAGAAGGATTCATGTAGCCGACCCCACATGGTGGGATAAAGGCTTGTTGTTGTTGTTGATGTAACATTATCTTTGTCGGGTCTAAAGTCTCGGATATGAAAAATAGAGGGTTGCAATAGGTAGTCAACAGCCGGTGTAAAACTTGTTAAGAAAAATCATGACATGAATCCTTTAATACATTGTGTTAATGCTAGGTTGTTTGCTAGAAGCAACACACTGTATGGCCTAAATATAGTAAAAAGTATGCAAAGGCCGTTGCATCGTGCCCGGGTGCAATGTTAAATAATCATGGGTTCTCACATTATGGATGGATGTAGCAAAGAAGTTAGTTCATAAAACTAGAATTAGATTAAGAACTTGAAATATAAATATTCTTACAATTAAATTAATAGAATTACTAGACATTATGGTTCATAGAAAAATAAATATTATATGTATTCAAGAAACTAAATGTGTTGGGGAGAAAGCTAAGGAGATTGATAGTTTAGGCTCTAAACTTTGGTATTCAGGCAGGAGTCAAATCAGAAATGGTGTAAGTGTAATTATAGATAAAAGTTTGAAAAATAATGTTATAAATATTAATAGGATTGGAGATAGATTTATAACTTTAAAGATTATTGTTGATACTAAAATTATCAATATTATAAATATTTATGCTCCTCAAATAAGTTTGGATGTAGGCTAAAAAAAAATTAGAATGACTTAGAGGGATTAATACAAAAGATACATCTTGAAGTAAAAATATTTATTGGAGAAGATTTAAATGGACGTGTTTGTAGAGTGGTAAAGAATTTTAAAAGTATACATGGTGGATATAGAGTTTGAGTGACTAATGAAGAAGGTAGTATTATATTATATTTTGTAGTTGCTAATACTTTATTTTAAAAAAATGATCATATTATTACTTATATGAATGAATCTAGTAAAATAAAGATTGATTGTTTTCTAATAAGAAAAATAGATCTTTAAAATTGTAAAATTTGTAAGGTCATTTCGAGTGATAGTTTAAGTACTTGGCATCAACAGTTAATCTTAGATTTTAAGATAAAAGATTATAAGATGAAAAATAAATCGAATCATTGTCCTATGATTAGATGAGGGGACATAAAAAATACTAAGAAAAATATTTTTAAGAACAAACTACAACATCTTAGAACTTAGGATATTCATGAGAAAATTAATATTATATGGAAAAAAGTGGCAAGTGAAATTAAGCAAGTTGCAAAAAATGTGCTTCGAAAATCAAAAGATAAATTTTTTTCAATAAAAGTAGTTAGTGGTGGAGTCAAAATGTGCAAAAAAATATAAAAAAAATAAACTTTGCTATAAAACTTAGTTTATATGTAAAAATTCAGAAAATTAAGAAAGATATAAAATGACCGTAAAGATTCTAAGAAAATAAAATGTGATGCAAAAAATTTAACATTTAATAGTTTATACAATAGATTGAATATCAAAGAAGGTGAAAGATGTATGTATAAGTTAGCCAAGCAAAGGGATAGGATAAGTAAAGATCTAATTTAAGTGAGATGTATTAAGAATGGACACAATGGAGATGATGTAGACGAAAGATTCATGTAGCCGACCCCACCTAGTGGGATTAAGGCTTGTTGTTGTTGTTGTTGTTGTATTAAGAATGAAAATCATAAAGTACTTTTCTTAGAAAAGAATATTGAATATAAGTGAATGAAATATTTCAATAAACTTTTTAATGAAAATATGAGAATATGATTGATTTTAGCAATTTTAGTACCAAAAATAAAAATAAATAATTTTATTTTTATCCTCGTATTAATAAATTTGAAGTTGGAGAGACTTTAAAGAAAATGAAGTGTGAAAAAATAATAGGACCTAATGATATTATAATAGAAGTGTGAAATGCTTAAGAGATCAAGGAATTTCTTAGTTTATAAATCTTTTTAATATTATTTTAAGGGCTAAAAAATGTCAGATGAGTGGAGAGAGAGTTTGTTAGTTCCTATATTTAAGAATAAAAGTGATGCACAAGAGTGTGCAAATTATAGAGGAATTAAGTTAATGTGTCATACATTAAAATTATGGGAGAGAGTAATTGAGCATAGGTTACGATGTGATACAAAATTTTTTCACAATTAATTTGGTTTCATGTCAGGTAGATCTACTATGGATGTTATACATTTGTTAAGAAGTTTGATGGAGAAATATAGAGAAAGTAAGGAGGATCTACATATGATATTTGTTGATTTAGAGAAAGCATCTAATAAAGTTATAAGAGAAGTGCTTTGAAGAGTTCTAGAAAAGAAATAAGTTAATATTTTAAGAATATGTATACTAGAGTTGTTACTTGTGTCTAAACACAAGGAGAATTGACAGAATATTTTCCTACTTCAGTTTGCTTACATCAAGTATCGACTTTAAGCCCATATCATTTTGCTTGAGCTATGATGTTCTTACTAGGCATTTACAAGAGAATATACATTGGTATATGTTTTTTTTTGGTGATGACAGTCTTCTTGTTGATAAGACTAGAGAGAGAGTCCAAAAAAACTTGAATTATGGAGGTCAACCTTAGAGTATAGAGGGTTTTTATTTAGGTAGATCTAAAACTAAATATATGGAATGTAATTTTAGTTGTAAAAGTTCTAGTAGTGGTGTTGTGACAATGGGTGATCAGTCATTAAAAAGAGTGAACGTTTCAGGTATTTTGGATCTATTGTTCAAAATGATGGTGAAATAGATGGGGATGTTATTAGTAGAATTTAAGTTGGACGATTGAAGTGGAGGAATGTATCTGGCCAATTGTGCGATAAAAAAGTACTGCTTAGAATTAAGAAATTTTTTTATAAAATGGTAGTAAGATCTACAATGATTTATGGCGCAGAATGTTGGCCAGTAAAAGAGAAGCATAAAATTAAGTGTTGCAGAGATGAAGTGGCTTTACTCTTAGAGATAAAATGCAACATGAATATAATCATAAAAGGTTGAAGTAGCTCCAGTGGTAGATAAGATTAAGGAGAGTCACCTTAAATGGATTGGTCACATAAAGCGTCAATCGTTCGATGGCCCAATTAGGAGAGTAGATGTATTAAATTCTTCCTATGTTAAGAAAAATAGAGGTAGACCTAAAAAGACTTAGTTATGATGCATAAAAAAAATACCTTACATTATTAGAATTAAATGAGAATTTAACACTTAATAGGACAAAATGGAGAAGAAGGATTCATGTAGCCGACCCCGCATAATAGGATAATGCTTGTTGTTGTATAATTAATATGATTAGTAAAGTTAAAATTTTATTAATATATAGAATAATTCGAGTTAGTTTTTATTTTTTTTAATATTAAACTCAAATTACACGTGCATGCATGCGTGCATGTGATTTTTGTAATTAAATTAGAATTGAAAGGTGATTTAATAAAGCAGTTAACTTAAAATATTTGAATTAAGTGATTTAAGTTAAATTAATTTTATTAATAATTTAGTATGTATATATCTAGATTTGTTATGTAAATAAAAGAAATGAATAACTACATTTATAGGGTATAATAATAAAGGAAATTGGTTTTAAAATGAATTAAAGGAATGTCTTAGCTAATCATATTAATTTTGTTATTTCCATTTGAGGAGGAATAAAGTGTCTAAATTAAGGGTTGGGATGGTAGATCTTGCCACGACTGTCAATTTGTCAAGTAATTTCCAAACTATTAAAAATGTGATAATTTCATTTAAATTAGTAATCTGATAATAATTTAATAAGTAATTAAATTGGTTTCAATATGTAACTAATAAATTAAAAATCTAAGTGGATCACTTTTGATTTAGCGTTGGGAGAGTTGGAACTTTTAATAAGCTTTTAATGGGTAATTTTATGAGGAAAAGCTACGTCGAGATAGTTTATATAAGAAAAAGATTTCAAGCTACCTATTTCACGAGAAAAATTGTTAATTATGTAAGATTTACAATTCTAATATAGAAAGAAATTCTTTCTTCTCTACATTATTATTTGTGAACAAAAATGAATATAAAAAATGTTTATTCTTCAATTTAAGAATAGTACTTAATACAAGTTTTATTTGTAATCAAATTATAAGCACAGCTTTTATTATTATAAATAATTTAATTGAACACTTGAGTATGTGTTGTTCCCCATAATATTCATCCATTTAAGTAAGCTTGTGATATAGTAAGCCGTCAGTTTCATTTCTAGTTGCTTTGCACGTCTACATCAGGCATTAAATGCTAAATTATAATTGCAGATATCAAAACATGCCTAGCAAAAAAATAAAATGTGATAGAAATCAAGTTGGCAATATGTTATAATATTACCCGCCAAGGTTTGGGCATAAGGGTCCCCAATGAGGAAAAGGAATAATATGAATTAGGGTAAAGAGTCCCCTATAGATGAAAAAGTGTCATCAATGTAGCTTTCGAGCTAGTTTACGTAAGTCAATGACCTTTACAATTATATATGACGCGTTTCAAAGCTTAAATGATGATACATAAGTTATATCTGCAAGCATACAAATTATGTTTTCTTCCAAAATATTTAAAAGAACAGTTTAAAACTATCAATTGTACAATCATGTTGATTATATGTCTACAATTCTATTTTACAAATTTTTAATTGGCATGCATATTAATTCTTACATTTCAAAATTTGAATTTTGTATTAAATTTATTTATCTTGTTGAGTCTTATAACTTATTAGATGACTTACTAGATGAATATAATTATTTTATAAGGAAAAGGAAGATAAGACTGAGGAGTAGGTTTTTGCCCCTTTCTGAAAGTGTTTTGAAGAAAACCATTATAAATAAATTTTGAGATAAATCTCAATAAATTTTAAATTTACTATTTCATAATTGGTCTTTAGATGTTCTGTAGTTTAGCATTCAGAGTTTTAGTTTAAATTGCTTCCGCTTATAATAAATAATGTTGATTTTGATATATTATTCTTATAAAAATACTTCTTTTTATACGATTGGGTAGATTTAGACGACTAAGTGGATCTCCTACTCTATTCTATGATAAAGTAAATTATCGGAATAGAGATTTGAGAAACATTCAGTCAGCTAAATTTACTCATCTCTATTACGTCCTGCTTCGATGTGTTATAGGATATTGTTGTGGAATGTGACACCATATCATAAAATTCTCACAAAGAGGGTAAAATCTCCGTGTAGTGTCTTATCCGAAATTCAATCTTCCTCCTAACAATTTAACCCAAAATATCAAACTCTTCTAGAGCAAGATATGAATTTTTGGAACACATAAAGAGTTACGATTAATACAAGACCAACAATACTTTAGTGCTCTAACATAATACAGTACAATGGTATAATAATTAGTGCAATGATGTAGTGAATATTTCCAAGAAAATAGTGCAATTGCTAGTAAGTTTAAAAAATAAAAAATAAATGAAAGTTCATTTCATTTTGTTCACCATCACATAATGAAGTCGTAATAAAGAAATATGCTTCACCAATGTTTAGAGAATTTCTAAGTGGATATGGAAATCAATAAATGTGGAATCTAGCTCCTTATCAAGTTATATCATATTAAGAAAATACTTATGTAATACTACCATTGATTATTGGAGGGGTAAAGACATTTGCCTCTCATTTTATTAAAGATGTCAAGATAGCATCTCTCATTCTTTTCATTTCATCTCTTTAAATATAAATATTGATGAAAAAAAAATCAAATGTTGGAAGGATGCTTAGTTCCAGAAATTGCCTTTAGCAAAGTTTCAGCTTAATCTTGTTAAAATGGTCTGAAATCATAACTGTTTAGTGAAGTCTCTCCTAGCTAGCATCTTCACTAGAAATGGGACCTCATTTTTATCAAGTAAATGATATTTCAAATCTTTACAAGAGCTGAATAAGATTTGGTTGATTTCAAAAATTAACATTTAAAGTGGTTGTGCTCTTCTAGTGGCATTTTGATCCAACATGGATCATGGAATGGATAATAGCATTGTATTAAGATTTAAAACTATCATCATCATCACCATTCCAAATTTCAAATCATTCAAACAAGAACAATCTGGCCCAACCATCTTTATCATCATTATATGTATGTATGTATGTATGTATCTTGCCCACCCTTCTTTATCATCACTATATGTATGTATATGCAGGCATGTGTATATACTATTTTTCATATCAAGTTTCAAGAATCAACTTAATGTGTGCCATGCACTATTGTCATGCATGGCGCAAATAGTACACACTATTTTGGTGTGTCATGCAGTGCTATGCATCATAGTACATGTCATTTTGTGCCATTAACATATATACCAATCACCCTTTTGAACCCATCATAGTCCTTGTTGAATCATTGGTGATTCGAAGTTCGTTGCTACATAAACTTTGATTATGAAAGGATAATCATCTCATTTGATCAAGGTGATTCACTCTCTGCCTTGTGATTTAATCTATCTTAAAGCATAGATTGTTCTATTAGAATAACAATCTTTCAATCATAATTTCCTTTCAAAAACTATCCTAATCAAATCAAAATAAAGACATTTTTCATTTAACGAGAGTTGCACTTAGATGTGTTCTAGAGCATAATTAACCTTAAGGAGTTGAGTCCTTTTAAGAGATAGAATAAGCCACATCCTTTTGATATTATTTTTCTTGGCATTAATGATATGACTTCTAATAAGTGTTTTTACACAAATTTAAATAACATGTGTTAGTTTTATCTTCTTAGGCCTCTATCATTATCTTCTTTTGTGAAATCTCCTATATGGGAAGCACACAATTATATCATCTTTTTCACCTCAGATACCATGCTTTATTTATGTTTTATTATTGTATAATTATTTTGCATGCTAATGTATTTCTAGGATTATTTCTGTCTTTCAGAGAGTGTGGGTCTAGAGGAATAGTTAGGTAGCCTCAATAGAGGTCCTAAGATCCGGATCACAGAAATATTCTCAATACAGAAGGCAAGGTACATTAAGTGTTCTCCTTGAAAGACCAAGTGAAAGCAGTTCATACAGTAAATTACACCTTATTTTCTATTTTCAATCTTGAATATAGATTTTGATACCATCATGTATCATACTGGACAAGTACTATATCATAAATAACACAAGGAACTAATAGTTAAATTGTCCCAAGTGCAGATTTGAATGGATCGGCTCATTATATCAGAAGAACAATGCTTAAGCTTTAAAAAATAATATATTATTGGTCAATCCTACAATCCAATAGCCAAATCAGATTGTAGAAGTAATAAGCATTCATGAGAAAGCAATAGGTAATAAAACACATGGTTACAGAAAAATATGCTGGATATTTAACCAACAACGACCGAAAAAATTCTTAGGACATGTTTCCAAATGTTAAGAAAATCTTAAACAAAAAGATATATAAAAATAGTAAATAAAACCACTAAGAGTACCGCATAATACCAGCTGAATGGTTGATACAACTTGAGCAAGTGCTTTAACAATATTCTCCACAACATTTGTGTTTCTGGCATCCCTAACAAACAAGCAAATACAACTTATATGACAGCAAAAAAAATGTATGATAAAAGAAATCAACATTAACATATGAAAATAGGTCTTTAACAATTCATACCAAATACATGATCAGCAACCTTAAGTAATGTCAACTTTGCACATCTTGCCTAATACCTTTATGCTTCTTCGGAAAAAGCATTTGTTGTTAATGCTAATTAAGCTAAATGCTTTAAGATGACTAGCATGGCCTTACATCTTTCATTCAAAACCTTATTAGCATACAGCATTATGATGTTCTACAGGCCTTCAAATAGTCAAATCAGTCCGTAAAAGCCAAATGATCATAATCTACCTACAAGAAGTCAAATTCAGCCATAATAGATCTGAACTAGACCTATGTTCAATCCCTTTTAGGCATATTTCTATTTATAGCCAAATTTCTCTTACTTTTTAATTTAAATTACTTTATTAGGATTGTATCTTAATTTGGATAAAAGGTTGGAGTAGCTCCAGTGGAAGATAAGATTAGAGAGAGTTGCCTTAGATGGTTTGGTCACATAAAGCGCCGGCCATCTGATGACCTAGCTAGGAGTAGATGTATTAAATCCACCTTATGTTAAGAAAGGTAGAGGTATACCTAAAAAGACTTAGTTAAGATGTATAAAAAATGTCATTAGTTTCTAGAATTAAATGAGAATTTGACACTAAATAAGACACAATAGAGAAGAAAGATTCATGTAGCCGACCCCACAAAGGATAAAAGCTTGTTGTTGTTGTTATTATTGTTGGATTAAAATAAGTTTAAATTTATCATTTTTTGGGATTGATAGAATTAGATTGGCATCAAAATTTTGATCTTATCCTTTCAAACCCGTTACTATAAATAGGGATCCAAGATGGATTGTTGAACTATTATTAATTGGTGATTGAAATAATACAAATTATTTGTCATCAATCAAGTGCACTTTATATCCAAGTTGTGTATGCCTAGCATCTTACTGCTTTTGTAGACTTGATTTCTTACAATGCCAAGATGCATCAAAGTATATTTTTTTAGACAGCTTGTAAGCACTTCACCTAAAATATCAAAATGGTTATTGCAAAATATACGGATCAATACAATTTCTCTATAAATTATACTTATGACTGGAATTTGATCCACTAGGACTCTTGTTTAAAATTAAGCAATAAAAAACTCATCCCAATGCTTTTTTGAAAAAATCGTAATGAGGGTTACTCATCATTAATACTATGTAAGGCTTATGCCTAGTAGGATGTAAAGGGTGCCTTAAAGCCCGCCTCGCCATAATTTTTATGAGGTGTGCGCTTTTATATCAAAGTTTTAAAAAAATTAAATATAAGTTATAATTATCTAAATAACACACATGTAATCAATCTTAGGATAAATATTACTCAAGTGTCTCTCCTCTCATACTTTCTCAACTCATACATAACGTTGGTCACTGCCGCCATCATCATTATTTGTGATGTTCTTACATTGATGTTAGATAATTAGAGTGGGAGAAAAAAACTTATTATAGTAAATTTATTTTGAATTTTTAAGTCATTATTTATTACCTTAATATTTTATATTACCTTGATATTTAAAAATTACTTCTCATTTCATGATTTGATATCAAGATATTTTAATATTTTGCACAATTTATTACTTCTTACTATATTATGATATTAATGTATTACATTTTTAATATGTAAGTAATTTAAGATAGCAATATATTACTTCTTGCTTTATACTTTGATGCATGTACAACTTATTTTGAGCGATATACTGATTTTAAGGCTTACGCTTCAAAATGCATTGAGACATACACCTCGCCTCATAGAAGAAAAACACCTTAATACTTGATTGCACAATTTAAAACTTTGACTAGGAGTCAAACTTTGCTAAAGTTAATAAGACCTATATGCATAAATTTGGATTGAGGCATGTTTATTTTTGTACATTAAGGGAAATGTCTCCTATGCATCCACTTGGTTTTCAAGGTTTCCATTTTGATCTAAGTGGAAGCACATATTTGTGGCTTTCCGTGAAGTATATGAGTTTAGGGAGTATTTCTTCCCCTTTTTTTCATAGAACTTATTTCCATAATTTAACCAATCAAAGGAAGTATGTGTTGCATACCAGTCAATTCATTTTCATAAGTATGACTTAGCATAAGCTAGAATTCCTAGGATATAAAATAAAGTTAACAAAAGAAACAAAGAAATACTTCCTACCTTCACAAATTTCATAACTACAAATATGAAAAACAGTAAAGACGAAAAAAAAAATCTATCAAGAAAATTTCTGAAGAAATGTAATGCATTATGGTAAACACAAAATGTAATGCACTTAAATAGCAATCTCTTTGAGAGAAATTGGCTTGATGATCACAGTCAGAAGATCTCAGGAAGCACAACCAAAAGGAACAATTCTAAGAACTACCATATAATTCAGAAACTAAAGAATTGTGCCACTGTACATCTAGGAAGAAAGAGTTAGCTCTTCAAACTTACATATCGAAGTTCTTAAAAAGTAGGCGCAGTGTCCGTACTTCTACACAAAATCCCTGGTAAAGAAACAGCATTAACAACTGATAATATTTAGTTTGTTTAAACTAAATACATTACAAGACAAAACTTGACGTCAATACCCTCAGAACTTCAAGGACAAGTATCTGATGCCAAAGTGGTAAATCAAGACGAGTGACTTTTACCAGCATATTTAGAAACACCTGTCAAAACCAAAAGTATGTGGTGAACTAAAAATACTATGAAAACCTGTATAGAAGAACATCCAAAAAGCCTAGGCGTACAATAGGGGTACAATAACAGCGCACAAAAAAACATGAATTTGTTTCAGAGGGATCTGCTTTTATATGCATTACAAAACTTTTTAGTGCTGATGACTTATTTAAATGTTGGTGGTGGCCATGATCAATTTTTTACAACTCCAAGGCCCAAACCTATATAGATTGAAGAATTGGATTTAGTGCAAAAATGTGGATGGCCCTTCTTCAGTTTGGACTCAAAAGAAAGTCGGAGAAAAGGCCATTTCAAAAAAATGACAATGTCGTGACAAGTAGATGAAAGAATAAAGATTATATTCCAGAAATGGGCTAAATGAGCGCATATTCTATGATCTGACCAAGTGCTGACATAATTGGATGGATTCACCAACAAGTAGACCTTGCAATTGGCTTTTATAAACTATAAATAACAGCCAGCTTCATCCTGCATGAGATAGTCACAAGCAGGTAAATGATGAAGAGCTGTATGCCTGAAGATCATCAATTGTCAACCAAAGTTCTTATAATTTGCAAACGAGCATGGTGTGGTCAGCACAATGATGAAAACCAAAAAAAAACTGCACCATTTTACTAAAAACCACCTTCATTCCAAAGGAAACCATGAAGGCATACTGCATTAGCTACTCCCAAGCACCTTTAATGAAGCATTATGATGAGGAGCTCCAAAAAGAAATAAATTTTCATATGTTTATTGCAAGGACTACAAGATTTGATGAGAAAAATGTTCTTAGCATTCAAATAAGATTAAACAATGTGAATTAGAAGGATAAATTCTGAACAAATAAATAAATAAATTAGCTCATTTAGCATGAACTTACGATTGACAGTACTTATGTTAATAAAATTAAATGTTGGTTAAATAGCAGATCAGAGAATCATATCATCATCAACGCCATCATAAGTCCTATTTCAACAATTTGGTATCAGTTTCATGAATCCTTCTCCAATCATTCATCTCAAGTGCTACATAAATTGTTAACTTAAAATTTAATCTTGGATTCCTTTCAAACAAATTTTATTAATCTTATTTATGCATTTTTTTACCTTCTTCCCTGCACAAAGAACCTACTTTTTTCGCTACATGGTCTTCAATAGGTGCTTCTCCAATCATCACTTAATATAACTATTCTCACTTATCTTTCCTAATTTTACAAATTCCACCTTAACATTCTCTTCAATCACACTAAATTTGATTTTCAACAACAATTTGTATTTTCCAACACAAAAAATCCATTAAGCACAACCAATCAAACTTGAAGTTCAAAAAATGTATCTCCATGAAATTCTCATATGGCATAGTACTCAAGAGGACTTTCAAATTTAACCCTGGAAGTCATGGACTTTCACATTTAACCTCCTCATCCAAGTTCATATTCTTTAGCATTATTGATTATATTTATTAATTTTAAATCTACAAAAATCTCATATCATATATCAATCTTTGTTCCACTATTACCAATCAATGTATATTTTAACATTTTCTCTATTGGTGTAAAGTTTCATTTCAACGTTGCCTTTGCCAAATCACAAGTCCAAGATGTGAAAAGTGGAGGGTTGCGTTATGCAGTTGACAACTAGCGTTAAAACTTGTTGAAGTAATCATGACATGAATCCTTTAAAACATTGTGTTAATGCTAGGGCGTCCCCTGAAGCGATATACTGAATGGCCTGAATACAGTGAAAAATGTGCAAGAGACACAGCATCGACACTCAGGTGCAGTGTTAAATAATCAATGGTTCTCACATCAAGAATAGATCTAGGCAAAAAAGTTAGTCCAAAATTAGAATTAAGTTAGAAACTTGAAACATATGTACTCTTACAAGTAAATTAATAGAATTAAAAGATATTATGGTTCATAGAAAGATAAATATTTTAAATATTCAAGAAACTAAATGAGTTGGGGAGAAAGCTAAGAAGATTGATAGTTTAGGTTCTAAACTTTAGTACTCAAAAGTCGAATTAGAAATAATGTCGGTGTGATTATAGATAAAAGTTTTAAGGTAATATTATTAATAGTAATAGGATTGGAGATAGAATTATAACTTTAAAAATTATTGTTGATAGCTTTAAATGGATATGTTGGTAGAGTGGTAGAGGATTTTAAAAATATATTCATTGTGGATATGGATTTGGAGTGACTAATAAAGAAGGTAAGACTATATTAGATTTTGTAGCTGCTAATATTTTATTTAAAAAAAGAAATGAGCACATTATTACTTAGAAGAATGAATCTATTAAAATAGAAATTGATTATTTTCTGATAAAAAAAATAGATCATTAAAATTGTAAAATTTGTAAGGTCATTCCAAGTGATAGTTTAAGTACCTAGCATCAATTGCTAGTCTTAGATTTAAGATAAAAGATTGGAAGATGAAAAATAAATCGAATCATTGTCCAATGATTTGATGAGGGGATATAAAAATACACTAATAAGTTTATACAATAGATTGTATATCAAAGAAGGTGAAAGATATATGTATAAGTTAGCCAAGTAAAATGAGATAAGTAAAGATCTAGTTCAAGTGAAATGTATTACGGATAAAAATCATAAAGTATTTTTCTTAAAAAATGATATTGAATATAGGTGGATGAAATATTTCAATAAACTTTTCAATGAAAAATACGAGAATGCGATTGATTTTAGTAATTTTAGTACCATAAACAAAAATAGATAATTTTATTTTTATCCACGTATTAATAAATTTGAAGTTGGAGAGGTTTTAAAAAAATGAAGTGTGAAAAAATAATATGACCTAATGATATTATAATATTAGTGTGAAAATTGCTTAGGAGATCAAGGAATTTCTTGACTTATTAATCTTTTCAATGTTATTTTAAAGACTAAAAAGATGGCAGATTAGTGGCGGAAGAGTTTCTTGGTTCCAATATTTTAAAAAGGTGATGCACAAGAGTGTGCAAATTATAGAGGAATTAAGTTAATGTGTCACATATTAAAATTATGGGAGAGAGTAATTGAGCATAGGTTATGATGTGATACAAAAGTTTCTCAAAATCAATTTGGTTTTATGTCGGGTAGATCTACTATGAATGTTATACATTTGTTAAGAGGTTTAATGGAGAAGTATCTATATATAGTATTTATTGATTTAGAGAAGGCGTATAATAAAGTTACAAGATATGTGCTTTGAAGAGTTATAGAAAAGAAATGAGTTAATATTGGTTATATTCAAGTCATTTACAAGAGGATGTATCTTGGTATATACTTTTTGCTGATGCCATTCTACTTGTTGATAAGACTAGAGAGAGAGTCCACGAGAAACTTGAATTACGGAGGTCAACCATAGAGTCTAAAAGCTTTCATTTAAATAGATCTAAAACTGAATATATGGATTATAATTTTAGTTGTAGAAGTTCTAGTGGTGTTATGACATTGGAGGATCAAGTCATTAAAAAGAGTTAGTGTTTCATATATCTTGGGTCTATTGTTTAAAATGATGGTGAAACAAATGGGGATGTTATTAGTAGAATTCAAGTTGGATGGTTGAAGTGGAGGAATTCATCTAGCATATTGTGTGATAGAAAAGTATTGCTTAGACTTAAGAAAAAAATTTATAAGATAGTGATTTATGCTGCAAAATGTTGGCCAATAAAAGAGAAGCATAAAACTAAGTGTTGCAGAGATGAGGATGCTTAGGTGGATGAATGGCTTTACTCTTAGAGGTAAAATTCGAAATGAATATATTCGAGAAAAAGTTGGAGTAACTCCAATGGCAAATAAGATTAGAGAGAGTCGCATTAGATGGTTTGACCACAAAAGCGTCTAGATGATGATTAGGAGAAGATGTATTAGATTTGCCTTATGATAAGAAAAATAGAGATAGACCTAAAAAGATTTGGTTAAAATGTATAAAAAAAGATCTTAGTTTATTAAAATTAAATGAGAAATTGACACATTATGACACAATGGAGAAGAAGGATTCATGTAGCCGACCCCACATAATAGCATAAAGGCTTGTTGTTGTTGTTGTTGTTGTTGTTATTGTTGTGGTGGTGGTGGTGGTGGTGTAAGGTTTCATTTCTTCTACAAAATACTTTCTAAGAAAACAAATCATTATGGAATGTAAATGAACTTTTATGGGTTTTTATCATTCATTAGTGGAGATAAATGCTGAAATTTTGGCATGCATAACTGCCAATTATCACTCTAGATTTAAGTCTTCAAACCACTAAAAAATATGTAAATTTGATAGAACATGAATCCTCGGATTATCTAAGAAAGTTGAAATGGAATAGTATTATTCACTTACATTAGAGCTCCCAAATTCATGAGAAAAATAATAAAGGACAAAGCTGCTCAATAGTAGGTGATTCATAGAAAAGGGCCATTGCACCTGCATTCAGTTATTTGTTATAGCAAGAGATTAGTTTGCAAAATATGTTAAGCTTAGTACAATGCTTCACTCTTTGGAGAGAAGGGTAAGATTAGTTGTATCAACGCTAGTTTCACACACGGAGTTGCAGAGAAGCCCTTTTGTTAAGAAAGCTTTCCATTTTCCATCTTTATAAAAGATAGGATACTCAAAATTTTCAAAATCACATGTACATCTTGTTGGCTCCAAACATCACCACCCAGCTAAATAATTAGCATGATTCTCAATCTTTTTTTTTTTTGTTTTGAAGCTTAATTAAATATTTAATAAGATGCTATCCAAAGATTTCACCCTCTTGCAAGGACTTCATAATTTGATTTGAGATTTCTTATAAGCACAATCCCATAAGTTGAATTAACCCTATATATGAGCTTAAATTTGAATGAGACTTCTTCTGATTATGATTTTATTTTGAATGCACCCATTATCGAAAATAGAGCACAAAATATGCCTTTGTTAAGATATAAAAGTGCATTTTAATGATGAGGATCTTTACTGACTTTCAATCGCAAAAATAATACCCATAATAAGGGAGAAGTATTGAAGTGTTTGTGGTTGACCCCTCCGATTATGATTTTTTGTAGTCAGCACTATCATTAGGGTGAAAGGTCGTCATGCATTATTTTTGTAGTTGGAAGTTGGATTTTGCTATGAACACCACCAATTTTGATTTTCATATAACTCAACCCATCACAAGGGTATGTATTTGGGATTTATATTTGAGATCCTGCTAGGCCATGTCTTCTGTCCATCCATAAACTTTTTGAACCAATTGGAAGTCTTCACAAATTTGTATTATTAAGGTTTGTCAAACTAAAGAAATTTTGGAAGCCAACTAAGCCAACAAGGATTATTAAGTGAGGGCTTACCTTGCACTTGTTTGTTAGCAATAGAAACTTTTCGACAACTTAGAAAACCAAATCATTGTCATCTATACTTACTCTAAGCTAGTCAACACGGAAATTTTCACTTTGTTGACTAACTTGTTCAGTTTTTGCTAGTTTCAAAACTCCTTTATGATCATTGAAGCATTCTAACAGGTTGAAGAGATCTAACCTCTAGAGCTCTACATTTTGAGCATTTAAAGTTCATGTGAATATTGACTATTTTGATTATGTACTGTTACTAACTTTGCTTAACATCACAGACTTAAAGTCTACAACTTATTAGGAGCATCAATGATTTAGATAACCCCTTTAATTGTGAAATTTAATAACTACACCTATCTATTGGCCATCATAGAGGTCAGAGGGCAGAACAAATTGTCTTTGACTAGTTAATGTTGAATCAATGATTGGGTAGGATTTGAATCGTATATGTTAGATATAGAGAATATAACTCTAAGGAATGGAGTTAATTATCTTGGTTTAATATTAGTGGCTAGGCATGTTAGCACACAAATGAGGCAATGAATGCTTCCCCTAGTTGGCATGAGTCTTCTTCATGTTTTTCTTTTACATACAAGTTTTTCATTTCTAATGCTGATTATTTTCAAGGGAGTATTGTGCATAGACTTGATGCCATAAGCAAGTCAAGCACTACGAAAGGCCTAATTGCAAACCAAGAAGAATTATATCAACATGAAAACCCATCACTTCACCACTCATCATAACCTAAAGGAAACAAAGGAGCAAATCACTCACCTAATCCAAGGAGCCATGAAGTGAGTTCAAAATAAGTGCCTGAAAATTCGAAGGGTCCTCCGCTTACACAAACTACCAAGTGCAATTTCAATGTCTAGTCTAGCTGATATATTGTTCCATTCCAACAACTAGGAAAAAATACATTCCAAGAGAGAAAGAAACCTTAAGCTGACAAACACGTTCTCCAGAGAGATCGTCAAAACTAGCCATGGCCTAAGTTCAAAATTCCTCACTCAGAGTCTTATATGTAGAAAGATTTGACTCGGCAAATCATGTCGCTTATTTTTAATTAACAACCTTGTTTCTAGACTTCAACGACTACTTTACTACCTTCAAAGATTCAATTTTAAAGTGATTTTCATGCTTTTCTATTGATGTTATAACTTCTTTGACCAAATCGAACTAGATGTTCATTACTATGTCCATCAACATGCAAAGACGGCTCAAAAGCTCACAAACCCTATTGTAGATGTGACAAGAGCCTAGAGAGTTCCTAAGGAAGTTTATAGTGCATTTCCAAAGAGAAATATTAGTAGTAAAGAATTTGGAGCTTACAGTTACATAAGTAGCTATTACCAAAAATCCAAGGGAAGAATCATTCAAATATGCTCTCAGCCTTTAACAACCAAAGACTTTGACTGAGTTACTTGAGCACACAAATAGTCACGTAATATACAGGAGTATAATGAACTCGCTCAATCTTGTAATACAACTCGATTAGAAGGAATGCCTCCAAAGCAAGAACGTCTGACACTCACCCACATGATAGAGATCGTCAGTGAGTTGAACTTTCATGTGGACAAGATGTGACTCAATTTTGTAAAGATCCATTTAAAAAATAATTTTAACTAGAAAACATTAGTTCATTATAACCAACACTAGCAGGCTCTTATTTATTGAGAGTGAAGGAGTAAGACAAAGTTGGAGAAATAGAACAAGGGCAAGAAGCAGAGATAAAGACAAAGTAGAAGAACCATAGAAAGAGAAAAAAAATGAGACATCAAGACCAAGTGATCAACAAGAATAAACACAAATTAAGGTAGAAATGAGTTAAGCAAAACCAAGAGCCAGCTAGAGAAAGAAAGGACGAGAGATGGAGTATACATGAGAAGAACGAGGCCAAGAGGGATCTAAGTTGGGCAATCCAGAGATGTATCATTTGAGCAGTTGCCTTGAACGAGTGAAACAAGGTTGGGGCATTTACTTTAAATAAATTTTTAAGAATATTATATTTTATATAGTTAAAAAAAAGATGTCATAGAGTTTAATTTTATGTTACAAAATAGTTACTTAAATTTTTAGATCTTCAAAAGATAAAAAATGAAATTTAGACAACACAAATAAAAATTTTATTTAAAATATTATTAGAACCTCAATTTGTTTAAATAAGGAGGCTGATATGTTTAATTATGAATATGATTTATTTCAATTAAAATTAGTGGAAGAAAACAAGGATTTAATTTTACTTAGAAGAATGTTAAAGTTGTAATTTTAGGGATAAATTATAACATTAAAATAAATAAATTAAAGAAATTGAAAATGATAATAATTAAATTTTGATGATATGTCAAACAATAAATTAAATATTTCAAAGATATGTGATAACTAATATATTCAGCAAAATAAAAATTAATTGAAAATGAAGTATATGTATGAGAAATATGATAATAGGAGAAAATTTTAGAACTATGTTAATGTAAATATTAAAATCTTAATTAAATATTTTGTTAATGAATTAAAAGTATCAACATTTAAGGATTAAATGACAAAGAAAAACTTCTGAGGTGAGAGTAGGTATTCTTATTTCTAAATTATAGCAACAGTATTATTTTCCCTAAATCAAATGCATCAATTGATATTGATATTGATATTAGATCAATCAAACTTTGTTATATGTTACTTATGATTTATCTCCACTATTGAATTTATTGGTACGTTGAAATGAATGTCATAAGTCTCTTATCATGTTCAAGTCATTTATCTAATGAACAGTTTATTATAAAATAACATTAAATAACATAAAAAATGCAAATAAAATAAACAATTTTAATATATGCATGTTGATTGATGGAGTTCACTCTCTTATGGCATTAACTATGAACGCTAATGTGCCGATGCATAAAAGAAAAAAGATATTGATGCTGAAGTATCTTAAATTAAAAATTAAATGGTGTGTAGCACATAGACTTTCATATTTACATATCTCACACTCAAAACATTAATTTTACATATATAACATCTCAACTCCCTAAACACATCAAAAATAGCGCTCTGTTAACTTTGTTATCTTTTTCTCCATGTGGTTGAAGAACTTGTAAGTGTGGTTATTTCATTACGATCTCAATCTCAATCTCCACTTTCATGGAGTAAAATTGAAGTTAAGATGGGCAGAAAATAGTAAGCATGGGGCTGGAAGTAATGGAGCTGAGTTTTACCACCATCTTCTCTTTCCTCGTCGTCTTTCTATTCAGCAAGCTTCGGTTTCGTCGGAGCCAAGGACAAAGAACTCACAAAGGGTGTTTTCGTCTCCACTGATCATGCTGCCTTCATTTCTACTAGGGAGAAATTGAATATATCATAATTGAAAGAAACTGAGGTGACTATTGATCATTCTAGTAAGAAAGATGAGCTTATCAGTGTGGGGAAGGAGAAGGGTGTTGTTGGAATGGACATGATAAGAGTGGAGGATGGCTTCTCTTGGAAATGAAAATATCGAAGGTAGTGAAGAGCTCGAAGGAGGATAGGGAGAGAGAGGTCAAGCATCATGTTGTGGATATGGAGATTAAGATTGTGAGGGGAAGTGAGGATGATGTTGAAGAGGAGAGACTGTTGCTTCATCGAGAGGACGAGTTACAACATTTAAGATCTAATGCATAAAAATATTTTTCTGAACTACAATATCAAGTCAAGAATCGCTGAATTGCATTTTTTTGATGATTGACAGGAATTACTTGCACTCACTAAACTTCAACTTTAATTAACTACAATTAGAATTTCTTTAGTTTAACTAAATTAGAGTTACCAAATTTATAGTACTACAATTAATTGTAATTAAAATTACTCAATTAATTAAATTGGACTTATTGCAATTCTAGTTATTGTAGTTTACTACATTTAAACTTTAAGGAGTTGCTTTATTCGTTGAGTTTTGAATGTAGTATAAATGAAATACATGAGATTTTATTTTCGAAGTGTTTGGATAGTTGTAAAGTAAATGTAAATCAACAGTTTCGGTGTATCACAAATACCCTCACTCGGTAGTTTATAATGTATTCCATTTAAACCCAAATCAAGCGAAAAAGGAACTTACGCGTCAAGCTCTCTCTCTCCCCATACTCGTAAAAGCTACCTCGTGCAAAACTTCTCACGAAAACAAACTTATCGAGCCTTAGATGCAATTATAGTAACTACAATTTACTGCAATTAGATTTATTATAGTTTACTGTAATTAAACTTCCAATGCCGTTAGAATTATCACAATTATACTAACTGTAGTTTACTGCAATTAACGACATTGAAGTTTAGTATATTTTCAAGTTCTTTGAAGGTAAAAAAGTAAAGATACTACAATTATAGGATTACTTTATTGGAAAATGTAATTAACTAAGAAAATTTTCTTAAAAAGATGCACAAACAGCAACATAAATAGCTATTGATATAAATGGCATTTTTTGAGTGTGCAGAAATGATAAACATGAACAATGCTTGATGCTGGATTATTTAGGTTGAGGGGTCGGACGACATAGAATAAATATTTAATCTCTTTCATCAACATATGACGAATCAAAATCTTCATCATTCAAATGCATTCTTATAAAAAGCAATTAAAAAGTACATATATTAGTTTAGTCTAATAAGCATATATTCATACAAACTGAAAAAAAAAAACAGTTATAAAATATCAAGTAGCCTTATGACAACAGAAACTCAATCTTCTTCCATACAACCCTTCTTAATAGGAGGAGAAGGTAGGTTGTTCAACATCAGAACTGCGAGCACTAATTCAACTAAAGGGGTAAGTGACAATTTCACCTCAAGTGCATGTGTCTTTCAACCAGGAAAAAGAAAGAAAGGGCATAGAGAAGAAAGCACGGGGAAGAAACTACACTTGCAAGTTCTTTAGCCACAGAGATGAGAAAATGTTCTGGCAATATTAAGCTCATAGGATGGACAGTTTGTGATTCTAAGTAGAGAAATTCCCACATAGTTCTTAGCAGAAAACATAAATAGAGTTAACGGAGTGTTAATTTTGATGTGTTAAAGGAGTTTGGGATGTTATATATGTAAATTTAATGTTTTGGATGTGAGATGTGTAAATATGAAAGTTTCCAGTGCTATGTATGTAAATCCCACTAAATAAAAATGAGACAAATTAGACAAGATATGATATGATTTTCTTTTGATCATATTCATTACATTATCGAATGTTTCAAAAACCTCTTTCATTATCATCTTCAAATAGGATGCTATCTAAAAGATCTTTTATGATTTACCTATTTTGACAAGCATACATGTTGTCTTCTAATTCTTTTATATTATTGTAACTAAGAAATAATGATGTATCCACTGAGTTAACTAGCCATTGTATTTAATAATTTTTTTAGGATAAGATATTAAAAAGTAAATGATTAGGAGAAAATAATTTGTATATCGTAGACGTGATGCTACAAGAGAATAGTATATATATTAGAATTGTTTCATTTTAGTTTAAAATAAATTTTGTAATTTAGTGACTCTTTTGATATATTGAAAGGTGCCAATTTGAAAAAGTATAAACAATTATTTTAATATTAGTTAATGTTAGTTAATTAAATGTAACATTTTCATCCTATCAACTGTTCTCATCTTGGTATTCCATGTTTTCAAGCAAGATCATGATTTTTTTTTTTTTTTTTTTGAAATTACATTGTCATTATCATTGCATTCATCTGGATTGGCATGTTGATCATGTTATGGGGTCAGCATATCCCCAAAAAGGTTGGGTTAAAAAAGGCCTGATAGGATCATAGATGAGTGATGTAGACGAAGGGACTGTTCTAAAATCAGAGCATTTCAACTTTTTTTTTTATCACAACCCCTCTAAAAAAGCAAATTTTGCTTTTTTAATAACTATTCCGACATCAAATCATCGAGAAGTATTTGCTCAATTTTCAGGAAGCTTTCTCAGCAAGAGAACTAGAAGCATATTATAATTAAAGAACCACCCAAACACTCAGGCAGATAGAATACCCAGCATTCCTACATGAGCAGAAACCTAGGCATACACATTAGAAAGAGAAAAAGATCAAGCCATACCTCACTTTCAGTCACGAGGGATGTACTATACAGCCTAATAACATGAGCAACAGAGCGTAGGACCAACCTCCTGAAAATAGGTTCCCCAGATTCACCCTCGAGCTGAATGTGCATAGGGAACCAGGGCTGTTAAGGCAGTGCCAGGATGTAATTCAAAAAATCACCATACAGAATAGGTACTTTACCTCAACATTTGTCCGAAGAGAAGTCATAAGGAGAGAGCATATTTGGTGACGTAGAACCTGTTAGACATTAGAAGCATCAGCGTTTAGTTGAAAATACATATCAGAAAGAAATGGTTTAAGATAAGAAAGAAATAAGGTATCATCAGTATCTTTGTGTCTTGCATAAAAACCAGGATTGTAAATGAAGATGCAACTAGTAGAATTAAAAGATGTTTGGACAAATTGGAGAACTGTCTCTTTGGAGCACAGTGAACATAGAATATCATGGTGACTGAAGGAAAGGTTCTACGAAATTATAACAATGTCAGGAAAAATATTGCATCCTCCAAGTGTATGGCCAAAAAAGATGAATAAGAAACAAAAAGAGTAGTCCAAATGAGAATGCTAAGATGAATTAGTGATAAAACTAAAATTAATAAAGAAAAGTGTGAACATACAAGGAAATATAAGTGAGATTATTAATGTAATCCAGAAAAGAAAATTGTTAATATGAATGTTGGTAAAAATAAGAAAACATGGAGTGTTTTTTTAATCTTATTAGCCTATCAGTGCAGGGTATGAGGAGCTGATATATGCAACCCCTGCAATGCAGAGGCCATTTCCAGGACTCAAACCCATAACCTCCCATGTTACAATAGAGGTAACATAACTATTTGCTCTAAGTGTATTCTCTAGAAAGCCAAAGTGTAAAATGAGCATATCAGATAAAAAAGTGAATATAGCAGCTATTGATGAAATGGTAATAAAAACCAGGTTGAGATGGTTAAGGCGCACATAGCACTTGTGATTATGGGCGGAACTACCCATAGGTGAGGGTGGGCAATTTTTTTTTTTTAAATGTAATTTTCTTTTTTAAATGATTTTGCTCACCCTAATGCTAGGTCTTGCCTAATAAAGACAAAAAAATTTCTTCATTAGTTAAAACTTATCTTTGTACAAAATTATTTATACAATTATATATTCTATGTTTAATTGTTTTTATTACTAACAACTTATTCATTTTGATTATAATAATATATAAAATATATTTTATTAAATATTTTGATCAATATTTAGAACTTAACAACTCACATAACTACACACAACGATAGAATATTATCTTTAGTTCACTATGAAGAAAAGTAATTTAACATTCCCAAACAATGTGAGACTAAATAAGGAGTGTTTTAAACTATTAAATATAAAGAAATATGAATGGCCAATAAGGTCTACTATTAAACTTTAAAAAAGTAATTTGCACCAATTATTAACATTACATTTTAATATATTATTATTATTATATATTTATATTTTTATTAGTTTTAGGTAATATAATTTTAGTTTTAGAACTTTTATATTATAATTATATTTATATTATAACTTAAATTTATATGTTTATATTTAAATTATAAATTACTTTTTAAAATATTTAATATGCATATATTTATATTTTTTAATCATATATACTTATATACATATTAATAGTTAATATTAACTAAATGTATAAGATACTTAATCGAGCATTAATATTAAGTATCACATAAAGTCATAATTGGGATTTCTGTCAACCTTTAATTGATTAAAATTTTTTGTGAAAACTAGAGCTTAATAATTATATTTTTATTATTTTTTATCAAATAAAATAAAATTATCATAAATCTTATATAAAAATATGATTTATATTTAAATTTTTAATATTTAGATTATGAAAATGATGATAAATTTAATATTATTCTCAAATATCAATAAGTGATGACAAAAAATTTTGTCATTAAATTTTGATAATTAGCTTGCTCACCCTGAGAAAGGTGGTTGGTTCCTCCTCTGCTTGTGATGAGT